>VDFB02353493.1:267008626-267310791 GCA_007258455.2 Sequoia sempervirens
TTTAGAGAAATTTCCTGTTGACATAAATTTTTAACAAACCAAGGATGTGACATAGGATATCAAGATCCTCGTCCTGACATAAGTGTCCTCCTTCCTAAAGAACAACCAATGCCTTCCAAGAATGATAGGATCATCTCAGGTCCTCCTTCTCTATATCCACCTCAACAAGTTGGTGAATCAAGCAAGAAAAAAAACCTTACAAACTCAAAAAATTTCCATTCTTAGATTACTCAAATAGAAACTAAATGAAAGTTGGAACATCTTAAAAAAGGTTTGATTAAATTGCCACCTCCAAGTAAAAGCAACATACCTAAGAAAAACATGAATTATTGCACATATCATATCTCTTGGGAATCTTTTGACGAGTGTCATGCATTGAAACCGATATTAAGTAATTTTCATTCTGATGATGGTAATTTTTATGACACATTAATTGCATAGCAATAACATGCATTCCGCTCCTTTCAATGTAATAGTTGTAGGATCTTAACATTATCACTATTACATGTTATACATACATTGCAAATCATTCTCTTTATCGCAAGGAGCTCATTCTCATCACCTATCTTAGCTCATCCTTGTACTGCACTTAGTGGGGGAAAGGTGTTAGATAGCCTTCTCCTAGTCTTGGCATGTGTTGTACCTTTGGCTAGTTTTCTACCTTCTACATATATCGGTCAAGATTGGGATGCAGACGACCTGCTATAGGTCGACTCCCATGTTCCTTACTAGTCTTTTTCTTTGTTTTCTTTACGTGATTGCATGTGCATAATGTGATCTCCTGTGACGTTTCGTTTGATGTCTCTCTCTTTTTGTGCATTCCTCTATATGTATCTACATTCTTCTCTATGTCGTAAACATTTTATCCTTTATCATTTGTCTTGTGTTTTCCTTTTGGGGATGACACAAAGCATTGAGACATTTATGTCTCTTCCATGTTGACCCAAAAGATTATCCTTTATATTTTCATTTGTCTTGTGTTTTCCTTTTGGGGATGACACAAGGTATCAAGACATTTAGGTCTCTTCCATGTTAACCCAAAGTATTTTTCTTTGTTTTCGCTCTCTTTGTGTCATTCTTCTAGTTCTATGAGTATTTGGGGAATGATGATAGTTCCAAACTCTAAAACAATATTGTAGAAAAGACATAATGACCTCGAATCTATAGATCCCTTATGTATTCTTGGGGGCAACCCCTCCCTCCTTTTTTTGTGATGTAACTTTATTTTGGGAACATATGATTTGGCATAGGGTTTTTGGAGGAAATCTCTCATGTCTAAGGAGAAAACATTGGCTACTTTAAAGTAGTTTCTCACAACAATGGTGTTAGAAACCACTTTAAAGTGGGGGCATACATTGATGACATCTGTCGACATTTTTCATATTTCATGGTGTGATTATCTTTTTCTTGGTGGGGTCATTGGGTTTGATGTTCTCCATGAGTGTGATATGTCTAAGCGTACAACTTTCCCTTAGTGGCATGATGCGAAATGAGGCATCCCATAAGTAGCAATTTGATATACTTGACTTGTCTTCTCTTGGAGACATTAGGAAAAATGTTCCCTAAGAAGAAGACCTTACACAAAACAAGATCCCCTTGAACAAAAAAAATGTATAGACATAATATTCATAAGCATTCAACATTGTGGTGCTTTATTGAAGTTGTCAGGAGTATAAATTTGATATGGTATGGAAGCCTAATATGGTTCTCTCATTTTCCACCTTTTTGGGATACTCACTTAGTGGACGACTTAAGGTTCCACTATCCCAAAGTGAGTGTGTGTGTCATTTGCATAGTAAACATTGAGTTATGCTTGTGAACATTTTTGGAAAAAAAACCTAGACCTAGTCCACATCACATTGGATAGACTATCGAAGCTTGATCCTTTTTTAGAAAAAATAGCTGTGTTCCACATCGCGTCGGAATGGTCAAAGCTTGATCTTTTATTTTCCTTTATTTTCTTGGTCTTTGATAGTGTATGATTGTGTATCTTTGTCATTGCTTCATACATAAGTGTCTTGAATGTCTACTTTAGTGTGAATTTGACATGGGGTCATACTCTCACTAAAGTGGGGGAAAATGCAATAACAAAAAAATTATCCCTTTTCCTTAATTCGGGAATAACTAACAATAAATAAGCCTAATGTTTCCTTGATTTAGTGTTGTAAAATGTATTTCATATTCACATTAAGTTTAGGAACCCTTTTAACTAAATGGACTTAATTTTTCCTTATTTAGGGTGTTGTAAAGAGTTTCTTTGCACTTTCACACTAATCTAGGGATTTAATTAATTAATTGAGGTTAATTGGCCTCTTAAATTCAAATCCAAGCATTATTAATTATATTTTCTGAGGGATAAAGCCTGACACTCATTAATAATATTTCTCAACACTTAATTTGGCAAGGTTTGAGTTCTAGGCTAGTTACCTAGGACCCATTTGCCACCTGGAGAATGAGTCCTTCCTAGGTCCTAGGACCCCCTTTTAGCATGTTAGTTCATATCCTCGAAGCATGTCCTAGTTGAGTATGCTAGGATCCATTTTCCCTATGACGAATGGGTCCTCCTTAACTTAGGAAACCCCTTTTTAAACATATTCTTGGTGGGATTTTAGTGATTTCAAATCCTAGATTTGAGGTTAGCTTGTGCTATTTGAGTTTTGGGATTAAATCTTAAGTTAAGTATAAATATAAGGTTATTTCACATAGTTTCATCTAAGCAATCCTAGATCTTCATAAGCAATCAAGAGCACTTTCACAAGAGCATTATGGAGCATTCATGAGCATTCAAGAAGGCATTCAAGGGAAATTAATTGAAGTTTTATTACAATAATCAAGAATCATATCATCATGTCAAAGGCATAGTACATCATGCATGTTGTTGAGCTAATGTGTTGATGTAGTATTGAAGATCCAATTCAAGCGTTGTTTCACATCCAAATTCAAGATCGAGATCTACATTCCCTAAAGACACTTCATGCTAGATTGCTGATTTGTACTCCAAGATTTCATCCAAGGTATCATTGTTTCATATTTCATGTTTCATTGTTTCATCATAAGGTTTAATTACCAAAATGGGGTTTGACCAAGGCAAACCCCTATCCCCTAACAATAATTTTTTTTTCTTCTCTCTTGATGTGGGATTGCAGGTTTTAGATTGAAGATCAAGTGACAAACAAAAGCTGCAAAAAATGTTAAAGTTGTAAAAGTTTTCATCTTCATTGCAAGATCACGAAATCTAAGCTACAAAATTTATTTCTGACTTTTGGGAGTTAAAAACCTGGGATCTCAGAGTGCATACATTGAAGAACAAGATCCCAAAACTAATTTTCCAAAACCCTAATAAGGACCCATTCACCACTGGGCGAATGAGTCCTCAGTGAGGCTTGAAACAACACTTTTCCAGCAAGGTACACATCATTTCAGCATCTGAAAACCTTCCTTTTTACTATTATAACAGTTAGGTTTGTTTTTTGATTGTTATTGGTGCATTTTACCTCTTAGAATTGAGTGAAACATCAAGCCAAAAATTGGGTTCATGTTATAACCCCTCAATACCTTGATAATTATTTTGCATGACCCCTAGCCCCAATGTAATTTGGACTAGGGGTGGAACTTTAGATTCTAATGTGTGGATATATGTATCAATGTGTGTGTGTGTTAAATATGAACCTTGATGTTACTGTTATTAAATGTGATTATCAATCTTATTATGTTGTTTTAATTTAAAGCATGAAATGTTTGGTTTAACATGGACTAATGATTTGGTTGTTGTATTTGTGTGAGGATTGTTATTGGATGCAAGTACTAGGGGTGCAAAGTGAGGTAGATTATGTGGTTCTATTGGTTGAGAGAAATATAAATGGTAAGTCATTCCAGAGTTAGACCTTGCTTGTGGTTTTGTCACCTTGAGGTTCATTTAACCTAGGATTTCGATATATGTTATTACCATAGTTATTCATTCCAGCTAAGTTGAGCCATCAGGTCCACTTAAATATTTTAGTTATTTGACATTGCTTAAGTGGTAAATTTATTAAAAGTCTATGAATAAAAGATAAAATTAAAAATAAATAAATTCATAAAAGTAAAATAAAAGAATAAAAAAAAGGTTAAATGAGAAAATAATAAATTATATAAGGAAGAGCTACCAATATTAAAGTGAAAACAAATTAAGGAAAACAAATAATAATAGTTTCCTTACAATGATATAATAATAAAGGGTGATTAAGACAAGACTTCCATCAAATACATAAAAATGAAAGAAGAGAAATAAAGCTTTCATCGAGCAAATGAGGAAAGAAAGGAGGACGCAAGTAAAAAAAATGAGAGGCTTTCACGGGAGAGGAAGGTGGTGAAGACAATAGAGCAGGGAGGTTATCAGAAGCCATCAACCAAGGATAGGAAGAAACGTAGCTGGGTGAGGAAGTAGAGTGTAAAAAAAATACATCAGAGCTTTTAATGAAGCCTGGCGACCCCTACAACTAGAGGAATGGAAGGATGAAGCTTAAAATGACACACCATTCGCCAATCTCATCTTTAAAAATGTCTGGCTACATTTCATTTGGGAGGAGAATTTGGGGAAAAGAAGGAGGCGTGGCAGTAGAGGTGTGTTGGCGGCGACTAGGGTTTAAATATTGTTGATTTAAGAGTCTCAATCTCAGGTGCAAGTTTTCTTCTTTATTCACAGTTAATATTTTCTGTTGGAACCCTTAAGAAACCTCCTTTTTTATATTAGATACTCTGTCATTTGGAATTTGGAGAAATGATTTGTTGTCTCATACTCAAGGCTTGCATCCTACTCAAAATGATAGAGGTTTTTCTTTCTCTGATAGCTAATTGGGTATATATATATATATATATGTATATGTATATGTGTATATATATATACAAGTATATATATATATATGTATATGTATATGTGTATATATATATACAAGTATATATATACATGTGTGTGTATATATATATATACATGTGTGTGTATATATATATATACATGTGTGTGTATATATATATACATGTGTGTGTATATATATATATATATATATATACCAGACATTTACCTGGATATATGCACTTAGTTGTATGTGAAGTGTAGAAATAATATGCTGTACAAAAGAGTTAATGGTGTTCTTTTAAATCTGAATTATAGGAAAAGCATAAAATAGGGTAAAAGATTTGGTGAACTTGTTTCCAAGCCCATCAAAGACTTTGTTTTGGGCATTATTTTTGGGGGCATCCCCTACATCAATACAACCACTTCATATTGCCTTTATAATCTGGTTGCTACATATGGTTGAAAGCTACATTGCTATGCATACATATTTCTTTTGCAATCTTGTTGCTAAATATGGTTGAAACCTACATTGCTGTGCATACATATTGCCTTTGCAATCTTGTTGCTAAATATGGTTGAAACCTACATTGTTGTGCATACATACCGCCTTTACAATTGAGTTGATACATACTGTTGAAACCTACATTGTTGTGCATACATATTGTTGGGACAATTTTGTTGAACTGCATACACTTGCTGTTAAAGAATATTGTTGGTTTGGCTGTTGCATATTCAAGGATAGATACATAGTTTATTTCATGTAGAAAACTATGTGACAGTTGGAAATGCGTGCATTTTGTTACAAACAATACTAGCTGGAAATGTAATACGATCTTCTAGATTAGTTGCTGATTTGAGTAGTGTAAAGGTTAAAAGAAGGTTGTGAAATTAGGACTGGAAAATATACTTTACCTTTGGCACTCTAGGGTTAGCCAATGACAAGTGGATGGGTATAGTTAACAACTTGAAGTTATCTCAGATACATTTATGACTATAAAGTACCACAATACATTTCTAAAATTTTCTTGATATTAGATCCACTAAGCTATCAACTCCCTTGAGGTAATATATATATATATATATATATATATATATAGCTATCTCTTCATTGAATAACTTGGTAAACCACTCTTGAATAATGTTTTTCATTAAAATTTAATGGTCTGATTTTTCTTAGTAGTAGTGCTGGTAAAAAAAAAATCCTGGTACCAAGAATATAGAATCTCCTTCCATATTTGACTTGGTGAATTGACTTTCTGAAACATTAGGGCTGGTCAAGTCTGTGCAAATAAATGGATAATATGCTAGATTCTATCCTTAGGTAAACCTACTCATTACCATCTGCTCGATAGTCTTTCCAATAGGACGAAGAGTGATTTTTCCAAACATGGTTGCAATACAGACATAATCTACCAAGCTTGGGTTGGGAACCTACTTCTAGTCCAACACTAAGCATGAGATAAGGTATAGTACTTGCTCGAGATGGACAGTAGTCTAGGAGTAGTACTAGGATCGAGATGGATAAAAGACTAGGGGCAGTACAATGCTTGAGATGGGCCATAGTCTAGGGGCAGTGCTAAGCTCGAGTTGGATGGTGGTCTAGGGCCGACACTAAGCTTGAGATGGATAGTAGTCTAGGGGCAGCACTATGCTCAAGATGGACATGAGTCTAGAAGCAGTACTATACTCGAGATGGTAATTAGTCTAGGAGCATCTACACCAACAATGGTTACCTTAATTTTCTTAGCTGATAGATGGAAAATAGGAAGGAAGATTCCCAACAAGCTGAAGCAGGTAGAATTTACTCCTTGTGTAATCCCTATAGTTGTTAAAGGAATTATAAGCTTATCATAGTTAGGTGCACCTTGAGAAGAGGGTCACTAGGACGCCATATCTACACATAAGCTTAAGGGTTGGAATGAAAACTCTCTCTCTCTCTCTCTCACCACAAGCCACATAATTAGCTTGGAGGGTTGGATAGGGTTTGTATCCACTTGGTTGGGATCAATTTGCACCCCACCATGACTGGTTCGAGCGAAGACTCAGAGATTGAATGAATCACCATCATGAAGGTAAGAGCAATCTAGTTATTAGTCTCATTTAAGGAAGAATGTGGTGCTAATGGAAATTATGTAATTGACATGATGCTATACTACTTAAGTTGTTCTCCATTAATGATTATGTGGTTCTAACCTTCTATGTAATCCCTTTTTACATCATGATGAAAAAAAACAATTGTGCAAAATTCTCTTCTTCGTTGGGGATGTTTTTATAGTGCACCCATTTGTTAATATCATTTGGTGATTGCACCTTCTTTTTCTATGTTTCAACTTCTTTGATCTTATCATCTCCTTCATAATTTTTTTATAACTTATCCCAAATTGCTTTAACAATTTTTATACTCACCACTTTCACCAATTCATAATTTGTAAGACTATTTAAGAGAGCATACCTTGCTTTACCATTGGTTTCATAGGCATTGATCTCTTCAGTAGTACTTGGACCATTTGTAGGTTCAGTGTATCCATCCTTAACAGATTTCCAGACATCATATCCAAGGTAGACCAGAAAAATTTCCATCTTTGTCTTCTAAAATGCATAATCCATTCCATCAAATACAAGGATATCTTTCTTGTGTTCCATCCAATATCTACCTCAAGTGGTTAAGCTTTCTTCCAAGGAACCTTTCTCTGATACTGATTATTGAATGCATAAGATAACTGAGAGGGGGGTGAATCGGTTGTACCTTAAAACTTCAAAAACCTCATACACATTCAGTTCCACAGTAATAAAATTAACTCTTAATTTGTTAGAATGATTTAGCATTAAAGATAAATAATAGAAATTGAAACAAATCAACACCATGAATACGAAAACACCAAATTTACATGAAAAACACAATATGGGAAAATGATGGTGAGGATTAGCTCACAATGTAAAGTAATATCAACACCGAATACAATAGGGCTCACTGCCCAAAGAAAGAAAGGCTCACTGCTAGAATAGAAAAGAAGATAGAGAAGAATGTTAAAGAGAGAAATCCATCTCAATGCAATAAAGAAATACATGACAATATCATCAACTCCTTCATAGCATGACCAAAGAATTGTAGACACCTTCTACTTACTGCATCTAGTGATCTAACACATGAAAGCTCACACTGCACTTTTCAAATTTGCACTCTAACACTATGCAATTCACATCATTCACATCTTACTTGTCTCTCACACCATCCCTCAACAACTCAAATCTTATTTATACCATCTTCGACCTTGAAACCATTCTCCAAGGTTGGCTATGCACATCAACTGTGTAAATTCAAATTGGGTCGACACCAAAACACTTTTGTGGAAAATAGAAGTGAAAGAGGACAACACCATTTCTTAGTTGGGACCCAAATCTACAACACCATGCGATAACATGCTTCTATAAACAATAAATATCCACCACAATTAGTGTAACACCAAGGTCGATCATTCCCTGTGTAAACACCATTAAGATTTTAAGTACATGCTTCCTTTGATCCAAAAACACCCCATGAACAACAAATGTCACTTGAACATAACTTGGATTATTCCACAAACACCTTGAAATCCAACAAACTCTTTCACAACAACTTCCACCTAAGAAATGTACACACTCAGTACACTCAGATAACTCTGCCATACACTGTGACTCAGGAAAATGACTTTTGAAGCACCAAACCTCAAACCACCTCGACTGAACAAAGATACCAACACAATCAATACACCTTCAGATTTGCAAGATCTGAAACTAAACAACGGAGAAACATGGAGCAAAAACATTTCTCCCAAACACCTCTACAATACACTATTCACACATTGGTGAACACAACTTTTGCACAATGGTCCAACACACCAAGTTTTGAATACATCTTAGAGCACCTCTGATTAACATATTCAAAATGCACAAGTAGATATTCAACCTATAAGAAATGCAAAGCAACACCAAAACACTACTTTGCAACCTAGAACAACACTACAACACACTATTTCCTCTTTTTATTAAATTTTCTCAAAAGCACTTGCAAACCAAGCATAAAAGACACATTCTTATCAACTTCATCACTTCCTCATCACCACCAAGCCAACTACAACATAGCAACTCAACCATATATCCATAGACAAAGTCTTATCAAAGCAACACTAGAGGTTGACATCAATAACTTACTAATGACAACATAATGTAACTAATCAAACCATCATTAATGCAACAATCTCCCTCAACAATGATTTCCTTCCTTCTCCTTTAGTTGACACTAATGACAACACAAGCTTGTTGAAATCAATGACAACACCAATGTGCTCATACTTGCAAAAAAAATTTCAGTCAGAAGGTTTTCGGTTGACACGCTTTCAATCATATGATTTGGGTTAAAAAGGTTTTAGCCAAAAAATTTTGACCAAAATTTTTTTGGTCAAAAATGTTTTAGCTGAAACTACCTATGTGGCATTCTTGTTGACAACCAACTCATCCTTTTTCAAAATTTTCTAAAACTTTCCACTTTAGCTAAATATTTCTTAAGTTAGAATGATTTTAATTTAAAATAACATCCTTTTGTAGTGCTCAGAGTGAAGAATTCAAATATGCATTTTTTTTGATATTTTGATTAGTTTTAATATGTTCTTTTTAAATAATGCAAGTAGGTTGTTAAAATTAAAAAAGAGGCTGATTAGAAATTAAAAAAAAGTAAAAAATATTTAAAAATTTGAGAAAAAATGATGCACTAGAGAGAATCCTCTCTAAAAGGGTATAATTTATTTTTTGAAAATGATGAAAAATAGACAATAGTTGATGTCAAATGAAAACTATCAAATTCTAGTAACTTTAACTTTAAAACGTTATTACAAGGAAAATATACATCAAAATTTTAAAAAATTCCATGCACTAGATATTGAATTTTATCTATTTGGAAAAAAAAAGCAGCAAAAACTAAAGTCGTATTCTATTTTTTTCTTGACGTCAACTCAACGCTACTTTTTCCTAAAATTTTCAACATTTCTTCTCTTAAATTTATAAAAAATATCAAAATATTTTTTTAAAATTTGAAAAATTATAGGAATAAACTTTGAATCAAGAGTTCTACATTTCATTAGTTTACATTGTTTTCAAATTTAAAACATAAAGACCACTTTTATATGGTTGAAGTTGAGAATTTTTGTTTGTGTTTTCCGATTGCTTTATAAAATGTGACACAGGTTTGTACTTTTACCCCTCTCCCTACTTTTGTATTTTTTCCTTCATGATTTTTTCCCTCTTTTTCTTATTTTTTCTTGCTCTCTCTATTCCTCTTTTTTTTTTTTTTTCCAAAATCCCTCCAAAAAAATCTAGTAGTTTCTACAAAATATTACCTAGAAGTGGTCTAGTGCTCAAAATCCCATTTTATATTTTTAATAAATCATTCCTAGGTTCAAAATTATTATGTACATTTTTTCTTCACTTTTTTTTATCATGCTACAATTTATTATTGCATCAGAGTTAGGTATTTTTCCTCTTAAATAGCAAAAAAATAAAATAAAATATTGATGAACTCATACATAATGGTGGTTAGAAAAAATAACACTGGAAAGGAAAAATGGTACACCCTTGCACTAGGAAGTTTTCTCACCTCCCAACCATAGGGCTTGCTCCCAAACCAAACCATTAATTAGGAGGCCCTCTAGACAATTAAATATTAACACACAAATAGGTATATGCATTGATAACTAAATATACTCATGACTAATACAACACATGAATCTTGGAAATATTCAATAAATTAAGGGGAGATGAGGGGACTCTCTCTCCACATGATGAGAAAGTCTAAAATAACACATCACAACCAATATCAATATGAAGCATATATCACAAATAACTTCTAACTCTTTCATACCCAACAAATAAATAGATCCATCATAACAACCAAAAAATACTCTCATGAAACTTATAAAGCTCTTAATCCAAAACCAATAATTTTCTTTGTGGTGAATATTATCTAATTGGCTAATAGTTGAAATTGGGAACTCAAAATTTGACTAATAGTACAAGATGTAAAGCAACTTGAATCACGACACTTTTACAAAAAATCTATTTTAGTCCTAGTTAAAGCATTTGAACATTTATTTTACTAAAATTTTAAACTCAAAAATTTGTCACAATATTCAATACCTAATTAGATCAAATTCGCTTTAATTTATTAAGTTATAGTAGAAAATGATTAATTCATAAATAATATTATATAATTATTTGTTACTTTAGGTCCATATCACCAATTTTTAATCACCACCATTAATTTTATTTATAATCTAATGGCTGAGCTTGTATTCTATGTTTTAAAATGTACTCACAAAACTCTGAATCTCATTGAGCCCAAAATTCTATTTGGGTCATTGAAGATTTATAGTCTAATTGTTGGGGTTAAACATTATGGGCCATAATGTACTCGTATAGATCCAATACCCATGGGGTCCAAAATTCCATTTGGTCCCCATGTGCATTGGAGCTTTGAGGGTACATTTTTTCTTGGGAAATATAACCCAAAACATTATAATATAAATAAATTCAATGATGGTGAAACATAATTTAGGGACAATTTAAAATATTCAATGTTTTTGATTTAAAATATTATGGAATTAAGGAATATAGACATGAGAATTACACCTTAAAGTAGTCAATCATTGGCACCCTTAGGCCCTTACTTTTCCATAAGAATTTAATTTAAAAAAAGTGAAGGATTTACCATGGTAATTAATGTATTTTCCTATTTTTCATTAAGTTCTGCCAAGATTTTACACAAATTTCTAGTGATTTTAAAAAATGCTAATAAAACTAATATTTTTTTAAAAAAGAAAGATTTTCTAAAAGAAATTAATATTTTTTCTTAAAAATAAAAGAAATTTGCTAGGATTTATATCTCTTTTCAAGGGGCTTCTTAAAGTTATCACAAGCCAAAATCTTTTTGCCAAGATTTGTAAAATTCATAAAGCTCTCAAGTCAAAACCACTTCACCAAGATTTATAATTTTTCTTCAAAGAGGGTTCAAACCTCTCTCAACTACACACATGGGTAGCTCTCATCTATTTTTTAGATTCTAACTCTAAAAGGAAACATAAAAGAAAATAAAATGAGTTACAAACTTAATCCTTGACACCTAAAAGACACAACATAACAATACATACATCTTACATATTTCAAATGAGGAATTCATAAATCATACCTCTAGTGGATACCGCAAAAGGATGAAAATATTTTGCAAGATATCTTTCAATGAATCTCCTCTCTAAGCATATCCAAAATCCAATATTGAAGCTCCAAACTCTAAGCTCTAAAGGCTCTCCTCTTACCTCCTTCTAAATGATCGTACGAAAATAAATTTAAAAGTACCTACAATCTCTACAAGATGGATAATATAAAAACTATATTTCATGTAACTCATCCTCTCAAATGGGGAGATGACATATCACCTACCCCTTCTCATTCCTTGTCTCAAATATTCACATATGTGAGACCTTGGGATGGATTTGTCATAGAACGATTCCCATGGAAAACTTAGTATGAGATGATTTGATGGTATTCAAGATAGTCTTCTTTCTTCCCCAAGGTTTTTTTTGTCACACTCTTCCCAAACGAGTTTGGAAGGTTAAAATATTTACCAAATATTTTAATTTATATCCCAAAAAGTACCCATCCCATAGGTATTCACCCTAGGGACTTATATTCACTTAATTAATAAATAAAAACATATTTTTATAACCTTTTAAATTCCTTCTAAAATAAAATCTGAGATTTGTTATAACATGATTACTCACAATTGAAGACTTTTGTATAATAATTACTCACAACCAAACATAAAATATCCCACAAGTTTCCATTTAAAAAAAGATATCTCATAAGTTATAGGTAATCTAGATAATTATCGCTATTCAATAATAACCATAATTTAAATTCAAAAAACATAATCATAATCACAATTCACATTTATCACAAAATATTATTTTACAATTTTCTTTCCAATTTTCTCTATGATCAAAAGATCCCTATTCAAATTATTTCTTAAAAGTAAAAATAATATTAGATTGAAATTCACCCTACATCAATGAAACCATACATAAAATTAAATCCTGATGTTAGAGAAATAATTTACAATACCTTACAACCATTCACATATATAATAGGAATAAACCACAACCATCATCATCATAATGATCTCATGAAGATTAAACTATTTTGAGTATTGTGTCAATATCCATACAGTCCATGACTACAATTAAAATTCAAACACAAATGTGTAACTCCATGAGTACCAATATCCAATCTAAGCCTACCAAGTGTGAATAAAACTACAAGAGAAGGGTGGCCTCACATTATGCCATCACACTTAAATGCACCATTGATATAGTGAAGATGTTATCTACAAAACCTACAACATAAACTAGGGAATTAGTTGCAACCATCAAGAGGTCCTAGATTTATGTGAAATTAAAATTATGGTTGGGTATGTTAAAAGTGTCACAATCACAAAAGAAATTATTAAATAATGTCGAAAGAAGACGTGTCATGGATTTGGGGATTGACTATGAAATAGATTTTCCACCTTGACATAACCATTAGAGATGACATACACCATGTATATCTTGTAAACATCATAAAATGTTCAATTTCAAATTATTGAAGCATATAAAATTTATTTCACTTTTGGTAGAGTCAACAAGATTGAAGTCGATTATTTTCATTTCCTTATTATGTTTTACGATTTAGATTGCACCCTTAGCCAACAATCTACCTTGAATTGACCCTAACTTTTACTAAGGACTAAGCACACCAGTTGATACGGTGATATTAGGTATACTCAATTTATTGGAAGGAGATTGCAAGGTTGGCCCATGTGACGAGTAACCAACATCAGAAGAACTATCATAGAGATACCAAATCCTTGATCAACATGGAGACAAGCAATTGAAATAGGTGCACCAACAAAATAAGAATGAATGGATAGAAATCTGAAAGAGATAGTAATAGTTGACCTATAAATTATAAAAAGGATAAATGTAAACATCTAGAAACCATTGAGTTCAAGGTTAAAAGAGTATAGGATCATATAGAGGGTGAGACAATGAATTCCTTACATAATCTTGTGGAACACATGAGAAACATAAACTTTTATCTAAACAATGGGGACCTTTACAAAAAAATCATTATATTTAAAAGGAAGGAGAGCATTATGCATTTGTGTTGCATTAAAATTTGAAGATGGTATTTTGGGAAACTACCAAGCTTGGAGAAAATGGGCTCTTGTGAGATGAATTATAGGCTAGGGCATAAGTTAGAGGAGATAGAAAGGAATATATTGATCACACCATCACTCAATATTATGTCCATGATGAAAGTGTAGGGAAGTGGGAGAAAATATTTCCAACATTTAAAAAAAAATCTAGTGACAACTATACAAAACATGATAAAGGAGAAGGTATTCAACCCAAAAGAGAAGCAAGAAACCCTCAATAATGACATGCCTGCATTTAACAATGAACACCATATAGAGCATTCAAAGAGACATCAAGAATATGAAATGAGATGTGCATGTTGTAGTCAAACCAAGCAACCATCTCAATGGAGGATATTAGAAGAAAAGGAAAAGTACACTAAAAATTGATAAAACACAATAGCGTTCTATTTATAATAATAATATGCAACCATCCTATACAACAACTAAAAAGTAACAACAATTATAAGCATTCCATGTACAAATTTACATAGAACTAACAAGTAATATCAAAACTTTCCTATTTACTTGAAAAGAAAAAACTTGAAAAGAAAAGGTGACTATGACATAGGTCAAAAAATATATTGACACTATATATTAGCCAAGTAGTGTGTAAGTGCACACAATATCTCAATTGATCCTCTCCCTCCATATAGTTGATCATAGAAGATCTCTTTAAATAAGAAGTATAGCCAATCAAGTATTTCATACACTATTTTGAAGTTGGCCAAAATATCATGGGATGCTTGCATCTTGCCCTCCTACAACTATAATCTAGGAAGAGCCATATTCCTATTATGGTCAACAATCTTAACTTGATAATAAGGCAACACTACTGAAAGAATCATAGAGTTCCATTGTCGTTAATGTATTAGGGGTAGCATCAACTATTGACCCACCAAGAAGCGGGCTTATCATGCTTCTATTTGAACTATTATTCAATGTTTCAACAACCTATAAAGAATGTTGAGAAGCTACTATTTCTTTAGCCTTATATCTAGAAATTCAATTTTAAAATAACAAAAATATTTGAAACTCATTTCACATATAATGTAAATAAACTATGTTATAGATTAAACAAGAAAAAATATTTAACAAATTCCAATTACCAATGCAACATAAATAATACTAAATATTTAACAAATTCCAATTACCAATACAACATAAATAATTCCTTCTGAAAGTTAAAAAAAAAAAATCTTTATTGATAATTTTCATTTTTCTACTGCCAAGCATAAAAAATGCTTCTAAATATTGGGTTTTTATACTTTAAATTCATTGCACACTCTAGCTCTGTATTTTTTTCATATCCAATAAGAATAAAAATCCATCAGAATGATCAACCATTTGTAATACATACAGAACAGAACAGGCAAGCTTCAATGCTTATACATAATATAATTCATATTTGAAATAAATAACACAATAAGAACAACATGAAATATACAACAACAAACTGATTTATTCTCAACTATTTTAACGACACAAAAAATGCTTGACCATCATCCACCCACATACAATGGTCATAACGAAGCTTCGTATTAATTTTATATAGCAATGGTAAAGTCCGCGAAATACATAGCAGAGTAGGCAAGTATCAATTAGTTTACATGATAGTTCTTATTATAAATATTTAAACTAGAATACAACAGAAAACTGATTCAGCCTCAAGCATAATAACCATACTAAAAGGGGCCAACACTCTTACATAGAAATTGATGCAAGCTTTGCACTATTTTCATATATTCCTATTAAAACTCCCTTCTATAAACCACATAAGGGAATGCAAACATCAAAATGGAAAAATATTACTTTCTAGCCATGAGAGGAAAGCATGAAAGAAAATGATATGACGTATGAACTCAAGGACTGACACTATAGCTTAAAGATTGAATAGGATTTGTAAGGAGTCTAGTTCACATTTAAATGTAACACATCATTTGAGTGATTCTATTGGTATTAACATTGATCCAACACCACAATAGTAAATGGATGGCATGACTGATATGTGTTATGAGTAGAGAAAATTTGGAATGTAGGTAAAGGCAACTCTGTATAAGCTACCATGCTCAACATTTTATATGTAAATCATAGCCATATGTATATGTTGGCATACAAAATGATTCACTGTCTTGATGTGAATGAGCTAGATGGATTATATGGGTGGATTATGAAAATGTGAATTATGAAAAGTAGTAACAATACAATGACAGTGCTAAATTCACATTCAACAATCACTCAATAAAGTTCAAAACCTATGTACAAAATGAAATAATAAACAATTATACCATTGCAAAGATTTTGATTTGTTCCATTGCTTATTTGATAGTAGCTTAAATTCTTGGTATGTGGGTTGCTCTTGAAAAAACATAACAATGATAACACAATGATAGTGTGATAGCCACGATAATGATATTTTCTCAAAGACAGTAGATAAGAGATATGAGATCTTGATAACACTTGCTTGATAATGGTAGTGCTTGATAATGTTAGTTTGAAATCTAGCGATACAAGAATAATAGCTCTCTTGATCTCAGAGAGGATATGTGAATGAAGAGTTTGTATTTATATGTTTCACTTGATATTTGATCAATGGAGAAGATTGATTAGAAAGATCAATGGTTAGAGAAAAATATGATAGGATATGAGCTATAATTCGAATTAATGAGGTAGGTTAGTGGAAGAATTAAATTAAACATAGTTTGAACAATAAATAAAATATTAATTTTTATTTATTTATATTGGAGGGAAAGATTTAATTTGAATTTAAATAAATTATTTTAATTAATTTATTTGTGGAAGGAATGTTAGCTAATTAAATAATTTTTGAAAGTTATTTAATTATATTGGACTAAAGATAATTTGAATTTGATTCTAATTAATGTTAGATGGAAAATGATAAATGATAAATTAATTAAATAATTTAAAATTATTTAATTAATATAGATATGATAAAAAGATTAAGATAATCAAATAATTAAAAAATATTTAATTATTATACATGAAAAGAGAGGATATTAACTTAATTAATCAATTAAAAATATTTAATTAATATAGATAGAAGAATTGATAAGGGTAATGATAAGATGAAAATATGTAAATGTATTAGCTATTTTTAAGTGTCTTCAATTTTCCCCTTGTAATGATGGAAAATGTATCCCTCTACATTTTTGCAATTAATTTGGGAATGATTAACATTAAAATGGACCTAATGTTGCCTTGATCTAGTGTTGTAATGTGTTTTACACATTCACATTGGGTTTAGGGCCCTTTTAAGCTAAATAGACCTAATTTTGTCTTAATTTAGTGTTGTAAAGTGTATTTATTTACACCTCCACATAAAGTTTTGGGCCCAATTGTATTTATGACCTTCATATCATCATTAATAGGCCCCTAAGACCCTTTATTATGCATCTTGAGACTTATTTCAACTGAAATCCCAACATAGACATCAAATATACTTAGTTTTCCAACTCCCTGACATTTCCTCCACCTGAAAAAGATTGGTGGGACCCACACGCCACCTTGGGCATATGATTCCCATCCAGATGGGACCTATACACTAAAAGTGGTGTATGAGTCCCATTTGGCCCCTTTCTAGGGTTTTGAGTGGAAAATTAGGGTTTTAAGTTTAAATTTCATGAATGTCGGCCTCTGGGATCTAATAAACGGGGGATTAGATGTATTGCCTATATAAACAAGGTTTCAAATCATTATTTCACCAAATCCTTCATGATATCAACTTAAGCTATCAAGAGTTAAGGATTCCAAAACTTCACAAGAGTGTCAAGAGAGTTTACAAGAGCATTTCTAAGGCATTTAAGGGCATAATTCTTTATCATTTGTTGCAACAATTAAAGATCCATCATCATGTTAAGATCATAATGCATCAAGCATGTTGTTGAGCTAGTGTTGTTATGTAGCATTGAAGATCCATTTGTAAGCATTGTTTCATATCCAATTAAAGATCAAGATCTACATTCTACATGGCCACTTCATGTTAGATTGCTGATTTACATCTCAAAACTTTATTCAAGGAATCATTGTTTATGTTTCATATTTCATGTTTTATGTTCATATTTCATTGTTTCATCACAAGGTTTAATTACCTAAATGGGGTTTGACCAAGGAAAACCCCCATTTCCTAACAATCAACAAGTTTTTCTATCTCTTTACATATGTGATTGTAGATCTAGGTGTCTTAAGACTTGAAGATGCTTTTAAGACTAGGTTGCAAGGTTGAAGAAAGTTATCAACTTGTCATAAGGGTTTTATCTACATGGAAAGTCACCTACATGTTGCAAATAAGGGTTTCAGACCCAGAAACAAAGTGTGGAAGGAAAAGTAAATATTGGAGAATAGATTCAAGTCTTAAAACCCTTCAAAAAAGTAGAGTGGGACTGATATGCCACTTGTGGCATATGAGTCCCAGTACAACATATTTTCTAGATTTCACTGAATTTAGATCAACCACTGTGAGATTCCAGTTTTGGCACAAAAACCCTAGTCTGGGACTAAATCACCCAAACTGGTGTATGAGTCCCATTGGGCATTAAACACCAAGATTTCAAGTCTTTGAAGCTTTTTTTGGCCTCATCCTTCCTCCAAGTGCACCTCTATACTTTCTTAGTCTTTTATTTTGCATTTTAGTTTCATTTTGTAGGTCATTTAGTTAGGTTTTGCATGATACTTTGCATGTTACATTCATTTATTGTCTTTCCAAGCCCTAGCTTGGTGGTGAACCCTCTTACTGTCTTTAATCAAACCCTATGATACCTTATTACAATATCTCTTTCCTTCACTTCATCCTTGGATTGAGATCTATAAGGTTTCCTTGAATGAAACAATAGTGAAATGGGAATCCCATCCTTGTGAGCTCCATCTCCTAAAAGGTGGGGCACCCTATTTCCATTGTTACATTTTGGTGAACCCAACGTGAACACCTCTTTTCTGATTTGGAGTGCATCATAATCCTAAATCTAGCTTGCATTGAATTTGCATTAGCTTTTGCATTAGTTAATTTTCATCTAGGGTTTCTAAATTTGCATTAGTAAAAGTGCATATAGGTTTCATTTTTGTATCCTATTCATTGAATTTCATCTAAAATCTGCATTTGCACTTAGCCTAGGAATCATCCTAACCATAAAACATAACATTCATATAGAATTTGCTGAAAACTATGCAAAAACCCTAATTGGGACTTATATGCCCCTCTGGGTGATTTAGTCCCAGTACAGGTTGTTTTTCCTACTTTTTGGGATTTTTGTGTTGTGCATTTTTAACATTTGAACCACTAGAAAACCCTGACTAAGACTCATATGCCCCTCTAGACGAATTAGTCCTAGATTAGCCCTAAAGTTTCCTTTTACATCATTGAAAACCTTGTTTCTACACTTCTATTTGTTGTCATTAGTTATGTGTTTCAGTTGGATGAGTTCTTGTTACATGCATTTCACTATATCTAGCTTAAATTGGTTCATTTCATGCATTTCTTAATTCCAAATTTGTGTTTACAACATTTCATTTTCAAATTGTTATATAGTGTAATCTTTTTTGAAATCTGAAAATTGCATTTACACATTTCATTCTAGGTCTTTACATTTCATTTTAAGTCTCTTTCCATGTTAAGTTTGCATAGATTACTTTTCATAAATGTTGGTATCTATCTTTTCCAAGTTTGCAAAGAAAAAGTTAGTCAATAAGCATCTTAGTCATTTGTTCAATACATTTCCTAGTTATGAGACTCTTAGTGCAAGAGAATGAAAATATGACACTTGCCTTAGACCTAAACCCCCTCTTATCTCTCCTACTTGTGGGAATGATGTGATAGAAGAGGATACAAGCATAGATAACAATGACGATTATAGTTGTTCTTCTCCCGATACCTCTCCTTTTAGTGACAAAGGTATCTTGGTGAAATAAGATACAATCGTTGAGAATCATGGTCTTGTTTGTCCTTCTCCTCGTCCCCCTTGGGAAGATATTATAGCACAAGAGAATGAAATCATAGAAACCTTTCTAAACATCACCCTACCTAATTTCCATTCACCTTTTGCTTGTGAGAACATTCTAGTGAAAGAGAATACAACCTTGGGTAATCATAAAAATCATATTCATTCTTCTCCTAATATCTCTCCTAGTTGTGAAGAAGATATTTCAGTGTTAGAAGAATCAATTGATGAGAGTTTTGAGAACCCTAGTTGTTTCTCTACTCTTACCTCTCCTATTAGGCAAGACATTACTAAACAAGAGGACATAACAATAGGTAATCATGACGATCACATAACACAACAAGAGACCATTGAAACCTACCTACATAAAAATTCAACTAGTCAACATTCATCTCACTACATCTTCCCCTCTTTTGATAATGTTGTAAATGATGAGGATATGTTGGTGTTAGATAATAAAACCTTTAAGATCTATGACAACCCTCTTTATGTTCCTTCCACCTATCCTATTTTGGAAGACATTATCGGACAAAGGAATGAAAGTATGGGCAATATTGACAATCACATTTGTTCTTCTCCTAGTATCTCTCCTAGTTGTGAAGAAGATACTTTGATGTTAGAAAATACAATCGATGAAATTCATGAGAATATTATGTGTCTCTCTTCCCCTAGGGAAAACATTATTGATAAACAAGAAAATACAACCATTGCTAACTCCCTTACTCGTGATGAAGTCATGTTAGAAGAACCAACCTTTGAATGCCATGAACATCTATTTTGTAGTTCTCCTAAAATCTCTCCTCCTGGGGAGGATAACATGGTGCAAGAAAATGACAACATTAATAATAGTAATTTGGCTTCCTTAGATGATGGTGAAAATATGACACCAGACTCCCCTTCATTAGAAAGACATCAAACTGAAACCGCTGAGGTTATGAATGCAAAAGTGTCCATTAGACTCCCCTTGATTAATGGACCTCCTACAAACCCTATGGGACATCCTAAGAATCCTATAATTCTTCACCCACCCTCACAATGACCACAAACTCAAAAAAAACCTAAACTCATTCTTTATCCACTGTCACACAAATCTCAAACTAAAAAAAAGCCCGAACTTATCCTTTACCCACTGTCACACAAACCTTAAACTCAAAACAAACCGAAACTTATCCTTTACCCACCTAAGAATAATTTTTCATTGCAATCAAATTATAATACGGTTGCTCATACATATAACACTAGAAACAATCCACAACCAAGAAAAATACCTTCAACATCCCTCCCATTGCCTAACCCT
Source organism: Sequoia sempervirens (assembly GCA_007258455.2). Taxonomy (NCBI): domain Eukaryota; kingdom Viridiplantae; phylum Streptophyta; class Pinopsida; order Cupressales; family Cupressaceae; genus Sequoia; species Sequoia sempervirens. The sequence goes on from VDFB02353493.1 coordinate 267,029,971, forward strand.
ATCCTGCCTAACCCTATCTTATCGAATCCTCCTTGTTTGCCTCCACAAAGTGGAAAGGAGTATGATTTTGTTGAACAACTTAAGAATACTCTTGCTAAGATATCATTATGGGACCTTATTCAAGCTTCCTCTCAATATCACAATATGATTCAAATTTATTTACAACAAGTTCCTATCCCTTCTATTGTGCAACCAAATGACATAGTAGCCATGATTCAAGGAATAAATGCTGACATTATTTTCTGCCAAAGTGAGCTCCCTCCTTTGTAAGTGCAAAAACAAAATGATGCTTTCATGGTAATAGTTCAATACAAGGGAAGAGGCATAAAGCAAACCCTTGTTGACAATGGCTCAACCCTTAATGTGTGTAGTGCAATCCTTTTGGATAGGCTTGGCATGGATAAATCAAGAATTCAACCCAACTCTTTATCTATTAAGGGATTTGATAATGTAGGAAAACAACCGCTTGGTGTGATCACTTTGACTATTATAGCTAGAAAGGCCACATTAGAAACACCGATCCATGTTATGCCTCATGATCTTTCATACAACCTTCTTTTAGGTAGACCGTGGATTCATGCAATGAATGGGGTGCCTTCTACTCTTCATCATATAATGAAGTATGTCTAAAACAAAAAAGTGTACACACTCAAAGCTTACCTTGAACCAAACAATTGTTTAAAAATTAAGAAAAATAAGGAAAATCCTTTGAAAACATTGACATCAACTACACAAGTAGAACCTGTGCAAGAGAAAGAAAAAGAAAAGCATATTGAGGAAGTCACGAAGCTATTAGAAGATGATTAGTGTTCCTTTCATTTCACACCTAGCTTTTATGGGAAACCAAAAAATCATAAATGTGAAAAAGAAAAAGTAGTAATTTCAACACAAAATTTGAAAGACCCTTCAAATGCATCCACCTCAAACACTTTACAAGAAAAAACAAATTACACAATGAACTTTGATGAATTTAACTATGAACAACCACTAAATATGAAAGAATTGAGATAGTTTTATGGAAAAGGTTATGAAATGATGAAACAACTGGGATATAGTGGAAAAGGATGTGGTGCTAGAGAACACAGTATCTGTGTCCCTATACAACATCACACGCAAGAAAAGACTAATGGTATTGGTTATTACTGCTTGAAAGAAATAAATAAACCTTCACTTAATATCAACACTATTACAAAAGATTCCTCTAAGCCAACTTTAACATTAGTGCATCTTGAACTAAGAAAAACTAATGGTCTTGATTATTATCCTTTGAAAGAAATGAAAGAAACAAAGAAATATTCGCTTAATATCAATGTCATCACACAAAACACTAATGATGGGAGTTCATTAGATTTTATACCCCCCTTTAAAGAAGAGTACAAAATATTGCAATCTAAAGAACCTTGCATAAGTATGAAACCTTGTACTAAGAAAGAGATATCTTTGTCATATAAAGCAACACCCTCTAGTATTGATCAAGAGAGTATCTTGTCTAGAATCCTCTAAGATTGTTTGATATATCTCCCTCCAAGAACATGAAAGAAATTCTGCGACAAGAGGTCATATTTTATGCATATCATAGAGTTCATGGTCATTCCACCAATGAATGTAAGGCTTTGAGTAATAAAATTCAAAATCTTAAGGAGTGTGGCGCTCTTCCTTTTGTTGAAGAACCTAGTTCCTCTAATTGATACTTGTTTTCTTTCTATTATGTCAATCATCTTGGTTCATCCTTGTCCTACACTAAGTGGGAGCAAGGGGTTAGGTAGCCTTGTCCTCGTATGTCACTTGTCGTTGTCTCTACTGGCTATTTGACAACCTTTCATGTACACATAAGAGAAAGCTTGGGATGTGGACAACATGCCTTAAGTTGAATAACATGTGACATTACATCGATACTCATGTTTCACTATGTGATTTTCTTTATTCTTGTGATGCATCCTTTTCTTGGTGGTGTCATTGGGTTTGATTTCCTTTGAGAGCATGATATTTCTTTGACTTTTCCTCTCTTGGAGACATTACAAACAATGTTCCCTAAGAAGAGACCTTACATGAACTACGAAAAATCCCTTTAAACATACCTTACACTATTTTAGATTTACGATAATCGTTATATGGCCACCTTGCATAACATAGTTTTCTTTCCTATGGTGCCATCTTGTTTTTTCATGAGTTTTAAGAATACGAAGCTTTTATTTCCTCATGAAGCTCAAAATTCATTGTTATGTGGCACCCTCTCAAAGTTATCAGGAGGTATAGAGCTTTGGTATGATTAGCGTATGATGAGAAGCCTAAATGTGGGCATGACTTTCTTATTATATGGTGAGAAGCCAACACAGTGACATGAATTTCTCACTAAGCCACCCTTTTTGGATACTCACCTAGCATAAACCTAAAGTTCCATTGCCTCTGAGTGAGCATACATTTTTGGACAAACAACTTAGATCTGATCCACATCGTGTTGGACAAACAGTCGATGCTTGATCCACCCTTTTTATTTGTTTTTTATTTTTTATTTTTATCTTTTCTTTCTTTAAGTCTATGACATTGTATGTTCATGTATCTTGATGTTCCATATCATACACCTTGTGTGTGTCCCTTTGTGCTTATGTTGGTTTGACATAGGATCTTGGATCCTAGGGGCTTGGTTACCTCCTTTATCTTTGTCATCCTAGACCATCCATGTCGGTACACGGGGACCCCTCTTGAATGTCTACTTTAGTGTGACTTTGAAGTAAGTTCCTCCTCTCACTAAAGTGGGGGCTAAATGTAATGATGGAAAAAGTATCCCTACATTTTTTTACTTAATTTGGGAATGATTAACATTAAAATGGACCTAATGTTGCCTTGATCTAGTGTTGTAATGTGTTTTACACATTCACATTGTGTTTAGGGCCCTTTTATGCTAAATAGACCTAATTTTCCCTTAATTTAGTGTTGTAAAGTGTATTTATTTACACCTCCACATTAATTTTTAGGCCCTCTTACATTTATGACCTTCATATCATCATTAAGAGGTCGCTAAGATCCTATATTATGCATCCCGAGGCTTATTTCAACTAGAATCTCTACATAGACATCAAATATACTTAATTTTCCAACTCCTCGACATCTCCTCCACCTAAAAAAGCTTGGTGGGACCCATACACCCCCTTGGACATATGAGTCCCATCTAGATGGGACCTATATGCCACAAGTGGCGTATGTGTCCCATTTGGCCCATTTTTAGGGTTTTGAGCTAGAAATTAGGGTTTTAAGTTTAAATTTCATGAATGCCGGCTTGTAGGATCTAATAAATGGGGGATTAGATGGATTCCCTATATAAATAAGGTCTCAAATCATTATTTCACCAAAGCCTTCATGATATCAACTTAAGCTATCAAGAGTTAAGCATTCCAAAACTTCACAAGAGTGTCAAGAGAGTTTACAAGAGCATTTCTAAGGCATTTAAGGGAAAAATTCTTCATCATTTGTTGCAGGAATCCAAGATCAATCATCGTGTCAAGATCATAATTAACCAATCATGTTGTTGAGCTAGTGTTGTGATGTAGCATTGAAGATCCATTTGCAAGCATTATTTCATTCCAATTCAAGATCAAGATCTACATTCTACATGGCCACTTCATGTTAGATTGCTGATTTATATCCCAAAACATCATTCAAGGTATCATTGTTCATGTTTCATGTTCATATTTCATTATTTCATCACAAGGTTTAATTACCTAAATAGGGTTTGACCAAGGAAAACCCCCATTTCTTCAAAAATCAACAAGTTTTTCTCTCTTTACATGTGTGATTTCGGATCTAGGTGTCTTAAGACTTGGAGATCCTTAGAAGACTAGGTTACAAGGTTGAAGAAAGTTATCAAGTCGTCAAAAGGTTGTTATCTACACAAAAATTCACCTAAAAGTTGAAAATCAATGTTTCAGACTCAAAAACAAAGTGTGGAAGGAAGAGTAAAGATTGGAGAAAATATTTATGGTCTTAACCCTCCCAAAAAGTAGAGTGGGACTGATATGCCACTTATGGCATATGAGTCCCAATACAAAATATTTTCTAGATTTTAGTGAATTCAGATCAACCATTGTGAGATTCTAGTTTTTTCATAGAAACCATAGTCTACGACTAAATCCCCCAGATTGGAAAATAATCGAAGTACAAAGTATGGACATAAAAATGGAAAGATACTTTGTGGTTTTATTATGCTTGTAATGTTGTAAAATTGTAGGTGCCCTATGGAAATTTCATATTTTTGCACTTGCCCCCCAAATTTATGGCAGCTAGGCACTTTTATGACAAGAACCTTATGAGTTAGAATTTCACGATTTCAACTCCATAAGGACCAATGATGAAATGTTGAGTTGGATGCCTGCACCACATGCTAGCATCCACGCACTTTTGTGAGTTCAAATGATGAATCTTGGAAGTCTTGGGCTATGACACATGTCATCATGGTAGGATTTCGATGGTTAGACTCTTCCTGCCCATGCAGCTAAACAAAATCCATTTTTTCATTTCTCATGAAATGTTGAGTTGGATGCTTGCACCACATGCTAGCATCCACACACTTTTGTGAGTTCAAATGATGAATCTTGGAAGTCTTGGTCTGTGACACATGTCATCATGGTAGGATTTTGATGGTTAGACTCTTCCTGCCCATGCAGCTAAACAAAATCCATTTTTTCATTCTCATTTGTAACACTTCTCACTAGGATTCTCTCCAACTTTCTCTCTTCTTTCTCTTCTCTTCTACATTGTGTTTCTACAGTGAAGCTCTGCTAGATTGAAGTCTCACCAACAACCAAAGCTTTCTTGAAGCACTCAACATAACATCTATTAGGATGAGAGGGAGCCACAAATTTTTGGTAATGCTCTCTTGCTTCTTTTCAATTTTCTAGCATAATATTTATTGTGTCAATATTTCATGATACAGGTTCTCCTACGTAGTAGGGTTTCCTTTTATCACATTGGTGTCTATTTCATGATACGGGTTCTCCTCCATAGTTGGATTTGATTTTATTACTCTTGTGTCTACTTTACGTTGTGTCTATTATCCTCTCTATTTATTTGGCTATCCTTGGAGGTGGGAACACCAAGGGGTTTGATTGAGGCAAACCCCAAAACAACCCCAACATTTTCTTTGTCCACCTTGTGTGCAGGTTTCATGTGTATATTTTTATGGGAGGCATTGAAGTGTGGGGCCTCTTTTAAGTCAATCCTTTGCTCTCCTTTTCATTTATCTACATTATTTTTTTCTTTAAAGTTAGTAAATTTAAATAGACTTTGGATTTGGAATAGTTAGTAGATCCTTTGAGTTTTGACTGAGAGTTTAGTTCTCTATCCATACAGGACACTAGCATGTACCTAAGATTTCAACATGCTACACTGATGTCTCACTCCCACACTGTTGTCCTTTGACCAAGAGCTTCTCAATCTGTCTTAGAAATCTCATTGATCTACTCTTTCAATTCCTAAAGTTTTCTACTTGTAATGATCCCTAGAGCTCTATTTTTAATACATTTTTTTAATGTATTTTATCTTCTTCAAATTATTAGGTAGTCTAAGGGAGTTTATGGCAGCTCACTCCCTTAAGTCTCTTTGGTGTCCTAGAGACTTGGGAAGAGTGAAACCCCATTCTCTACATTTTTGGTATTCAAATTGATGTGAATCATGTTAGATCTTTTTCTGCAGTATTTTAATGTTTATGATAATGCTTTTTCTAAGGAAGATTTCAATATGTTAGATGATTCCCTAGATGATTTATTAGAGGCATCTTCTCCTATCTGTAGATCTCCCAAAAAAACTTCATCACAACTATCTACTTCCTCTTTGCAAGTCGAGAAGTCCGTAAATGTAGTGACTGTCTCCATGGCCCCTCAAAGGCCTAAGAGACCCATCATTTACTTGACTCTAGCTAGCCCCTCTCCTAAGAGAATTAATTTTACCCATGGGGTTATAGTCTCTAGGGACTTGTTAGAGCTTTACACAAGATTCTTAAAATATACAAACTCTTACAATGTCGTAGGGCATATGTACAATACTAGAAGAAATAATTTTTTTTGAATCAACCTACTTCTCAACCTAATTCTATTCCAACTTCCTTACCACATTCTCAACCAAGTCTTCCTTCAACACCTAAACCCATGACTAAAGCACTTGGTGATTATGATCTTGTCGAGTAACTCATTGGTACTCCGACTAAGATCTCAATGTGGGACTTGCTTCAGTCTGTGCTAGTTTATCAAGGTATGCTTTAGGAAGCCTTGCAAAGATCTTATTTCCTTATTCCTATAGGTTGGAGGATGTAATACATTGATAGCTCATATTCACATGGATTCATCGAATATTATGTTCTATCCACAAGAAATCCCACCCTCGAAAGTACAAAAGTGAGCAGATCCTCTAATGATTATAGTCAATGTTAATAACATTGGTATTAGATGTGCTCTAATTGAAACCGGTTCAAGTCTCAACGTATGTAGCATAAAATTATTAACTAAGATTAAAATTTATTATTCTTCTTTATCTACTTCTCTATATATTCATGGATTCAATAATGCTGGTTGTCAAGCCCTAGGTACCAAAATCCTGCTTGTGAGGTTGGGACCCATTGCTGTGCTCACCTTGGTTTATGTAATGTCTGGTCCTTTACCTTACAATATTCTTTTGGGAAGACCTTGGATTCATGATTTTTTGATTGTAACCTCTACCTTACATAATTACACAAAATTTATTACTAATAATGAAGTAATTACAATCAGGGCTAACCTTGATGTCGTACACTGTGTGAGATAACAACTGCTAGTCAGGCCTTGGTTGTTTCCACTCTTTAAAATGGTATTTGATCATTATCTTTTGATGTGTTGACATGCTCTTCGATGGTACCTTCTTCAAAGGATACCTCTAAGATGGATTCCCTTGAGGAAGGCCAACCTGAAATGAAAAATCCTAAGTCTTCCCCTTAACCTTCTTCTTAGATGAATTGAATGCATGTCTTGGTGACAATTGGGGGTCCTTAGACTTCTTCGAATTATTCATCAGAGAATACAAGGTAGATCCTATCCACCTTGACCGTCTGATAGTTTCATGAACCTTTACCAAGCAAGTTGATCATCCTCCCATCGACAAGAACAATCGGGACCCTATGAAGGAAAGTGATTGTTCTCCTACCGAGAAAGATAATCACGCTTCTGCTGAGGAAATTAATGTTGATGTAAGGGGGAAATAAGCATAAGGAAGTTACACAACAATGAATTAAACAAATCAATTCAAAACAAGATCAAATTCCAAACCCATAATCATGAAATGAATTATAAAGCAATGAACTCAATAAATAAAGGTAAGCATAAGCAAGAAACCATAAATGAATTCATGAAATATAGCTATACCATTCCATGTCAAAGTGTAATCCATAGTGATGTTGGATTACATTTGAATCAATACAAAGTCTCCATTGTTGTTTGTAAAAGCTTCAAAGTGTGTGTTAATGGTGATCAAAGATGTGTGTGTATTTGATCTCAAGAATTAAAATGTCAATTTAGTATGACCTCTTTGCATAAATTCTCTAGATTCTCTAATCAATTTTGATAATGAAGAGTGTTGTTTTATAGATTTTCAGATTTTAGATGAATGATCGAGATTCAATAGTAAAAGATCAGGATCAATGGTTGAGAATTTTTGAGAGAAAATAGATTGACCAGTTAGCTTCTCTCATTGATCCAATTAAGGATTTTAATTGGATAACCAGTGGAATTAGATTGGAATTATTTGTGGGATTGAAGAAATCAGTGGGATTGGTAAATAGATGAGGTTTTCAATGAATTAGAGTGAGAAATAAGTGGTAATGATTTACTCAATCACAAAGGGATGAGGATAATTGATTAATTGAATAATTAATTAATATTGGAGATGAACATGCAAGTCATGTTTGACTCAAACAAATAATGATGTATTTGTTTGTTGACTATGTTGAATGATTTTGGATAATTGATTTAATTATCCAAGTTTTAGAGAAGGGAACATGATTTAATTAAATTATTAATGATAACAATTTAATTGATTTAGATCAATAAGTCATATTAGCAACATAATTAAATAATTGATGTTTATTTAATTAATTGGGAGGAATAAAGTTAGATTAATGATGTGATAGTGAATTAATTAAATAATTAAAGATTATTCAATTAATAGAGGAAAATAGGGTTAATTAGTGAAAATGATGTGAAATACAACAGTGTTAATGAAAGTGATGCTGATAATGCAAAAATGTCATTCATTATGTGTGATGTGTTAGGTCATTTTTACATGTCTACATTTTTCCCCTCTTTGAGACAAAGTACTAGTTGCTTTGTTTCAAAGAATTCGATGTTCAAATCAAGATTTGAAATTTTTTATATGCCCCACTATGCCCCGACAATCATCGAAAAGATAATACGATGCTAGGCTACCCCTCAAGAGGTTGGCTAGAAAAAATACTTTTCGGGTCAGGCTTGTGACAAGATTTTGTTGCAGAAGACAAAAAATTAGGCTATAGGGCCCTCATTTATGGTTTTTGATGTTCTAGAGTGCTCAAAATTTAGGCCTAGGAAGGTTTCCAAGGTAAAAATTAGGGTTTGGGGGGGTAAAAGTAGGAAATTAGGGTTCATTTTTCCTCATTTGCACTCTTAGCCTTTAGTGAATTCTTTCCTTTGAAGATCTTGTTCACACGAGGATTGTTCCAAACCCATACTCATGAAGTATTTTGTTGATTATGGGGAGTACCTTGGTAGTTTGTTTGGGGTACACCTTGGTGTTTTTAAGGAATACCTTGATGTTGTGGGACTTGTTGAAGGGTACCTTGGTATTGCTTTTGGGGTACATGTTGTGGAACTTGAGGAGTACCTTGGTAGTTTGTTTGGAGTACACACCTTGTTGTTGTTGATTTTTTTGAAGGGTACCTTGGTAGTTCATTTTGGGTACACCTTGTTGTTGGGGAACTTGAGGATTACCTTGGTAGCTCATTTGGGGTACACCTTGTTGTTGTGGATTTTCTTGAAGGGTACCTTGGTAGTTTGTTTTGGGTGTTGGAAGAATGGCCATCTCTATAGTTTTGTGTTGTCATTGATGTCACCATGTTGTGATTGCAAGTCTAAGTTGGTGCTTGATCTGGTATTTTGGTTTGGTATCTGAATCAGTATTTAAACTACACACTCTAGTATTCTAGTCCACAATCCTCCACAGTTGATTGTTGCTTCTTGCAGTTTTGAGAAACAATTTATGATTGTTGAAAGCATGTATGTTTAGAATCTCTTGTGCTCTGGTGCTTGTATGACGTATCAACATTACTCTGTTGATTAATTTTTGTAATTAAGTCTATTTTTGGCCGACTTCTTGGATAAGTCATGATATGGTGAATTAATTTTTCTCATGCAGATATATGTGCGACCTATCTTAGGTCCATGCTGACATGATGTAGCATGTTGGACATTTGGATTGCCTTTTGGAAATATTTTGTGAATGCTTGTATTTGACAAGTTGGTATCTTTTTGATAAACAAGGAAATGCATCTAATTAGGCTAACCTAATTGATGCTTGTAGATGAATCGAGTATATATATTATACAGGGTTGAAGATTAAATGGGGTAATCAATGAGGCAGTTGTGAATGTAAACATGAAGAAGAGAAAAAATAATGAAGTGTGTTAAGTCTGCCTATTGAGCATCATCAGAACTGTATTAGCACTTGTTAGGTGTACTCTTTTCAGTTCTTTTTTGGTTATAAAGCCCAATTTTTCTTTGTAAATATTTTTGTAGGAAGTGAGCCTCCTTGTAAGTAGTGAGCTTTTGTATCCAGACAATGAGTCCTTTTAGGGTAGTAAGCCCTTGGTAGTGAGCCTTATACATTCGGTTTTGGAACTAATTTATATTGTGAGTTAATCCTCACTATGGTTTTTCCCTCATTGGGTTTTCCACGTAAATTTGGTGTTCATTGTATTGATTTTACTTTCTGTTATTTTTGTTTCATGTTCATACTTAATAATATAACAGTGTGGTTGTAGAATTGATAAGTGTTGAAGTTTTAAGTTTGAATTTTTGTGACAACTGATTCACCCCCACTCTTAGTTGTCTTGTTCCTTTTAACAATTAGTATCAGAGCATTGGCTCCTTGGTTTAGAGCTTAACCAATTAAGGTAGATCCTGAAGGTTGATCAAATGGATGATAAAGAAGAACTCCAGACTGCACTTGAGGATCTTGACAAAGTTGAAAATGAAAATAGAGATCTGAAAGAAAATATTGATGATGCAAATGAATGTGTCTAGAAAATGAAGGGACAATTAAAGAAATTCAAGGAAAGACATAGAGAAGTGAGTGAACAATTGAAATAAGAGATAATTGGATTGAAAGTGCTTGTAGAAGAAAATAAGAGAATTAAAGAATGTTCGAGTACAATGGTGTAGAACAAGTCTGATGAATGCTCTAGAATTGAACAAGAGATAGTAAACTTGAGAGTAGAACTAGAGAAGGCTAAAATATATGAGAATAATTTTAGATCTAGCTCCGATAAGCTTGGAGAACTGCTTGCAGGAAAAAAACCAAGTAAAGACAAAGGTGGCTTGGGAAATGATGCAGGTGAAAGTTCTAAGGATAATCAAACGATTCAGGACAAAGGGAAGTAGAAAAGAAAGTTTTCAAGGAGACAACTTGTGAGATAGCCTAATGCACAAAGGTATCCGTCTTTTAATGGTATTTGTTTTTCCTATAATAAATATGGCCACAAGGCAACACAATGTAGGAACATAATGAATTATTTTTCTAATTCTTTCTTTGGACAATGTTTTTCATGTAAGAAGGTTGGACATAAAGCTATTGAATGTAGATCTCAAGTGAGAATGATCAGTCGGGTAATGATGAATAGATTTAATGGAGCCATGGTGAATCAATGTTTTAATGACTACTGCTATACCTTTAATAAATTTGGACATAAAGCAAATCAATGTAGATCAAGAAGTAATGGAAGTTAGACTAATAAAAAAATTATTGTCTGCTATAATTGTAACAAACCTAGACATATATCAAAGATTTGCAGAAGTAAGAAGGGAAAGCAGTCTACTCTAGTAGAGAAGAATGAACCGGTAAGGAAGATCGACAAAGAAGAGATGAAGCAAGAGATGAATAAGATATGGAAGAAGAAAGAGGAAGAACTTGTAACTACTGATGTGTCTGTGCCATCATCTGGTATCAAAAATTCCTTCGGGAATTAGACCTAGCATGGTCTTAGGGGGAGCATTATCAAAAAATTGTAAAAACCCCCTGGATGAATGTCATGAGGATGGAATGTGAAGAATGAACAATGAGAGGTTTTGAAAAATGAACCAAAAGAAAACATTTTGACATGATAATTTTTGGATCGAATTAGGGTTTTTTGTGTTGAGAAGAATGTTTTTAGCATCTTTTTGATGTCTACTGCATTTAATGCATTTTAGGGAAAATCGATGGTGTACAAGATAAATTTTTTAAGCCTTTTGATTAGTTGAGAATTTGAAGAGTTTGAAAAGTGCCTTGGAGCAATCTTGAAGTGATATGAAACATTTCTAAAGAAATTTGAAGAAACTATTACGAATACACATGAATTATTATTTATCCTACGAAGGAAAAGAAGTGTTGACTGAACATTAACGAATTCAAGAAAGTTAATCATGAAAATGGATAGCGGATCGAGTGGCAAAATTCCATTGAAGATGAAAGGATTTGAATTGGAAGAATTTGATCATAGAAAGATGAAAGAAATGGAACTAAATGGAACTAGGGCTGAAGGAAAATAATTACAGAGCATAAAAACCCTAAGTATGGATTTATGGGGAGAATTCCCTTGGTTTTCTAATTTAAATATTTCATCTTGTTCTTATTGAGTCATTTCAAGAATGACAACATTGTATTGGACAAACCCTACCTAATTACAAAGGAAGCAATCAAAGCGATTATTGGCTTATGCAGTATTGGGGATCTCCCTGGAAATAAAAAAATGAATACAAAGATGCGGAGGAACTTATTGGCATTAATAAAGACCCTTGAGCTCTATTGATAAACACTCTTGCAGATTCAACTATAAGGTATGTTGCATATGGAATATCCTATAAAATCTATTTTAGAAATTATGACGGCTCGACATTGGCTATTGTTGTATATATTGCACATATGATGGTTAAGGAAAACAAGTAGTTTGATTTTTGTAGCCTATTACCTAAAAATCTATCTGAAAATGCCCAAATGTCGTTGGTTGAGGGCTATCCCTTTCGGTTTGGATCTTTTCTTGTGTGCTTTTCCTTTTACTTTTTGAACTCTCTACTAGGAAGAGAAAATGTAGTGTGGGAATATGGTATTCCTATTGGGAAACAAGTCTACAGATACTTGGAATTGTTGGCGAATAATGTAAGTGTGTGCAAATCATATTTCACATCCTTAAGAACAAATCTATGTTAGATAGTATGCCAATACTGAGTTAGTTTGAAGTGGGTTCATACTCCAGAAAGAGAGAGTTGGAAGTTATCATTGGTGAGTCTCCTCTGGAACTGAAAAAGAGGAAAACTATTGTAACAAGTTTCCTAGAAGAGAAGAATGAAGAAGAATTTCTATCAAGATCTGATACAGAGGATGTACATATGTTATTGGATAAGAGTGAGATGAAGAAGATTGGAGAAATGTGGAATGCATGCTCTTCGGTTGAGAAACTTAAAATTGATTATGTGCTGGTTGATTATTTGATGAATAAAGGTATTTTAGTTTCAGATGTGTCAGATTCTTTACTAGATGATCTTGTAGAGATTGTTGAAGAGAGAACATTGTTGGAAGGACCCGAAGGACATAAATTCAAAGCTATGCTTGAAAGAAGGTGTAACAATGCAAAACAAGTACTATCTAAACATACAAATGAGACAAAAGAAAGCATCAAAGAAATATCTGACATTTATAGGTATTATCTCTGGTGGCCAACAAATGTTGATAATTTCAGAAGTAGGATTGAAGCTATTGAAGCTGAGATGAATAGTATTGGAATTTTTATTTTATTTCTTCAAAGACAGGGATGGAAAATAGATAATAAGAGTTGGAGAATTGTAGGTAGAATTGCTGACTACTCAAAGGAAAAGAGAAGATATGGTTAGAACCTTCTGGTTGGTTAAGGAAGTTGTTGAGGTTCGGTTAGATCATCTCTCTGGAATCCTCTTTGATGCTGAAAAATCGTGAATGAATGTGTTTGTCTTCTAATCAGACATCCTCCTTTATGCAATTATCTTTGTTGGAAGGTATGAGTGCAAGAATGAATTCAGATGTACATTCCTAGAAAAGAATTCTTCCAATCACAAGAGAGAGGTATAATAAAATATTTCATGTAAAGAGTGCCATTCTTGTTTGAATGCTTGAAATGGGAAGTTGAAATTTTTGTGTACATACAAAGTCATCACTTACATATATTTACATCCTCCCTTTTTGATTTCCCTTTGCCATTGATGTCAAAGGGGGAGAGAGTTAAAGTATAAATTTATGGGGAGAGAGACATGTGAGCTGGGAGAATGTTGTGTTTTGAAAATTTTGGCACATGTTTCCATCAATGACAAAGGGGGAGATTGTTGGAAGAATGAAGAAGAATGGCCATCTCTACAGTTTTGTGTTGTCATTGATGTCACCATGTCGTGATTGCAAATCTAAGTCAGTGCTTGATCTGGTATTTTGGTCCAGTATCTGAATCGGTATTCAAGCTGCACCCTCTGGTATTCTAGTCCGCAATAACAGTTGATTGTTGCTGCTTGTGGTTTTGGGAAATAATTTATGATTGATGAAAGCATGTATCTTCAAAATATCTTGTGCTCGGTGCTCGTACGATGTATCGAAATTACTCTGTTGATTACTTTTTGCAATTAAGTCTTTCTGGCCGAATTCTTGGATAAGTCATGATATGGTGAATTAATTTTTCTTATGCGGATATATGTGCGATCTATCTTAGGTATATGCTGACATGATGTAGTGTGTTGGACATTTGGATTTCCTTTTGGAAAGATTTTGTGAATGCTTGTAGTTGACAAGTTGGTATTTTTTTGATAAACAAGGAAATGCATCTAATTAGGCCAACCTAATTGATCCTTGCAGATGAATCGAGTATATATATTAGATAGGGTTGAAGATTAAATGGGGCAATTGATGAGGCAGTTGTGAATAAAAGTTAAAGAAGAGTGAAAATGATGAAGTGTGTTAAGTCTGTCTATTGAGCATCACAAGAACTGTATCATGACTTGTTAGGTGCACTCTTTTCAATTCTTTTTGGCTGTAAAGTCCAATTTTTCTTTGTAAATATTTTTGTAGGAAGTGAGCTTCCTTGTAAGTAGTGAGGTTTTGTATCCAGACAGTGAGTCCTTTTAGGGCAGTGAGCCTTATACATTTGGTTTTGGAACTACTTTATATTGTGAGTTAATCCTCATCGTGCTTTTTCCCTCATTGGGTCTTCCACATAAAATCTGGTGTTCATTGTGTGATTTTACTTTATGTTATTTGTGTTTCATGTTCATACTTAATAATAGAATAATGTGGTTGTAGAATTGATAAGTGTTGAATTTTTAAGTTTGAATTTTTTTGACAAATGATTCACCCCCCCTCTTAGTTGTCCTGTGCCTTTTAACATGGGGTACACGTTGTTGTTGGGGATTTTGTTTTGATTTCCCTTGTTGATATTGTGAATTATTTGAAGGGTCAATATATGATGTATGTTGTGGCATGTATTGTCCTTGTGATGGGATGTTACCTTGTTGGTCCACTGTTGGAAAATTTCCCATGTTTTGTATAGTGTTGTGTTGTGGCATGTTTTGAGTTGAATTTCCTTGATATTGTTGTCCTACCACTACTTGCTCAATTTGTGATGGTTGCCTAAACATTGGGTTATCCATAGGTTGGGTTTTAGATTGATCGTTGTTTTGTGAGAACAAGGGTGGTATTTTGGGATCCACCATTGGTTTTGGTATCTGTCTAACCACCATTTTATCTCCTAATGGAATAAGGTTTGGATATTTGAGAACGTCCACATTAAAGTCTATGGGTAGTTTTACACCACTTTGTGCTAGTGCAAGAAAATACTGGTTTTCATTCTTCCCAAGCATTTTCCCCATAAGTTCCTATATCTTAGGATCTTGGGAGTACATTAAGAGTTTTTCATCAGTAAGTTCATCATAACTATCATATTCTTCGACGATGATGCTAGGATGTTGGCTTTATCTAGAAATCATATTTTGATGTTGAAGCAATATTTCCTCATTGCTAGGTGGTTGATATTGTGTAGATTTAAACATGGGTTCTATTTGAGGAGTTGAAAGGTCATTTGGATTGTAACCCCATGATTGAGGTTCCTAATTAGTGGGGTTGGTCATTGGTGCACTAGAACTACTCTTGTTAGCTTCCATTTTTTTCTTGTGTTGAGATCTCGTTGTTGTCACAAGACCTTGGTGAATTTTGTGATCACTAACTATGAAATGGGATGATGTTTTGTTTTTTGGATTTTTTTTGTTTAAAATGAGGTATGGAGATAATATGTGAAAACCTTTTGGTAAAGGTGTGTTGATGGTTTTCTATGGATTGTATGTTTGATGCTCAAAACCCTAAGAGTATGAGTGATTTTGGTAGATGTTTTGATATGGCGCTATTTTTAGGACACAAGGTGTACAATACTTGGACTAGTATTTTGCTATATTTTTAGAGGATATGTTGATACTCTAATTGAACTAGCCTTCAGGTTGTAAGCAAAGATTGATGTTAATATATTAGAAAATGAGAGCAGGAGGATAATCCAAGATGTTGTGTTTGATTTATGTCTTAAAACTAGGTTGATGTTTTGATTTGCTAATGGATATGGAAAGATGTTGATATGATTTGGTGCAGGTCTAAATGTTTGTGTTTCAAAGGATGATGGAATAACTGGTTTTTGGACCAATTCTGATTTGCATGAAAATTTAGGACAAAAGTGGTTTTTATTTAGGACAGTAGCAATACTTTTCAGGACAATAGAATTTAATTTTCTAGGACAATTGTGGAAAATTTGAGCAATAGCGGTTTCTATTTCAATTTGTGATTAATAAACAGAGAAGAAAATAGTGACAATTTTGATAGAAGTGATAATTTCCAGGAAAATAGCAGTTGATTGTTCAAAATGACTACAATAGGTTTATCAAGAGTAGTCTCTATTTGAATTTTTCTAATTAGTGAAATAGTGAGGACAATAGCGACAATTTTGATAGAAGGGAAAATTTCCAAGATAGTAGAGTTTAGAACATAGGATAACAATGGTCAAAATTTAGTACAGTAATGACAATAATTTGGAACAAAAGCGTCAGGAATGTAAATAGTAGCTCTGTTTCCAAATTTTCTTATTTTTGTTAACAATTTTTTTTTGGATAGGCTTGCAAGTTTTTGATTCTTGGTTGATCTGACTGTTTTGAGAATTATGTATAAGATTTGGCAAGTGATAAAGCACATCAATTGAAGCACGTATAAAATTGACCGTAATGTTTTGAATGTAAGGGGCCAAAATCATCCCAAGTTTAAACTGGTAACAACATCAAAACATTTCAAGCAATATTATCCCTAAGGTCAAATTGGCCAATGGAAACAATTTTAGGCCCACAACTTGGAAGCTCCTTCAAAGTAAGGGTAGGGACACCCAAAGGGATGTATACATTTAAGTCTTTCAAGAGTTGATGGATAGGGGCCTCCTGGAATGGAAGGATAACCCAAATCACTCTTTCCTTGGAAAGCTACAAGTAGCTTATGCTAAGCTGGGGATTTTTGTCTCAACTCAAGGGAGTTCATATAGTGAGTAAAGTATTTTTAGGGTATGGTGCACACCCCTTGCATTGAACTATATCACCAAGTAGAATATCTCAATCAATAAGGTGGGAAAACTACTATAAAGATTTTAGTCATTGCTCAAGGGACTGATGCCTTACAACTGCATAGTAATCCACTTAAGGCTTTGACCACTCCTACTAGGGGAACTTATATGCAAAGGTACCTCCCAATTTTGAATGGAACTACATGGAAGATGGTAACACTAGTTAAATCTTATCTTTCATTGAAATCATTTATATAATAGTTTGAGGGAAATTCTGCTTTAGGTCACCTTCGAGTTCTCCTTTTGGGATGTGTCTCTTAGGCATGCCTGATCTAAAGGTAATGATCAAAAGAAATGATTACAAAACCCAAAGTGATTTTCATCACCAAAGATCATCCAAAGATGCTAGGGGAGAGGATACACACATGGTTCTCTAGGCACGGTGAACACAGTAGATAATTTATAGCAGTTTCATTTTAAGCCCCAAAATTGAAATGTGTAGAGATAATAATTCATTTTTTAGGTACACCAAATCCAATTTTTTGAGACTTAAAGAAAAAAGTGTTACAAATTTATTGCAATAAAGAGATGACATGATCAATTTTTATGAACTGAAATGAAATGTGAAGATTTTGTTGTCAATTTTTACTGCACTAAACAAAATGTGGAATTTATAGGTTCAATATGAGATATGAAATCAATTTTAAAAGCACCAAATCAAGATGTGATATTTGTAGGTTCAATTTTAGGTACTCCAAATTGAAATGTGAAATCAGTTTTAAGAGCACCAAAATGAAATGTTTTTAACTAAATAAAATGATGCAGAGTAGGGGAAGACTTAAACTTGATTCAATTGACACATTTGATATAATGATTCATCACAAAACATAACTCGGTGCATCCTAGTTCATCTTGGAAACATTGCTACAATGGCTTAATAGGAATTCAACAAGGGAAAGTAGTGTTACACATGGGTTCTTAGAAATTTCAGTCTTTTCATAACATGTATCAATGTTTCTACACTCAACCATTATCAAACTATGCAAAGATTTGTTCAACCCTTTAGCAACTAGGATTTTATGACAGTTTTCTTGCAAAATGAGACACATATTCAACTATTTCACCTTGCATCTCATCATATCTTGGTCTAGGGATGGAAATATGAAATAAGACATGAAAAAAAAACTTCCTACAAGTTTATAGAATTTTTCACTATACGGATCATGAGAAATACTTTTTTTTAATCAAATTGGAAACCTTAATTTCTGAACATGACAATCTAGAGCATTTTTGTCATAACTTTCTCAAATTAACTCCAAATGAGACGAAACCAAAATTATTTGAACCCTAAAACATATCTCTAACTTTTCAAATGAATACCCCAACCATTACAGGTCGTATAAATATGTACAAGAATAATTTCTTGCTGCAAAATAGTGAAAAATCTGCAACTATTGATACCAAAAATGCTATAACTTTTGTAAAACATAACAAAAATTGACCAAAAAAATTAAAAATGAAAGGTATCCCATTCCTCCATATTCTAAAAGAAGTATCACATCTTTACAAGAAAGTAAAAATATGTACAAAAGGAAAGAACATGTCTGCAATGTTAGAAAATGCACAAAAATGCTTGCTTTCATTCACCAAAAACTACAAAATCAGTTCTTCCATCCACTATTTGAATTTGGAAGGTATATTTATGCATTTAAAATCAATCCCAATGGTTTGTAACCATTTTTGGCTTGCATGTAACCATTTTCTTGATTTTTTGCCACTTGCCAAAAGTTGCATGACAATTTTAGCAACTTTTTTGGACAACTTTCAACAACATTGACAACTTTCTAACCAATGACCCCTAACAATACAAAAATGAATTAATATAATTGAAAATGGTCATAAATGACCTTATTGGACATTAAAAACCATTATCAACCCAAAAACCAAAAATGACATAAAGACTTGCATAATAGGTCCTGGTGCCCTTGCACCAAAAATGCTTTAAAAATAGAAAGGCCTTGGACCATTTGTTAGCTCTGCAAGAAAAAAATTAGTTGTTCTCATGAAAAACATGCCATAATCCTACAAGTTTTTCACCAACAATGTTAGAAAACCTCCCAAACACAACAAATGATTAATCGTTAGGGTTAGGTAGATTGAATAATCAAAGAAAATCTTTGTAGATTGATTCATAATAGAAATAAAAATAGTAGCAAACTTGTTTAGGATAGTAGCAACCTTTTCATTGAAACGATTGCAATAATGTAAGATGATAGTAGTAAAAACAAAGTATGACCACATACTTGTTTAGGATGAAAGCGACCTTATAACAGTTAACTTTGTCAACAACTTGCAAAACATAAAATACAATAGCGACAAAATTGACAATAGCAGTCAAACTTAGTACAACTTTATGGTAAGACTTAGTATGACTATGGTAAAACTGTGAAAATGACCACGTTAAAATTCTAGGACTTTCGTGTTTCAAACAACAATAGCGTTTCCTGCAAAAGACATTAGCGTTTTGGGTCTTGTAACTGCTCAAAAAACTTATGAAAAGATTAGTGTTAAGGACCTAGGTCCCATTGGGCGTGCCAATTGATGTAAGGGGGGAAATAAGCTGAAAAAAACATAGCAATGAATTAAACAAATTAATTCAAAAAAAGATCAAATTCCAAACCCATACTCATGAAATGAACTACAAAGAAATGAATTCAATCAATAAAGGTAAGAATAAGAAAGAAACCATAAATGAATTCATGAAATACAACTGTACCATTTCATGTCAAAGTGTAATTCATATTGATGTTGGATTGTGTTTGAATCAATATGAAGCCTCCATTATTGTTTGAAAAAGCTTCAAAGCGTGTGTTAATGGTAATCAAAGATGTGTGTGTATTTTCTCTCAAGAATTCGAATGTCAACTCAACATGATCTCTTTGCATAAATTCTCCAGATTCTTTAATTTATTTTGAGAATGAAGAGGGTTGTTTTATATATTTTTAGATTTGAGATGAATGATCAAGATTTAGTAGTAAAAGATCAAGATTAATGGTTGAGAATTGTTGAGAGAAAATAGATTGGCCAGTTAGCTTCAGGGTGGGTGCAAAAAAATTGGGGGGCCAAAAAGTGGCCAACTTTTTAAGAAAAAATTGAAAAGCCATAACGCAAGTGCATTATAACGTGCTCGCATTATGTGGCACTCCCATTGGGAATTCAGAACAATCATTGTGCAGAGGCAGAGGCTATGTTTATTAGTGTCAAATATGCTACCAGCAAAGGTTACTCCAAATTATGGGTTGAAGGTGATTCACTAAACATAATTAACTATCTACGTGGTACCCATCCTCCAAGTTGGAATGTGGATCAGCTCATTAAAGATAATATAATCATGTTGTGGTCTTGTGGAAAGACCCGTGTCTCTCATGTTTATTGAGAAGGAAACTTGGTAGATTTTTTACCAATGAGGTTGTCAGTTTAAATGAGTTTCATGCATGGGAGGAGGGATCGATCCTTGTTGAGAAAGCTATGAGCTTATTGAGGAATGATGGCATGGGTTAAGATGATGTGGCATTTAATTTCTAGTACCTTCTTCTGTCTCACACGCTTTGTGGGTTTCCTTTTTCTCTCTGGAATTTAGTTGAGTTATTTTCATAAGGGCTTGCTTGTTCTGGTGCTATCTAAAATGAGTGGTGACAGAAGAAAAATTGAGCCGCATTCCTATGTGGGAATTAGGAAAAATAAGAAGCTATGGAATATTTTGTGTCATGGTAATTTCACACCATTCTTAGAGAGGCTACATGGGCATGACCCTAATGCCTTGACACAGTTTGTGTCTTTCTGGCATAATCATAGGCTCAAGATAAAAGGCCTGGAAGTGGAGGTGAATGAGGAGCTAGTAGCTTCAGTTATTGGGATGCTGACAGTTGGTCATAAGTTTTTTAAGGACAAGAAGAGTAATAAGGAAGCAATGACCCAATTCTTCAAGGATGATGATCAAAAGAAATTAATCAAAATGGAAAGTTGGGGTTATGAGAGAAAATCCCTTAAGAAGATTTGGGTGAGTGTTGTTGAGGTGCTTATGTGCTAGGTGACTCTGGAGGGGAAGTGTACTGCTATTCTCAGTCATGACTTCACTCTTCTAAACCATTTTAGACATGGTTTGTTCATTTCTTTCTCATTTTTTCTGTTATCGTCTATGGAGGTTTCTGTTTATGCTCATTTGAAGAATAGGAGGGCTCTCATCCTCCATGAAGGAATGATTTTATTAATCATGGAGCATGTTAGGACTCTTCTCCCTATCCCTGCCATTAAGGGTAAGGAGAAGGCTTTGAGTGATGTGTCTAGGTTGTCGGGCTCAGATTCCAATATGGATGATGAGGAGGAATGGAATGAGGAAGAGGAGGAAGTGCCTCTGACCCTTGTGACCACATCTTCGAAGAAGAGGTAGTTGAGTGGTTCTAAGAGTAATAGGGCAGCAAAATTCCTTGTTCTTTCTAATAGCGAGGACACAAAAATGGGCTCAGATGGTTCCCCTCCCAAGACTGAGGAGGTGGTTGTTGGTCAAGGTGCTCTTGGTGGTGGTTTTGAGGTGGGGTCACAAGATAATGTTCTAGGTTTGGAGGACAAGGACAAGCCACAAAGGTCTTCTAAGTGTATTGCCAACCTGAAGAACAAGGCCTAAGAAATTCTAGCTAAGGACCCTAATGTGTCTTGTGAATGCAAGGATTCTGGTGAAAAGGCGGTGGCTATTGAGGACTCCTCGGTACAAGATTCGCCCAATGTGGAGTCGAATGAGGAGATTAAGGATTTTGATGAGGAGGATTCTAAGAAGAAGAGAGCTAAACATGAGACTTTGAAGGTAAATCCTCTTTCCGAGGACTTTTCTTATCTCGATGATGATTCTACCTCAATGTTTTATTTGTTGGAAATGGCTAGGGCTAGGGCCACTAGAGCTTTTAAGTTAGCAAAGTGGAATCTTCATGAATTCAATAAGATTAACATTAAAATTAGAGGTTTGAAGGAGAATTTGAAGATTGTTCTGAGGGAGTCAGTGTCAGACATTCTAATTAATGGAATGGTGGACCTTGAGAGTTCTTTCCATGATTTCAAATCTCTGTGTGAAGATAGATTGGCTGCTTTAGAAGCCAAGATTTTGGGAACGAACATGCTCACATTATGGCTTGGTGTGACTGAGCCTAAGGCTCGATCACATCAAGCCTATAATGCACTCATGTTATAACGCGAGCGAGTTATGAGAATTTATGAGAATAAAAGCAAAATGAATTCATTTTTGACTGTCACATTTCCTCCATCTACAGCCTGCAAACCCTTCCAAGGCACACTTGTGTTGTGGAGAGACCAAATTCAACTATTTCTTCAACAAATCTTCACTAATTCTTTGCTATAATGCCACCACGTCGACGAGGAGCTCAAAGGAGTAATATTTTATTGTTTTTTTAATGAATTTGTTGTTAAATAGGTAGATTTAATATACTTTTGATGTTAATTTCTTTAATTTTTAGGAGTTGATAATCCACCCAATTCTCCTCCTCAAAATACTTCTCTTCCTCATGAAAAACCACACCAACAAAATACTGATGAACAACCACAACAAAAAATTCCAACAATTCCTCAACATCCTCTTGGAACTAAACAAAATTTAATGGTGGAAATCGAAAACAACAAAAAACAAATTGAGGAGTTAATTGCGAGGTTGAACGATCCTATAAGTTCAACCTCAGAAAGAACCAAGCATGCAAATTCACTTCAAGCTATGTTAACACATGTAGATGCAATTAACAAGCAATTAAGTGGTTGAGCGGATAAGAGATGAGAGTACAAATATTTTTATGTAGATAAACTATCCTAAAAATAATTAAAAAAATAAAAAATTACAAAATTTGACTTGTGTTCACTATTCACTAACTCATGTACAAATCAACCTCTTCATCTTACAAGCAAGAGCTTTCCCATACTTTGGTGCAACCACCAAGGGATAAAGGACAATTTTTGGCAAAGGTGGTGGATGGTTTTTGACCATCCTCCATGCAACAATAATGAGGTCCCCCAATATTTCTTGAGGAAACTCTATTGCGAGTTTGTCCTCAACAAAATCCCCAACTATTTTGATATGCAAGACTTTCATGAGAGAGGTGGTGGGCTGGCACAGGATAGACCAGGGGCACGTCTTGATTTTTAGTGGCCAACAAGATGAACACTCACTAGACTGACTTATGAGCACATTTCCATCCCTTCTGTTGTGAAGGAGAGTGCTGAGGTGGATACTCTATAGTCTATTAGTTCTCTGACTAGAGTATCATAGAGCGTGCGAGTCTTGCAGTACAATGTGAACCAAGGGAGACTTTGAGGGGTAGGGTTCCACCCCATATTTGTCAAGCTTGTGATTCCACCTATAGATATGACCCCACAAATAGTCAGGAGGCTGGTGTATAGGCTATGTCTGTAGCTGACTAGTTGGTGATGAAAAATGCCATGTCGAATGAGGCTTTCAACCTTGATTCTCAGGTAAATGTTAGCATGTTTATTGAATTTGATTTATCAAATTTCATTTTTGAAATGTAATATTGACTAATTTAGTTTAATGATTGTAATGAAATTTTAGGGTCATAGTGTTCATACTATTTTCATTGGCTCTCCACCTCCTTATTACTCCATGATATCTATTGCCAAGGTATGTAACTAGTAAACAATTATAAATATTACATGTGAATAACATTGTTATATGAATGGTATTCTAATATATGTTTTGGATGTTGAATAGGTTAATATTGGAGATTTCATGATAACACCTCCCAGTGGTGGTGGAGTTCAAACCTTCACTTAGGTAATAGAATAAAAAGTTTAACTAATGAATTGTACTTAATAGATTTATGTAGTTTATAAATTCATATCATTAATTACATTGCATTGCACATCTTTCAAACTCAAGGCATTACTTTAAATTGCATAACTAATAACTAGATGTTGATAGATGACAAAATTTCAATTACAATATAGTTTTTTAGAAATTCAACATAAGTAGTGATTCAATTACTTCACATAGCATAACTAATAACTAGGAGCAGTTGTCAATTACATTTACTTGTCATGGCATTCCATGAGACCACATTTTATTGAGGCATTTTTTCAAACAATTCATTTCCTTGTCTATGCTATGGATGCTTGGAAAAAATCTATCAAAGCATAATAGTAAGCAATAGCATAGATAACACAATGAGCTGTTTGAAAAAATGACTCAAAGAAATGTGGTCTCATGGTGATGTCCATCACCATGAGACCACATTTCCTTGAGACATTTTTTCAAATAGCTCACTGCCTTGTCTATGCTACCACATTTTCCATACATGTCTACCAAAGCATTTTATCAAACAGTTCACTTCCTTGCTACTATGGCTAAAAGGATAAAATAGGTGCTTTCCAACAAACTATGGATGCTTGGAAAAAATATATCAATGAATAATAGTAAGAAATAGCATAGAAAAGGCAGCGAGTTGTTTGAAAAAAATCCTCAAATAAATGCAGTCTCATGGTGATGGAATTCTATTCCATCACCATGAGACCGCATTTTTTTGAGGCATTTTTTCAAACAACTCACTGTCTTAAGAATAGATAATCCTCTTTAATCAAATAAGATAATTTTAAGGTCTTGGATTTCATCCCAAAATCTAATCCCATCCTCCATCTTCATCCTTAGATCCTATTCTTCCAATCCCTAGGTTCATTTCTAATCCATCATCCTAATTTCCATCCTCATCTAAAATCAATACCAATCTTTCTTCCAATCAATCCCCCACCATGTCTAACCATCTAATCTATCCTCCATTCAAACTAATCTTTTCTAATAAAACTTCATCCATTCAAACCAACTCCAACCATATCAATGATGATGAGGATAGCCTTTTTGACCAACCCAGATATAATCCCAATGATGACAACGAGAGCATTATGGATCACCTTGAATCCATTTTCAATAGATAGAATAATCCAATTTTCCTCCAATCCCCCATCCAAAGCTCCCCTCAAGTCCCATCCATATCATCCCCATCCACCACCACTAATTTTATCCTCACCTACTACTTCCATAATTATAAGGATGTCATGCTTAGATGTCTCCTTGGCATCAGTGCTAAGCTTCCATCCTCCCTACCTTCATCCAATACCAATCCATCTCCTCTTACTTATCCTTCCCATTCCTTTGACAACATAAACCAAGCCATTAGCCAAAATTACAATCCAAATCCTTTTTAAGGTTTTCATCCTCATCCTCAATTTACCAATCCATGGAAGATTCCACCTCTTATTCCACTTGTTAATTTCCCACATCCTTAAAATCCACATCACCCCACTATTACCAAGCAAAGTCATCCCATGTCTCTTATAATAACTTCCTCTGAGGACTATTTTCAAATGTGGTTGTTTCCCTATGTAAAAGAAAAGTGGTGCAATCTTCCCATTTCATGCATCCACCTTCATCATGCCCACATCAAGATAAACCATAATACCCTAAATCTTAAAGGAATCTCCTATCAATCCATCTATCCAAGTTGAAGAGTCTATAAAAACTTCCTCCCTCATCACACTGTCCATATGAAATGAAATATTTCCATCTCCTAATCCAAATCATGCTAACATAGATTCCCCTCCATATAAAGATCAAGGAAACCCTTCTCCTCCATCATATGATCCCCTTCCATCTCATGATCCCATTTCCAATCAGGAACAACATATCCCTTCCATCTCATCTAATGATATCTTTCCATCTCAAGAGAATATATCCCTTCATCCCCCTCTCACAATCCCCTCTCCCCCACTTCATCTAATGACATCCTTCCGTGTCTAGATAAAAGTACCTCTTCCACTCCATTGTATGATCGCTCTCAAAATATGGTCTAAAAGTACACCTTCCACCCCATATAATGACCCTCTTCCCCTCATGATAAAAAAACCCTCCCTCTTCATGTCATGATCCCCCTTCATCTCATAAGAAAGACCACACTATACCATCCACCCCATCCCAACATAATAGCATAGAGAAGGCAATGAACCGTTTGAAAAAATGCCTCAAAGAAATGTGGTCTCATGGTGATGGAATGCCATGAAAAACAAATTTGTCATGGAATTAAATCACCATGAGACCACATTTCTTGTTTGTCATGGCATTCCATCACCATGAGACCACATTTCTTTGAGGAATTTTTTTGAACAGTTCACTACCTTCTCTATGCTACCACATTTTTCATACATGTCTACTAAAGCATTTTATTAAACAGTTCACTGCCTTGATGCTATGGATACAAGCCTAAAATAGGTTCTTTCAAACAAGCTATGGATAGGGAAAATAGTAAGCATAATAGTAAGAAATATATAGTTCAATAAATACTCAAAATTTATTGATTATCTCATACATTATAAGCCATGACCCACATCACTATTCTAGTTTTTATGATTGAATAATTTGTTGTTTTACTTTCAGATGATGGAAGTAGAAACACCTCTTGATGTTGATAGGGAAATGGAGCATGGTGTATCTTTTTCAATAGAAAACTCGATGGATCTCATGGGGGTATGAGGTAGATTAGTAAATTTTAAATTACATTCATTGTTATATCTATTTATTATTGAAAAAATAAATGATTATTGATTCGTAGTTTAATTTCTATTTGGATGGTTTCTATAGGAGTTTGGCACATTAGACCTTGAGCATGTGGATCTTTCACTTAGGAGAGAGATTGTTTGGCGGCAACAAGTGATTATTTTTTTAAATATATCATTTTTTATAATGTAATTTCTATATATTAATGTATTGTTATTGTAATCTACGTGAAGCTTGATCTGTAACTAAATAGAAGGAGCAGCCCTAAAATTCAAAGTAAACAAGTGTCATACGCATCACCATCCACCCAACCAAAAAAGGCCACCTGTCTATTTCCTTCACTTGGAGGGAAATGAATTTTGATTGGGGTCCTTTGTTGTATCCCTATATGGTATTTTTGGACATATTTTGTATTGCATATACTTGAAATTGAATTCCTATATGGCATTCTTGTAAGCCTAAATGCCTATTTTGTATATATTTTATACTTATATTGACATATATTGATGTATGCCTACATGTCTATTTGGTTAATACAAATATTTTTATTGATGGTGTCCATAATTGTGTTATAAATCAATGCTTCAATAGATATTTGTAGATGGTTTAATTCAAATATTTAAAATCCAAGTGTTTTTCATGCACTCTTCTTTTTTATAATTGTAAATATATAATAAAGTTTTAACATTATTCTCCTGTAATATTATTGAACATTAAATCAATCATATGAATATAGTAATGCTTCATGGTTCATGTTCTTGATGGATGAAATTCATGTGTATGCTTGATTCTTGATGCTACCATGCTTCATGCTTTATATCATTAAGGAAGACATCTACCATTCCACGTGTATGCTTCATGCTACCTTTCACTTGGATGCTTCATGTTTCATGTATTATGAAGATAAAGAAAACATTATAAAACTATTGAGAAAAGAAAATGGAAAGTAACAACTAAGTCTCACAAACAAAAAATCAAGGCATGCAAGTCCTATTAAAGATTACAAGGGAATTGGATTATTGGAGAGTAAGAGACCACGAATCAACCTTCCCAACAAAAAAATTCATAGATATTCATCCTATTTCTAAACATGAATTCAAACTCAATAATTAGAAGAATGCAACTTTAAAAGTTAAAATTTCATGCTTACAATAGTCAATAAACAACTTCAAGAGATGTGCATGATAGAAAAAAAACCAACTGAAAGTTCAAGAATTGGATTTTCCCCAAGAATATCTAAAAAGTTGCAAATAAATCAATTTAGGTTCTCACAAATAGTGATGATATGAATTTGGTTGTGACTTTTCAAAGGAAAAAATTTGTGATCCTTCAAATAGGAAAGAATACAAACCTTTTATAACGAAGCTTGATGAACATGCCTAGCATATATGTTCCCACCTAGACGTGTTGGCACTAATTATTTGGCCCCATGAAGAACAAAACAAAAATTAGCCTACCTTGCAACTTTACATTACATGCAACTGAACTGTTTTCCATCAACTAAAACTTGTTCACCACAAGAAAATGACTTGGATCTATCAAAACCGAGAGAGGTTTTTGTAGAGGGGCCCTACATGATCCCATAGCCTTAGACAAAATGTTTCCAAGTGCCACGATTTTTGAGTAATCACTTGTCAAAGTTTTCTGCCATTTTGCACTTTGGTCTCTTAAGAGACTTTGCCAGTAGAATGTGGCTTAGACTATTTCGACATGTTTGAGTACAAAAGAGGACCTTTCCTAACATAAAACCACCCATACAAATGTATTGGAACAGTTGGATCGATTGTATGATGAAAAAAAAAAAGTTACACCACTTTCCAACTTTACACTATATGCAACTGACTTGTTTTCCATCAACTGGAATCTATTCACCACGGGAAAATGAATTGGAGCTATCAAAATCCAAGAGAGTTTTCTATAGAAGGTCCCTACATGATCCCATATCCTCAAATGGAATGTTTCCAAGTGCCATAGTTTTTGAGTAATTTCTTGTCGAAGTTTGTTGCCCTTTTGTACTTTAGTCTCTTAAGAGACTTCATTGGTAGAATGTGGCTCAGATTGTTTTGGCATGTTTGGGTGTAAAAGAGGATTTTTCATAGCATAAACCCACCCATACGAACATGTTGGAACAGTCAGTTCGGTTGTTTGATGAACAAAATGAAAGTTACACCACTTTCCAACTTTATACTACATGCAACTGACCCGTTTTCCATCAATTGGAATTTGTTCACCATAGGATAACATCTTGGAGCTATCAAAAACCAAGATAGGTTATTGTAGAGGGGCCCTACATGATCTTATAGCTTTAGACATAATGTTTCCAAGTGCCACAGTTTCTGAGTAATCACTCGTGAAAGTTTTTTTCCCTTTTGCACTTTGGTCTCTTAAGAGACTTCATCAGTAGAATATGGCTCAGACTGTTTTAACATGTTTGGGTGTGAAAGAGGACCTTTCCTAGCATAAAACCACCCATATGGACATGTTGGAATAGTTGGTTTAGTTGTATGATGAACAAAACAAAAGTTACACCACTTTCAAACTTGTCACTATATGCAATTGACTCGTTTTCCATCTACTAAAATCTAGTCACCATAGAAAAATGACCTGGATCTATCAAAAACTGATAGAGGTTATTGTAGAGGGTCCCTACATGATCCCATATACTCAGATGGAATGTTTTCAAGTGCCATTGTTTCTGAGTAATTGCTCATTGAAGTTTTTTGCCCTTATGCACTTTGGTCTCTTAAGAGACTTCATTAGTAGAATGTGGATTAGACTGTTTCAGAGTGTTTGGGTGAAAAAGAGGACCTTTCCTAGCATAAAGCCACCATACAAATGTGTTGGAATAGTTAGTTCAGTCATATGATACATAATGAAAGTTACACCACTTTCCAACTTGTCACTACATGCAATTGACCTATTTTCCATCAATTGAAATTTGTTCACCACAAGCAAAAAACTTGGAGCTATCAAAAACCAAGAGAGATTATTTTAGAGGGGCCCTAAATGATCCCATAGCCTTAGATGGAATGTTTCCAAGTGCCACTATTTCTGAGTAATTGATCATCGAAGTTTGCTTCCCTTTTGCACTTTGGTCTCTAAAGAGACTTCGTCAGTAGAATGTGGCTTATACTGTTTTGGCATGTTTGGGTGTGAAAGAAGACCTTGCATAGCATAAACCAACCCATATGGATGTGTTAGAATAGTCAGCTTGGTCGTATGATGAATAGAATGAAAGTTACACCACTTTCCAACTTTACACTACATGCAATTGACCCATTTTCCACAACTGAAAAATCTGTTTACCATGGGAAAATGACTTAGAGCTATCAAAAAATGAGAGAGGTTCTTGTATATAGGCCCTACATGATCCCATAGCCACTTTTGCACTTTGGTCTCTTAAGAGACTTCACTGGTAGAATGTGGCTCAGATTGTTATGGCATGTTTGGGTGTAAAAGAGGATTTTTCATATCATAAACCCACCCATACGAACATGTTGGAACAATCAGTTCGGTTGTATGATGAACAAAATGAAAGTTACACCACTTTCCAACTTTATACTACATGCAACTGACCCGTTTTCCATCAACTAGAATTTGTTCACCACAGGATAACATCTTGGAGCTATCAAAAACCAAGATAGGTTATTGTAGATGGGGCCCTACATGATCTTATAGCTTTAGACATAATGTTTCCAAGTGCCACAGTTTCTGAGTAATCACTCGTGAAAACTTTTTTCCCTTTTGCACTTTGGTCTCTTAAGAGACTTCATTAGTAGAATATGGCTCAGACTGTTTTAACATGTTTGGGTGTGAAAGAGGACCTTTCCTAGCATAAAACCACCCATATGGACATGTTGGAATAGTTGGTTCAGTTGTATGATGAACAAAACAAAAGTTACACCACTTTCAAACTTGTCACTATATGCAATTGACTCGTTTTCCATCTACTAAAATCTATTCACCATAGAAAAATGACCTGGATCTATTTGTTCACCACGAGCAAAAAACTTGGAGCTATCAAAAACCAACAGAGATTATTTTAGAGGGGCCCTAAATGATCCCATAGCCTTAGATGGAATGTTTCCAAGTGCCACAATTTTTGAGTAATTGATCATCGAAGTTTGCTTCCCTTTTGCACTTTGGTCTCTAAAGAGACTTTGTCAGTAGAATGTGGATTAGACTATTTTGGCATGTTTGGGTGTGAAATAAGACCTTGCATAGCATAAACCAACCCATATGGATGTGTTAGAATAGTCAGCTTGGTCGTATGATGAATAGAATGAAAGTTACACCACTTTCCAACTTTACACTACATGCAATTGACCCATTTTCCACAACTGAAAAATATGTTTACCATGGGAAAATGACTTAGAGCTATCAAAAAATGAGAGAGGTTCTTGTATATAGGCCCTACATGATCCCATAGCCTCATAGTTTTTTTTCCAAGTGCCACGGCTTTCGAGTAATTGCTCGTTGAAGTTTGCTACCATTTTTCACATTGGTCTCTTAAGAGACTTCACCGACAGAATGTGGCTCATATTGTTTTGATATGTTTGGGGGTGAAAGAGGACCTTTCCTAGCATAAAACCATGGATAAAAATGGGTTGGAACAATTAGTTTGGTCATATGACAAATAAAATGAAAGTTACACCGCTTTCCAACTTTACACTACATGCAATTGACTTGTTTTCTATCAACTGAAATCTATTCACCATGGGAAAAAAACTTGAAGCTATCAAAAACTGAGAGAGGTTATTGTAGAGGGGCCCTACGTGATCCCATAGCCTTAGAAGAAATGTTTCCAAGTGCCACAATTTCTAAATAATTTCTCATCAAAGTTTTCTACCCTTTTGCACTTTGGTCTCTTAAGAGATTCCACTGGTAGAATGTGGCTCAAACTATTTCAGTGTGTTTGGGTGTGAAAAATGACCTTTCCTAGCATAAAACCACCCATAAAAACATGTTGGAATAGTTGGTTTGGTCATATGATGAAAACATAAGAATCTACACATCCACCTTACTCAACTTCTCGAGAGCAAGAAGAATCTCTTCATTGAATACATTATGTATCTCATTCAATTTGGTCTTCTTTTTCAAGTGTTTTTAGAGTAGACTAACCTAATTTTCGTTGATGATAAAATGTTCTTCTTGTCTTTTAATTTATTTTCTAAGTGGTTAATTTTAGTCTTCAGTTGTTTTGCTTCAATTTCAACACTTCCAACTATTGTTATCATCTTTGGAAGTATCTTTTTGATTACATAATGCAAATTTTTCTTTTACTAAGTTCTTTATAGAACTTCTCTACCTTCATAGATAAGACTTTTAGGTGTCCACTATACTGATTCTCCTTTTTCACATACAATTCATATTACTTCTTCCTTATCATCTATTTCTAGTTGCATTTTCTCCATGAAAGTCTTAAGTTCAAGAATATTTGACTTCATTTGTTCATTTTTCATTCTGCTCATAAAGATTGGACTAACTGCGGGATATGCCAAAAATGGAAAATGTATGGAAAATGTGGTAGCATAGACAAGGAAATGAGCTATTTGAAAAAATTCCTCAAAGAAATGTGGTCTTAAAGGGGGGATTTTCATGAGTGTTATGGTTACAATTTCCTTAGTAGACACATGCAAAATTTGGATGCATAGAAAAGGCACATAAACTATTTGAAAAAATGCCTCAATGAGACATGTCCTCATGGTCAATGTGGATGCATTAACAAGGTAGTGACCATTGTAAGAAAAAACAACTCAAAGAAATGGGGTCTCATGGTGATGTACATCACCATGAGACCCCATTTCTTTGAGGGATTTTTTCAAACAACTCACTACCTTTTCATCACTACCTTGTAGGAAAACTAATAAAAGGACAATATGAGAACAATATAGTCAAAGTTAAAGTTCAAATTTGTAATGTAAAACAATGCATTTACACATTACAAAATTTAGGAAGTTAATTAAAATGGTATAAAATGTAAGAGGAAAGGGAAAAAACGTACATTTTTTAAGAGGTCAATCAAACTATATTTTTAATGGATGTATTGCTAGTGGTTAATCATCGAGTAAAAATATTCATTCTCACAAAGGTATTCCAAAATCGATAGGATAAATGATAGAATGAGGTGATGAATAAAAAATAAATTATTGAAAAGACTACTTAATCAAGTGGACCAACTTCTTTGAGTCAAATAATGAAACCACAACCAATGAATTAATAGCAAAGTCACCTATCTATAAGTGGGATTAGAAGGAATATTGTTTGAAATATTGAATGGAAGGTAGTGAGCTATTTAAAAAAATTCCTCTAAGAAATGGGGTCTCATGGTGATGTACATCACCATGAGACCCCATTTCTTTGAGGCATTTTTTATTACAATGCTCACTACCTTATCATTGCTACCACATTAACAAGCTTACTGCATTGTCAATGTAGTAGCATAGACAAGATAGTAAGCTTTTTGAAAAAATGCTTCAAAGAAACGGGGTCTCCTAGTGATTTACTGTGAGTACACCACCATGAGACCCCATTTCTTTGAGGCATTTTTTCAAACAAATCACTACCTTGTCTATGCTACCACATTGACAAGCTAGTGGGCTCACTAGCTTATCAATGCGGTAGCATAGACAAGGTAGTGAGCTCACTAGCTTATCAATGTGGTAGCATAGACAAGGTAGTGAGTTGTTTGAAAAAATGGCTCAAAGAAACGAGGTCTCTACATCACCAAGAGACCCCATTTCTTTGAGGCATTTTTTTAAACAACTCACTACATTGTCTATGTTACCACATTGACAATATAGTGAGCTTGTCAATGCTCACTACCTTTTCTATGATACCACATTGAACCAAAACATATAATCTTCTCAATATTCATATGTAAAATTGGAATCAAAACATATGTAAACTTGGAACTAAAACATATGTAAACTTGAAATATAGAAACAAAAGGTCTAACTATCAACTAATCTTGATGGGAATACGTAGAAATTTTAATACAAATTAATGTGCATACTTATAAATTAATAAGAACCAATGTGCATACCTACAAATCAATCCAATGAACCATCTGGGTCTACTCTACTCTTTATTGTGTCAAGTATTGCCTCATGGTAAAAATCACACACCTTCCATAAGGTCTTGTTCAAAAGTCTACCCTATATTTGATCAAATGAACATTGAATTCCATGACAAGGTTCGAGTAATGAAGAATCTTTCGATGTTTTTCAAAGTCCTGAAACAACCACACATTAACACTCTTATGTGGGTACCTTCTAAGCCATGTTCTAGTAACAACCGTTGATCCTACAGGGTATTTGATGTTTTCTCCATCTGTAACTAGGGCCTCCAATTTATTTTTAGCCTCAACACAATGACACAAGTAATAACCCATTCCCTCTTCATTTTCTTCATTTGCAATAACTGCATAAACATGCCCTACATTGATATGTGCAAAAAATTAGATGAAATTAGTTAACAGTACAAAAACACTACAAAGTAAGATAACAATAGGAATTTCAAAAACTATGCAAGTATATATATTACTTGGTTGAACTATATTTGATATGTGGTAAAATTCAATTGATGATTCCATCTATGCCAATTCCAATGCCATCAGGGGCCAATACATGTGAAGTGGGCTAATATAACTTAACCACCTTTCATCAACCCACTGCTTTGACTTGCACTCATTCCAAGCTTGAATTGTACATGAAGAACAAAAAAATGCCATCTTCCATGTATGGATACTCCATGAACCTAAATTTGATCTAAGGAAAGACTCTAGCTCACTTGATCCTGTCAGTGTACAACAATCCTCATATGGTGCAATGTTAGCATCATCTATCAACCAAAAAAATCTATGAACTGAAGACTTACCTTCATTACTTGGACCCATCAAAGCATCACACCACTTGACGATTGATTTTGCATATATCAACTTTGCATTGTTTCTATCCTTTAACTCTTCTTGTGCTAATGCTCTTTTGATACATTCTCCTCCACCATCATGCCCACTCTTTCCATGCCCGACCTCACAAAAGTTTCACATATGCTGAACACCTATAATAACATGCATCCTGCTCAACTAATATAACATCCACGAGTTCTTGAATTGTGATGCACAATTATCCGACCATATTATATGATAAATGTATGCTATTCACCTCCTAGACAAATCATTGTAAAACAACCAAAAGCAACCTTGCATGAAATTTGTAGAATGTGTGCAATCATCACTAACGTAAAAGTGGTACTCCCTCAATACCTTCTTGATATCCTCTATACTATTAGCTGCATGAATGAATGCTATGTGCACAAATATAGAAACTTGTGTGGGGTTATAATATTGTGATTTCACCTCACGCTATGGTTGTAGAGTGTAGTTCTCTACAAGGTCGATGACTGAAACAATTCTACCAAGTGGAAAGGTGTCCTTTCATAAATTGAATTGCAAGTCCAACCATCAAGCTCTATGGGTATGCCTTGCATAGTCATACACTATACTGTCACAAAATGTAGACATAAAATGATACAATGGAATCTTTTGAATAACCAAATCACACCTTTTTGCTTCTTTACCATCTTTTGTATTGTAGGCCACTATTTAATACTTTTTGAACTCTACTAGTTCCTTTTCAATTGAATGTGTTCTTTCCATATGTTCACATATTGGCATACATTGCAAGCCACCACAATGCTGACATGTGCCATCCAAGCATAATTTCCTATAGAATATTTCACCTTCCTCTCTTTCACATAATTTTTTTGATAATAATTCTCTTGAATATGTTGGTGGGGCATGTATGCCACAATCTTGCAAAATATTATTAGTTTGCAAATCTAAACATATAGAATGATAAACATCAAAATGGTTAGAAAATTCAATATGTAATCTACAACAACAAGTAGAATGTGTGATTTATCTTGACATAAAAAGGTTTTAGTATTTCAAAATATCTTTGAAATTTTTTAATTTGAGGATAGTCCTCTAGAAATTTATGAAAAAAATAAGTTTGATGTGTATCCAAAAAATGCTTTGGATGTGGCTTGTTATTTCGACTACCGATTCTCCTTCTTACCACATCCCTTTGATTCATGATACCCTTGTGTTATTATTCCAAAATTCTTTAATTAGTGATCTCAATGCTTCAACAATTGGTTTATCTTCAAGTGGTACTCTCCTCAAGAATTCCCATAATTCAGTGAAATTAGTGTCCTCAATTCTTTGGTGCCTTTAAACGGCTCTTGATAAAGCTTTTCTATTAATTCTCAATTCTTGAGTCGTCTTTCTAATGAGATGAGCTTTCCTCATTTGATTACTTCCAATTGTCAATGTAATGACATGTCATGTGACATTACTATCTCTTGAGCGTGAGGTCTTACCCACACTCTCATATACATCCATTAGATTCTTCGCAATAGTTTTTTCACTTGAAGTATCCAATGTTCTCAACCCAAGAATCTTGATGATGGACCTATACTTTATACTTCACATCGTTTCAACAAATAGTTGACATCTTGCGGTCTCATTTAACTTTTCTAAGAATACTCTCCAAATATTACGAGCATATCTTCTACAAGTGTGTTTTGGAATCTTACCTTCCATTGGCTACAAAATAGTCTCATCAATATTAATAATTTTTTTTTTCTTTCTATGCAAAATTATAGGTGGTGTTCTCAAAGGTAAATTCATCTCAACATTAGGAATTTCATTAATATTTAAATGAGATGGGTTAGATGGCGTACCTTGGATCGAGGATGGAATAAATGATGTACCTTGAGGTTGAGATGGGAATGATGGCGTACCTCCTTCCTCACATGTGATTGATGATGTAATCTAAACTTGAGATGTGGTAGATGGTGTCCCTCCATCTTCACTTGTTGTAGAGGGTTTGTCTCCAACTACGATATTCAAATTTATCATAGCATGAAGGTTTTGCATTCATTCCCTTTGTGTTGCTAATTCCATATCTCTTGTTGATGGTTGACGTTCCTCTTCAATTGGAATGTCTTCGACAATCATTTCCAATTTCTTCTTCTCATGATGTTCCCTCATATATGCTAATTTCTTTGCATTCTTAGCTTCTATCTCTTCCTGCGTTGGTTTAATCCTTGATCATTTCCTTGGCATGACGAATAATTTTATGTGTAGCATGATAAAGAGATAAATATTAGTTCCTAAAAAATGAATCCATACAAATAAATGAAATATATGTCATTCAACCCTTCATACAAAATACTTACAATCATCTTGTAGAAGAATAAATGTCATTCAACCATGATGAATAAACAAGTGTAATAAGAACACAAAGAAAATGGAAAGCTATTTTTTTTTGGAAGTATTTCTACCTTGCAAAATGTGGTAGCATAGAAAAATCTCACATGAATTTTTTGATGGAATTCCTTAAATAAATGTGGTCTCGTGGAATGCCATGATTGTAAGATAGGAACAAAATTGATTTTTTAGAAGACATTAAAAACTTTTAGGAAAATACAATTGGCTTGACTATAAATCCAAATTTCACAAATTTTGTCAACATCCTAACTTTGAAACAAGGTATGGGAATCAATCAAAACATTGAAAGAAAGGGTTTTTTTTGTTAAATGTTATAATTGCAATTCCCTTGGTAGAAATGTATGAGAAATGTGGAAGAATGGACAAGGCATGTGAATTGTTTGAAAAAATGTTTTGGTAGAAATGTATGCAAAATGTGGTAGCATTGACAAGGTAGTGAGTTGTTTGAAAAAATTCCTCATAGAAATGGGGTCTCACGGTGATGTACATCACTATGAGACCCCATTTATATGAGGAATTTTTCCAAACATCTCACTACCTTGGTAGTGAGCTATTTGAAAAAATGCCTCATAGAAATGGGGCCTCACAATGATGTACAAGCTAGTGAGCTATTTGAAAAAATTCCTCATAGAAATGGTGTCTCTTAGTGATGTACATCACCGTGAGACCCCATTTCTATGAGGCATTTTTTCAAACAACTCACTACCTTGTCAATGCTACCACATTGACAAGCTAGTGAACTCACTAGCTCATAATGGGGACCTTGGAATGGGGTATGACATCTATCAAAACATAAAAGGGGGGATTTTAATGAGTGTTATGGTTGCAATTGCCTTATTAGAAACATGCAAAATGTGGATGCATAAACAAGGCTCATGAACTATTTGACAAAATGCCTCAACCAAGATGAATAAACAAGTGCAATAAGAACACAAGGAAAATGGAAAGCTATTTTTTTTGTGAAGTATTTATACCTTGCAAAATGTGGTAGCATAGACAAAGCTCACATGAATTTTTTGATGGAATTCCTTAAAGAAATGTGGTCTCATGGAATGCCATGATTGTAAGATAGGCAAAAAATTTATTTTTTAAAAGACATTAAATTTTTTCAAGAAAATACATTTTTCTTGACTATAAACCCAAATTCCACAACTTTTGTCAACATCCTAACTTTGGAACAAGGTATGACATCAATCAATACATTGAAAGAAAGGGGGATTTTTGTCAAATGTTATAATTAAAACCTCCTTAGAAGCAATGTATGAGAAATGTGGAAGCATGGACAAGGCATGTGAATAATTTGAAAAAATGTTTTGGTAGACATTTATGCAAAATGTGGTAGCATAGACAAGGTAGTTAGCTGTTTGGAAAAAATGCCTCAAAATAAATGTGGTCTCATGGTGATGTACATCACTATGAGACCACATTTCTTTGAGGTATTTTTTCAAAAAACTCACTACCATGTCAATGTGGTAGCATTGACAAGGTGGTGAGCGAGCTCCTTGTCTTGTCAATGCGATAGCATTGACAAGTTAGTGAGTTGTTTGAAAGAATTTCTCATAGAAATTGGGTCTCATGGTGATGCAGTTGTTTGAAAAAATACCTCATAGAAATAGGGTCTCACAGTGATGTACATCACCGTGAGACCCAATTTCTATGAGGAATTTTTTCAAACAACTCACTACCTTGTAATGGGGACCTTGGAATGGGGTATGGAATCTATCAAAACATGAAAGGGGGATTTTCATGAGTGTTATGGCTGAAATTTCCTTTGTAGAAACATGCAAAATGTGGATGCATAGACTAGGAACATGAACTATTTGAAAAAAATGACTCAATGAGATATATCATTGTGGACTACAATGATTGCAGGATATGCACAAAATATAAAATGTATGGAAAATTTAGTAGCATAGACAAGGGAATGAGGTGTTTGAAATAATGCCTCAAGAAATGTGGTCTCCATCACCATGAGACCACATTTCTTTGAGGAATTTTTTAAAGAAACTCATTGCCTTGTCTAACATGTTTGATAAAATGCTTTGGTAGACATGTATGGAAAATGTGGTAGCATAGAAAAGGTAGTTAGTTGTTTGAAAAAATGCCTCAAATAAATG
This sequence comes from Sequoia sempervirens, assembly GCA_007258455.2. NCBI lineage: Eukaryota > Viridiplantae > Streptophyta > Pinopsida > Cupressales > Cupressaceae > Sequoia > Sequoia sempervirens. Next base: position 267,068,844 of record VDFB02353493.1, read on the forward strand.
TGGTCTCATGGTGATGGAATACCATTCCATCACCATGAGGCCACATTTATTAGAGGAATTTTTTCAAACAACTCATTTCCTTGTCTAACATGTTTGATAAAATGCTTTGGTACACATGTATAGACAAGGCATATGAACTGTTTGACAAAATTCCTCAATGAGATATGTCCTTATGGACTATAATGATTGCAGGATATACACAAAATGGATTTGTTGAAATGCCTTTATAAAATTTCAAGAAAATGCAATTTTTAGGTGTAAAAATAAATTCCAAAGCATTTTCCAACATCCCTCATATGCCTATAAAATGGAATCTTTGGAAAGGGGTATGCACATCCATAAAAAATGAGTGAGAAATGATGTATTATATTACATAGTTATAACTACTCTCGTAAATGTGTAAAAAAAATGTGGAAGCATACACAAGGTAGGTCAATTGTTTAACAAAATTCCTCAAAGAGATGTGGTTTAAAATGTAATTGGCAAGTGTAAAGAATTGTGTAGTTTAAAATGTTCCAAGAGGAGCTAAGGTTATAATGAGAAACAAAAAATTTGATGAACATGGAATATCCATAATAACAAAATCAAAGCATTGTATTAAGAATGTATGATAAGGGATGATAAAGAAACATAATAGAATTAAGGAAAATGTAAAGAAAATGTGTAAAGACTTGACATACCTAAAAAATGGAGATTTGAATGGAGGAACTACCAATTATGTAGTGTCTTTTCTTCTTGAATCAAGCTCCTCAACAATTTGAGCTTTTCACAAGCTTGCTTCCTTTTCAATGTTCAATTAAATATATCACTCAAATAGAATTACTAACAAGAATACAAATAACCAATGTATAATGTTAAATTCATACAATTCAATCACAATTAACATTGCAACACTACAAAAATTGAGACTTGAATTGATATATATCAAATTTTATGTGAAAAGTTTGTTATTTCCTCCTTCCTAAGTTGGAAAACCTTAAAAAGGTGGTGGAAAGTTCATGCAAAGGTGGTAGAATGTGAATTTTTTTCATGTGCACTTCCCAACAACATCAAAAAGCTCTTTTTCGTTGGAACACACATAGCCAAGAGAATAACATAACATGTGGGCTTGGATCATGTGTGTGCTGACCCTTTTACCATTTTTAGAGTGAGCCAAAATGTTCTTGCATTATAATGTGAGTGTGTTTGGTCTTCCTAAACAAAATGGCTATATCTCAACTTCTTCAAAATGCACTCACATTATGAAAATGTTGTTTTCTAAAGGTTTCCTTTCTCTCCCACTCTCTCTGTCCTTAGCCATCCATCCCTCCTTAGCCATATAGGTCTCTCACTTAACCCTAAACCCTATCCCTAAACCCTCAAACCTAAACACTATTCCTCAAACCCTAATCCCTCAACCCTATACCCTTAAACCCTAAACCCTAATCTCTCTCTCTCTCTCTCTCACTCTCAGGTCTCTCCCTCCCACCCCCTCTCTGTCTCTCCCTCTCTCTCGCACTCCCTCTCCCTCTCTCTCTCCTTAGCCATCCATCCCTCTTTAGCCATCTAGGTCTCTCACTTAACCCTAAACCCTTTCCCTAAACCCTCAACCCTGAAAACTATGCCTTAAACCCTAATCCCTCAACCCTATACCCTCAAACCATTAATAACTCAACCCTTCAACCCTAAACCTTAATATCTCTCTCTCTCACTCACTCAATCCCTCTATCTCTCTACCACTACCTCTCTCTCACTTCCCCTCTCTCCCACTCTCTCTCTCTCTCTCTCTCTCCCACTCCCTCTCTCTCCCTATCTCTCAAGTCTCTCCCTCCCTCCCATCCCATCTCTCTCTCTCTCTCTCAGGTTTCTCCCTCTGGAACCCTACCTAGATAACTCTCTCTCTCTACCTCCCTCCCTCCCACCCTACCTAGATAAGTCCCTCTCACTCCAACCCCCTCTCTCCCACTCCCTCTCTCTCTATCCCTCTCTCTTATGTCTCTTCCTCCCACATCCTATCTCTCCAAACCCCTCTCTCCCACTCCCTTTCTCTCCCCCTCTCTCTTAGGTCTCTCCCTCCCACCTCTCCCTCTCTCAAGCCTCTCTCACTCCCTCTTTTTCTCTCCCATCCCTCTATCTCCCACTCCCTCTCTCTCTCCCATTCCCTCTCTCTCTCCCTCTCTCTCCCTCTCTCTCAAGTCTCTCCCTAAGTAAACCTACCTACATAACTAGATCCCTCTCTCTCCCTCTCTCTCTCCATCCCACCCCCTATCTCCCTCTCAGGTATAATTATCTCTCTCACTCCCTCTATCTCTCTCCCACTCCCACTCCAACTCTCTCTCTATCTCTCTTTCTCTCTCACTCCCTCTAACTCTCTCCCACTCCCTCTATCACTCCCTCTCTCTCCCACTCCCTCTCTCTCTCTCCCTATCTCTTAGGTTTCTCCCTCCCACTACCTCTCTATCTCAGGTCTCTCCCTCTGACACCCTACCTAGGTAACTCTCTCTCTCTCTCTCTTAGGTCTCTCCCTCTAGCACCCTACCTAGGTAACTCTCTCTCTATATCTCTTTCCTCTCTCTATCCCTCCCAACCTACCTAGATAAGTCCCTCTCACTCCAACCCCCTCTCTTCCACACCCTCTCTCTCTTCCTCTCTCTTTCAAGTCTCTCCCTCCCACCCCCTCTCTCTTTCTCTCTCAAGTATCTCCCTAAGGAACCCTACCTACATAACTAGATAACTCTCTCTCCATCTCTCTTAGGTCTCTCCCTCCCACCCCGTCTACCTCTCTTAGGTATCTCTATCTCTCTCCCACTCCCTCTCTGTCTCTCTGTCACTCCCTCTCCCTCTCTCTTCCACTCCCTCTCTCTCACTCCCTCTCCCTTTCTCTTCCACTCCCTCTCTCTCACTCCCTCTCTCTCTCCCACTCCCTCTCTCTCACACTCCCTATCTCTCCCTATCTCTAAAGTCTCTCCCTCCCACCCCCCTCTCTCTTCCAGGTCTCTCCCTTTGGAACCATACCTAGGTAACTCTCTCTCTCTCTCTCTATCCCTACCACCCTACCTAGATAAGTCTCTCTCTCACTCACTCCCTCTCTCTCTCACTCCCCCTCTCTCTCACTCCCTCTCTCTCTCTCTCTCTCTCTCTCTCCTTATATCTCAAGTCTCTCCCTCTAGAACCCTACCTAGATAAATCTCTATTTCTCTCCCTCTCTCTCTCTATCTCCCCCTTCTCTTTCTCTCCCTCTCTCTCAGGTCTCTCCCCCCATCTCTCCCTCTATCCCTCCTACCCTACCTAGATAAGTACCTCTCACTCCAAACCCTTCTCTCCAACTCCCTCTCTCTTAGGTCTCTCCCTTTCACCCCCTCTCCCTCTCTCTGGTCTCTCTCTCACTACCTCTCTACCTCTTTCTATCATAGGTCTCTCTTTCCCTCTCTCTCCCTCCCACCCTACCTAGAAAACTCTCTCTCTCTCTCTCTTAAAATTATCTCTCCCTCTAAATACATACATACAACATATAAGCATACATACATACATACAGGCATACATACATACTTACATACATACGAGCTAACATACATATGTACATACAATCTTACATACATACATACATACATACATACATACATACATACATACATACATACATACATACATACATACATACATACATACATACATACATACATACATGCATATACATACACTGATACATACATACATACATATACATACATAAACTGATACATATATACATACATATATACATGCATGCATGCATACATACATATAGGCATAGATACATACAAGCATGCATACATACATACATACATGTCATACAAGCATACATACATACATACAAATATATATACATACATTTAATAGACTAGCATTTAACACAAAGGAAGATATAACACGAGCACATTATAACACACTCACGTTATGTCTTTCTTACAAAACTCTTGAGAAAACACACAAAAAATATGTCAAAACCATGAAATAACGCATTCACGCTATAACACGCTCATGCTATAATGCGCTCACACTATAACGCGGTCACACTATAATGCGCTTGCACTATAATGTGCTTGCATTATAATGCACTTGCGTTATTTCTTGCTTTGGAATCCTCAAGCTTTAGGATTGGTATTTGCTTTGGATTACCAACCCAAAGGCTTGGAGTACCTTCCCAATGTCCAAAGATGTGTTTTTGGATATTCTACAAGATTTCACATAATTGCATCCGTCCTAATCGTCAGGTTTACATGTGTTTCAAGGTTGAACAAATTGAACACTTGAGTATTGTTGGGCTCTCTCTTAGCTATTTAATGGTCTTTTTTTTCACATTTTGACAATGTTAAGTCTTTCATCTTTAATTTCTTTTGTTTGTGTGTTTGTTTTTTTGAAAAAACCCATTGTTTGGTATTTTTTTCATTATAAGTTAACCGCTCATTGAAATTTTAAAAAAAAACATTTTTAGAAACTAGACTTCATTCTACACATATTAAAAAAAATGATTTTCAATTAGTTTTCAAAATTTATAGGGGTAGCATGATGAAAATTCTATTTTTTCAAGATGTGTCCACTTTGAAAATTAGTAAAAAATTAAATATTCATTAAAAAATTATCAGAAAAATCAACGATAAACTACATGCTGTTAGCTAATTTCTCACCGAAGTGATTTTAAAAATACCAAAAAAAAAAAAACCTTTTGAGGGATCCACAAAAGTTTCTATGTTATGTTTTTTTTGAGAAAAACAACACCAATTTCTATGGCTCCCTCTTTTGAACCCCTTAATCTCTACCATTTAAAAAAAAAAGGTAGTTTAGAAAGTAGACTCAGAGAACTATGATCCTTGTTTTTGTTGCATCTAATTTTTTTGAGTGTAACTATCCTCAATTTCACATCCAAGGTTAGTATTTCCTAATTTCAGAAGAAAGTGGCCATTTAAGATCCCTTTTTGGCCCCTCATCTTTTTGCACTTACCATTCTCTGATTGATCTAATTAAGGATTTTAATTGGATAATTAGTGGAATTAGATTGGAATGATTGGTGGGATTGAAGAAATCAGTGGGATTGGTTAGTGGGATTGAAGAAATCAATGGGATTGGAAAATAGATGAGTTAGTCAACCAATTAGAGTGAGAAATAAGTGGTAATGATTTACTCAATCACAAAGGGATGAGGATAATTGATTAATTGAACAATTAATTAATATCAGAGATGAACGTGCAAGTCATGTTTGACTCAAACAAATAATGATGTATTTGTTTGTTGACTATGTTGAATGATTTAAAATAAATGATTTAATTATCCAAGTTTTAGAGAAGGGAAAGCGATTCAATTAAATTATTAATGATAACAATTTAATTGATTTAGATCAATAAGGCATATTAGTGACATAATTAAATAATTGATATTTAATTAATTAATCAAGAGGAATAAAGTTAGATTAATGATGTGATAGTGAATTAATTAAATAATTAAAGATTATTTAATTAATAGAGGAAAATAGGGTTAATTAGTGAAATGATGTGAAATGCAACAGTGTTAATGAACATGATGCCAATAATGCAAAAATGTCATTCAGGATGTGTGATATGCGTTAGGTTATTTTTACATGTCTATAGTTTTTAACACTAATAATAAGGATGATTACGATCTCGTGGATGTGTTTAATGCTCATTGGTGGAATGACACTCTATGTGTGGATCCACCTTCTTCTCAGGCTTTGCAAAAATGTTATGGCCCTGGATACAAAATAGTCTCTAAATATGGTTATAGACGTAAAGGTTGTGGTTGTATCAAACAAGGAATCTAAGTCCCTATCCAAGTTAGGCATCATAAGTGTAACTTGGGGTTGGGATGTTCATTTGAACAATCTAGGTAGAAACCATGGTGAAGTGTCAACATGATTTATACCAAACCTCTTGATCTAGTTTATCCTGAACTAATTGAGAGTAAAGTGGAATTTAATGAAATCCCTCTTGATGTTTTCTCGTTGAAGGAGAAACTAGATGAATTATTAGGTGTCTATTCCCATCTACCTCATTATCACCATAAACGGTGATTCCTATATCACTTGCATAAATAAACATACTTTGGAGAATCCATTTTGAGTATGGATGAGGAGGCTCCTTTATCTAATATAGATGATAATGTTCCTATTATTGATCCTAAAGACCATAGTTCTCTCCTCAAAGGGGATACTACTAATGTTTTCATGGATCTTAAATCTTCTCAAAGGGTGACTAAAATTGAGAAGTGCCTTTCTTCAAAAGATTCTAAGCAACACTCAAAATTGTTACATTCTCATCCCAATATCTTTGCTTGGTCATATAAGGACATTCCCAGTATTGATGAGTCGGTAGTGGTTCACAATATTGTCTTATGTCCTAATGCTAAGCTTGTTAAAAAAAAGATCCAAAAGATGAATCCCAAGGTTGCATTGTTAGCTAAGTCTAAGATAGAGAAGTTATTAAAAGTAGGCTTTATCCATCCTATTGACAATTCACCTTAGATATCGAATATTGTTGTTGTTAGCAAGTCTGATGGCCGTATTCGCATTTGCATTGAATTTCATGATCTCAATAAGGCTTCCATTAAGGATTTTTTTTGCTACCTAATATTGATATGATTGTAGAATCGACCGTAGGTCATGCCTTGTTGTACTTCATGGATGAATTCTTAGGCTATAATTAGATTTGTATTATCCCAAAAGATCAGTATAAGACAACCTTCACTACCCTATGTGGTACCTTCTATTATGTGGTCATGCTTTTTGGATTAAAGAATGTAGGTGCAACTTACTAGTGGGTGATGACTTTAATCTTTCATGATTTTATTCATAAAATTTTAGAAGATTACATTGATGATATCTTGGATAAGTCTATGACTCATCCAAATCGTGTAGAAAATATTTGTTTTATTTTTGAAAGGCTTTGACTCTATAAGATGAGAGTAAATCCTCTTAAGTGTGTCTTTGGCATTGAAATTGGAAAGCTTTTGGGATATATCATTTCTCACCATTGAATCAAAGTCGACACAAATAAGATTGATGCCATTGTTAACCGCCCCCCACCTAGAAACATTTCTTAGTTGCATAGTTTGTAGGGGAAGATTCAGGCAATTCAAAGATTCATATCATAGTTGGTTGATCGCACCCTTCCTTTCACATGTTTTCTAAAGAAAGATGTTAATTTTTGATGGGGTGATGAGTGAGAAATATTTTGAGTCAATCAAAATTTATTTTTCAAATCCTCCTATCTTAATGTCAGTTATGCAAGATAGACCCTTTTTTCTTTATATTGCTACATCACCTCATGCTTTAGCAGATTTTTTAGCTTAATATGATGATGATGGTAAATAAAGAGTGCTCTACTACATTAGTCACATCTTGGTGGATTATGAAACTCATTACTCTGCCATGGAGAAACAATGTCTTGCTCTTTTCTTTACAACATAGAAGTTAAGACATTACCTTCTTCATGTTGAAACTCATGTCATTGTAAACAATGATCTTTTGAAGCATCTATTCACTAGAACTGATCTTTCTAGAAGGTTGGGGAAATGAGTAATGTTGCTTCATGAGTATAACATCAAGTTTGTAACTCAGAAATCCATTAAATGTCAAGTTTTTACTGATTAATTGGCAAAATCTCCCTCATATTACTCTTTCCCTAATCTAGATTTATTTTTGGATGAAGATTTGTTTACAATTGATCACAAGCTTGTATGGGAGATGTATTTTGATGGATCAAGATGTCAATCTATCTCTAGATCGGGAGTAGTTTTGATCTTGCCCAAGGGTAAGCTAATCCATCTATCCTTTTGGTTGGACTTTCATTACACTAACAATATCACTAAGTACAAAGACCTTATCTATGGGTTGCATGCTCTAATTGATTTAAACATCAAACATCTTTGCATACATGGTGGTTCTAAACTCATCATAAATAAAATTATGGGGACATGATCAAGAAAAGTAGAATAAGCTATCTTAGTATCCAGATTTGGCCTTATCCTTGCTTGATCGCTTCCCCTCTTTCATTAAATAAAGTGCTCTTAGGAGGGAAAATCGACATGCGGATTCCATGGAAAGTGTTGCCTCCTTTGTTCCATTAGATAAAGGTATAGAAGAATACCAATTTTTGGTCGATATTCTTTACTCTCCTAGTGGATCAGATCAACTTGAATCTGAGGCTCTCATGTGTGCTCACATGGATTCAGAGGAATGGTATTCTAACATTTATAACTATCTAAAGACTGGAAATTCTCTTGATGATGTGATGAAAAAAATTCACACTAGGATACAAAAAATTTCAATTTGATACATTATATTATCAAATGTTCTTTATTGAAAGTATTATAATGGTCTACTTCTTCAATGTCTCACTAAAGTAGAAATACCCTTTTCCCTTAAGGAAGCCCACTCAAGCTCTGGGGGTGTACATTTTGGTCATAAATCCTTGGTGCAAAAAATGATTCACATGGGATACTTTTGGAAAACAATGGATCAAGACTCCTTTTCATTTATCAAGAAGTTCCTACAATGTCAACATCATAGTTGTCTCATTCATGCTCCTTCTCAAAAGCTTCAAAACCAGACCTCTTCTTTTCCATTCAAAAATGGGGGTTGGATACCATTGGAAAAATATCACCTCCTTCTTCTAAAGGACATGCCATCATCATCACCGCTATAGATTACTTTATGAAATGGGTCGAAGCCATTTCATTTCAAACCATGAACGTTGAATCCATCTATATTTTTCTTCTAAACAATATCATTGCTCGCTTTGGATTTATCTCCACCCAAGTGTTTCTAACAATGGTACTCCATTTAAGAACAAAGAGGTCAAGCAATTCCTAGAGAAGTTTCACATTCAACATCAATTTTCTACACCATACTATCCTCAGTCTAATGACCAAGCTGAAGCATCTAATAAAACGCTTGATCTCATTCTCTAAAAAATAGTAAACAAACATGGTAAGGATTGGAACTCAATTAACACACACCTTGTGGGCCTATCACATGAGAGTTCATACAATGACTAGCACAATATCATATAACCTTGTGTATGGTGTTGAGGATATCATGCCTTTAGAGTTGGAAATTCCATCTTTGCAAGTTTCCCTTAAAGGGTTAATTGATGATGAAACTTATCATGCTAATCGTTTGCATTATCTTGAGTTTCTTAATGAGGACTAATTGCAAGCTTTTGGCCATCTTCAAGCTTATCAATGATCACTTTATAAACACTACAATCAGGGTGTTCTTCCTAGGAATATCAAGGTAGGTGACTTGGTTCTCTATGAGAATTAGAGAAATGTAAATGCACCATTTGATCAGAAAGGGAAGTTCAAACCTAATTGGTTAGGCCCTTATGTTTTCATCTTTGTGTATGGCTATAACACTTATGGATTGTCATCTATTGATGGAACACCTCTAAAAGAACCTATCAATGCAATGCATCTCTGTTGATACTATGCATAGTGTCTATGTGTCATGTGTGTACAATGCACATCCCTCATGGATTATAGTTTGTTATGTTATGTTTAGTGTATAAAAATGTATCCCTTTACATTTTCACACTTTTTTGGGCCCTCCTAATTAAATTAGACTTAATCGTGCCTTAATAAGCCCTAGTTTGTATTTACAAGTCTAATAAATTACATTTTCCAAAGGGGAGTCCCGACAATAATTAATGCCAATACATAACACTTTACCTTGAGAAATGTGTGTTCCAGGAATAGGAGCCTGGGAACCCTTTGAACCTAAATTTAAAATATGTTTTTGGTGGTATTTTAACATCTCTAAATTCAAATTTCATTATTGGTTTATAATGCTTGAATTTTAGGAAATTAAGGATACATACCTATAAATACAAGGTTATTTTCTAAGTTTCACCTAACATTTTCATGAGCAATTTAAGATCACAATTGAGAGAACTTTCATAAGAGCTAAAATTGACGATCAAGAGAATTCAAGAGTAAATATATCAGAGATTTATTGTAACAATAAAGATCCAAGCATCATGTCAAAGTCTTCTTGCATCATGCATTTTTTTGGAGCTAACATTGTGATGTAGGTTTCAAAGATCCAATTCAAGTATTCAATCCATATTTCAAGCATCAAGATCCACATCCATTGAAGCCATTTCATGCAAGTTGTAGATCTCCATTCGAAGGTTTATTCAAGGGTGTGGTGAGTTGCAACATTGAATTGTTCATTCATAATTCCTTCTGTTATCATTATTTCAATTCAAGGTTTAATTACCAAAATGGGGTTTGACCAAGGAAAACCCTCATTCACCAAAAACAAACAATTTTTCCCTCTTGTGTTTGTGTTGTAGATCTCAGGTTGAAGAAATGTTGAAGACCTCTTAAAGAGCAAGTTTTGAAAAGTTTTCAAGGTTGCAAAAGTTGTCAAATCATAGAATCTCACCCACAAATCTGATTTTCATCTTTGTAACACTAAAACCTGGATCAAACGAAAGCTACAGATCAATATTAGAGGCTCCCAAAAGTTGTCTAAAAATCTTGACAAAAGACCCATTCACTCATAGATGAATGAGTCCTAGTTTTCCTCCCAAACTACCTTTTGGTGATAGGTACACATCATTCAAACCTTCTTAGATCTGCAAAAAGTTTGTTGTTTCAGTCTGTCATATGTTGTATATTGCTATTGCAAGTTTGAATTGGCATAATTGGGTTGATTTTCTATTTTTAGTTTTTCTCCCAAAAGTGTTGTTCAACCTTGTACCCCCATCCCCAATCATAAGGAAATCAGTAGATTCTCACATTGAGTTGATTCACCTAAGGGTTTTTAGTCAATTATTTGTGGGAATCTCATTTGGTAATAAAAATAGGAAGATAAGGTCTATTGTCATCCTATTGGTTCTTTTTACAATGTAACCAAGTTTTTCTTCTAATCTACCTATGGAATTTCCAATTCCAATTAAGGGCAGCTTGAAGGACCTAGACCAACTGACGGGGACTTTAAAATCCTCCTACACTTTGGGCTCTGCAAGACCCGGGAGGGTGATCCCTTAATGCTGTCTACAACCTCTGCACCATTATTATAAAAAATATTAACAAACAATAGATAATCTCATCTAATAGCTCAACATAATAGGATAATACTGAAATAAATTGGATTTTTATCAGTAATATCAACTATTTGGAGCATGAGATAATTACAACAAAATCCACAGTATAAGATATTCATTTATTTGCAATTTGTAGCAAGCTTTAGGCAAAGACAAACAAATACTGAATCATACAGGTAACTAAAACTTAGATTAGTGCCATATATCCATTGGGTAGGAGTCAAATTCATAAAAATCTAAAGGTATATGACAAATTTAACACATAACATATGAAATCCTTGATGACATTGCATTACAATCTCATCAATATGCATTCTAACCCAATACTACTTACCAAATCCTTATACAAAACATATTCACCTATGATCCCATTCAAGAATTTTAATTAATTCTTTGAATTAAAGCTAAAATAGAATCATACACACCATAACAGTGAGATGAATGAAACAACCCTTAGTTATTTTATTCAAAGTTCAAATATGCATGTACAATGGAGAGACATGAGTTTGAATTTATCATTTCAACTCAAATGCTAGTATTGTTATACAAAATTAAATCCCCATGAACTCAAAACCTATTACAGAATGACTCAAAACCTAAATTGCATTTCTCTAAGACCATTGGACTTTACAATTTTCTCTGTAGTTTCACCTAGACTCGATAAAAATTATCTATCTTGCTAACCCATACTTCTGGCCTTGAAATCCTTCTTATAGAGAATGAAGGAGAAAACAAGCACCAGGCCAGAAAGTACACATGTCACTAGGAAATTGGAGCACCTGGTGATATTCCAAAAATCTGTTACAACAACCATCACCCTGGAGAATATTTCTGTTCATTGTGCACACCGAGAAAAGTTGATGCAACAACAAAAATCATAAGAATTCCTCACCGAGACTGCTATCGAAGCAAGACTGGAAACTGTTGTAACCGCAACATATGATTTAATAATCATGCCAATAGTCCATTCCTTTATTCTTCTTCAGTCAAACTATTTTAGTCATCGATCTTTGGTATTATTCATTAGTCAGTTGAAATATTTGATGCAAATTTAAATTCTAGCCGTTGATCCTTTAGTTAGATCAAATAATCGAATGACTGTCTTCATAGCAAGTTGACACAATTTCCAACATGGCAATAAGTGGCCCACCATACCATACACCGTGAAGGAAATCCACGTGGTGGTTTCCTGTGATATTGCAATCGATAAAAACCTTGCAACTTCAGATCGTGCGATGGTGAGAAATCGTAGATCTTAATCATCAGTGATCCCGTTCCTTCAAAATAGTCATCGGCCTTATCATTATCTATTGAGCATCTTTCCCGCTGAGATCATAGCATCTCGATCGATTTGAAGCACGTGCATCTCACAAGAACTTTAGTAACTTGCCTTTTAATGTATTTAAGGCTGGATTAATGTTCCACAATATTTCCTTTATTCCTTCAGCTTCATCAGATGAGACACGTGGCAGTCACCCGCAATATCACGATCAATAAAGATCTTGAGCTGGAGCAGTACTGGGATGGGTGACCTCCCGGGAGGACCAGTGCTTCACCTCTGTGAGCATCACCTAGATGCAATGAGTGCTAAATGGACCATTCGATATCATGAGAGATGGGTTCTTGTTGAACCACTACTCATGAAACATGGGTCAATGAGTTTGACTCGAAACTACACGGTTGAATTCTGATAGCAATATCATAAAGATCTTGCATCTTTCGATCATGCAATGGTGGGAAACCATAGATCTCTGGCAATAATTGATCGATGACACACAAAATGATCTCACTCGGCCATGAAAAAAAGGACACGTGGCGTCCTCCCATGATATCATGATCAACCAAAGCACTGTGGTGGGGTCATCGTGGGATGGTAGGGAATAACTGAGATCAAATGGTAGTTGATCAACGATAGCACAAATTTGATTCCCCAGAAAGGACACGTGGTGCCCACCTGTGATATCGCGATCAATAAAGATCTTGCAATTCCCGATCACACGATGGTGGGCAACCATTGATATCAAAAGGCAGTTGATCGATGACAACACGAATTTCATCCTTCTGCAAAATAAAAAAATTATTAAAAGGACACGGGGGGCATCACTAGGAAGATGGTAAATAATGACATAAGTTGTTTTAAAATGATGAAGCACAGGGTCATCCAAGACTTAGGAAAATAAAACTCATGGAGGAAATAAAAATTAAGACCAAAGGGACCAAGCTTAGATGAAATTATAGAACATAAGTCATTTTAAAACCCCCTCAAAAAGTAACAGCAAAATAGATCCCAACCAAGGCATAAAATAAACACAAGGGTTTAATATGTAGGCAACACGAAAACCCCAACCCTAAGAAATTTCCAACTCCATGAAAGACCAACAATATAAGGCAGGGTATGAGTGAAAAAGAAGGAGCAAAATACTGAAGCTCCATCACATCCTCTTGACTTAACTTTCCATTTTGGGAAACCCTATTTTTTTATTTCATTTTGGTGAACCTAAATTTTGAGCATCATAACTTTTTGATTTTGGAGTCCATTTCAACCCTAGATCTAGGATTTTTATAACTTTATGTTGCATTGATTTGCATCTTATTTAGGTTTGTTTACTTGCATTAGTTTGCATCTCATTTAGGGTTTTAGGTTTGCATTTTTGCATTCTTTAAAATCTAGAAAATTAAAAATTATTAGTAATTTTGCATAGTGTTTACATAACATTGCATGATCAATCATTTACATTAGAAAATTGTATCAAAATTGCATCTCAAATTAGGTCTTTTGACTTGTCATTTAACATCATTTTGCACTTGCATTTAGATCTAATTTTCCAGAAATATGAAACTACAATTACCTAAAGCAAGACCCATTCACCCATGGGTGAATGAGTCCCTGATTAGGGATTTTTCTACATTTATGAGTATCAAAAACACTATTTCTACATTCCATGTTCCTACATTCAGTTTCTTGTTTTAGTGTACAAAATTTTTGTTTGCTGAAATCATCCATATTAAGGTTAATTTGTCAAATTCAGTGCATTGTTTGAATTCAAAATTACATTTCAAAATAACATCATTTTCAGATTTTTGCATAGTATAATCAATAAATTATCTTGCTTCAAATCTAATTTTTTTAATATCCTTGCATTTCAATTCATTCTTGCATAATGGACATGTGTATTGGTAATATATGGAAGTCCTTAATGTCTTTAGTTGATGTCTCAAGTTGTGTGTTTGGTAATGATCCTAATGCAATAGAACCTAATCATGTTCAGTCAACCCCTAATGAATTTCCTTGTGAAGTTGACATCTTAACTGAAAATTCTAATAGCATGCATGAATTCATAAGCAATTTCCATGAAAACGTTGAGAATAATGCATCATTTTACTCCTCCATGCAACAACCAAAACCTCATATTATTCCACCACTAGAGATGTTTGGTCTTTTACATCTTGAGATTGAATCACAAACCAAGCCTAAACCTCCAACCATGAGTGAACCTAGTCTCTCTAACCAAGTGCATACTCATCTATCCTATGCTAATAAAGTCACCAACACACCCATAACCCTAGAAGAGACTTATGGCCAATGATTTAAGATCCTAACCAAGCAAGGATGTGGCACAACAAATGAACATGAGATTCATAAGTTGTTAGAAAAAATCCCAACTGTAGATACTAAAGGAATAGGATATCAAGATCCTCCTCCCTCCACATCTTCTAAGGAAACAAGTGTCCTCCTTCATAATGAAAAAATCCATCACAAAGATGATAGGATCATATTAGTTCCTCCTCCTCAAAGTCTACCTCAACAAATGTAAGAAAATTTACAGTGCAAAAAAAATAGATAAATAATAAGCACAATATTAACACAATATTTATGTGGAAAACCTCGTAAAATTATACTAGGAAAAAACCATGGGAAATTTTTTTTCATATTTTATTTCTTAGGAAATTTGCAATTATGAAAATCTTCTGAAAAGTTACAAAAAAAATGACCTCAACAGAGTATCATAAATCCGAGTTGTAGAGTCTTAGCTGAACACAACTATCCAAAAATAGTAATGTTGGACAGTGTTTGTCATTGATGTCAAAGGTGTTAGAGTGGTCTTGGTGCTTCAAAGGTAAAAGTTTCTCTTATTCATGCTTGTCTCAAGGTTGTCACAAGGTTGCTTGTTCATTCATCTTATGATGTTTATTGATGGATTGTGGAGATTTATTTGTCTTTGCAAATCATTGATCTAAAAGGATAGTGGAGTTTATAATAGAGTTGCTTCTGAATTGCTTCATAAAAAGTAACTATTCTTTCACTTCATGGTGTTTCACAGTGGTGGTTCAAATGGTTTCTTTGTCTTTCTTTATGATAGAATTGCTTCATTTTAGAGTGGTTCCATTGTATCCATTTTCAGAGGTCTATAGAGGGGAGAAGAATATGGTGGTAAGCTCAGAATAAGGTTTTGGTTGTGACAATTTTCATATCTCACTATATGAAGACCTAAAATTCTAAGCAATTTCTGAAACCCTAAACCTAGGGTTTATGTCTTTTTGAAGGCTTTCAATCAAATAATAACTTTATCTTATATTTGTTAGCTGACTTTCTATTACAAGTATCACATTAATTAAGTGATATATTAAGGGTTTTAAGCTCATTTGTGACCGAACCTTCTCCTCTATCAAGTGGATAAACAAGTTAAGTTCCTTTGCTTGAATGTTTCAAATGAAGATCTATGGTTATTATTTAAATTTATATTTGGAGACATCATAAAATCAAAGATTCAAATTTAAACTTTATCAACAACTATTCCTCGAAGTTTTTTGTTTGACAGGAGTTCAAGAGTCTTGGTTCCTTTCAGCTTTGCATTATAGTTGCTTGAATATGAATACACTATGTGTTTTTGGTTGGCACCAAATAAGGAGGTTTTATTTTTACAAATATACATGGTTTAATATATTCCACTATTCCATTGAATTTAGAATGAAAAAAGAGTCACAGTGTGTAGACAATATGAATTTTGATAAGTATTCAAAAAGGTTCTTTACTAAGATATGAAAGGAAAGGTATTTGTATTGAAGATCAACAAACTCTATTTGCAGTCTCTTTAAATTCCAACTGGCTATAATGGATTAAAGAATAGTGTTAGTGAATCGAGTGGTTTTTCAACTAAGATATGGGGTTTGATGTACAAATTATGATCTACTATGAATGATTCTTCCTTACTCTTTTGGATATTGTTTATTTCTTGTTGTAGTATTAGGAACTCAAGTAGCCTTGCAGGTGAGGATGAATTGGTAAGTTAGAAGGGAGATCCATTTTGAAATAAGTTGGCTTTAGACTCAGTGGGTGAGAATCAAGAATCCATTTATGAAATGTACATGTACTCCTTGAATCAATTACAATCAAATATGAATGACACTCAGATGTTTAGTGAGGTATTTCATGGAGCAGTGTTTTTGGACTGAGGTATGTGCTATAATGTTTTGCAATATTCCATGTACCTTTAGCCACTAATGTAACAATGTATCTTGAATACTGTATCTTGGAAATTGATGTTTCGCCACATGAGTTCTTTGTTTCTATCTAGTAACATTGCATAATGATAGTGAATTGATGGAAGGATACATTATTTAATGAATTGTGATGGTAGTGGTCTTGTATGCATTATTCATTGAAGTTTGGACCATGACAATCGTTGGGATAGTAGTATACATTAATGTGTGCAAAATAGGTCATAGTATTCTGGATCATAACCGAAGATACACTTGTATAAAGGTTATCCTTGTATCACCAGAAGATCATGATCAAAATGTGTGGATAAGGGAAGATTGAGTTTTGCTAATATAGAAATAAAGTAGTGGTTTGTATTGAAATAGGGTAACCCCTTGAATCCTTTCATTTTCATTTTGAATATTTCCAATGAGGCAGATTGAAGTTTGTAGTTGGTGCTTTAGCCATTGGAGTTGGTGCTTCAGTGTTTTCGGGGTTGGTGCTTCAATGGAGAGTTGGTGCTCTCAGTGGGTTGGTGCTCACTAAATGTAATTAGAGTTGGTGCTTCGAAGGAGAGTTGGTGCTATTGGTTGGTTGGTGCTCACCTATGTAATTAGGGTTGGTTCCATTTGAAGATAATAAAAGAAAATTTTTAGAGTGGTTTTTTCACCCTTTTTAGGGTTTTTAGACTCATAAATTTGGTGTCTTATGTGTCCTTGATGATATTTTGCTTTGTGCATGATTCGGTATTCCTAATTCACATGTGATATTGTAATATGAAACTCTTTGCATTTTTTTTATGAAATACATATCTAAATTTTTGTATGATCAAGAGTGTTAAGGTTTTGAGATTGATTTTATCTGACCATTAATTCAACCCCCCTCTCAGTGGTCCTATACTCCAACAAGTGTTATTAGAGTAGCAGGTTCCCATAAATTTTTTAATCAAATTGGGTTGATCTTGGTGGTGGAGTACAATGGAAAAAAGCAAAAGAAAAAAAGAAAAAAGAAAAACCTAGTAGAATACTAAACAACAAGAACAACCTAAACCAAGTACAAAGGTTGATGAAGAAGCACTTAAGAGAAATGACATAAAAAATGAAAATGATACAAGGTTAGAAGATGATTTTATAGTTGGGAATATTTACAAAAAAGGAGATCACTTTGTGAGTTATTTTGAACAAGAATATGATGAAGATGATTGTGAAGTTGATATTGAAGGTGAGCTTATTTGTTCCCTTGAAGAGATTAAGAAGCTTATATTGCAGAATAAAAGGCTAAAGTTGCAACTCCATGAAGAAAAGGTTTCCAAGACTAAAACACTTTCAGACCTTCAAGATGCAAAAAAATTGATAGTAGTTTTGAAGGTTCAAATTGCATAAGTTAAGAAAATAGAAGAAGTCAATAATTAGCTCAAGGAAAAAGAGGTTGATTGTAAAAAGTATGAATTAGAGATATTTTCTTTGAGAAATGAATTATGAAAAGCTTCTTCCAATCTACATAGGACACTTCAATTTGGAAAGAGCGCTGAATGTTTATTCGAAGTGTTAAGTAAGAAAAAACATCATAAGGATAGTATTGGATTAGGTTTTAAAGAAGGGTAGAGTTCTAAGGTTAGGGAGACACCAAGGAAGAAAATAAACCTAAACTACTATTCTGCTACTCTAAGGCTAAAGACAAGAAGAATACAACAAGAAATGCTCCTGCATAAGCCAACAACAAGTTTAGAAGATTTTTCCATTTAGTACAACATCCAAAGTTTAGGTTTGATAATTCTTTTCATGGTTATTTTTATTCATGCTATGAATTTGGTCATAGATAAAAAGAATTTGGGTGAATGGTAAGAAAGTTGGATGTAATAAAATCTCTTATGAATGGTTAAATAGTAGAAGAAAAGTCAAATGCTATAGATGTCACAAGTTGGGACATATTGTACTATATTGTAGGAATGTTTTAATGAAGCCAATTAGTCATCACAAAAAGACTATCATTATGAAGGTTTGGAGAAGAAAGAAAGAAAAAGAGGAGAAAGAACCTAATCTTGTGCATGTTACACAAGAGACTTCTATGAATTCATAAAGAGATACATGAGTTTAGGGGGGGTTTTTATAGTCTTATCATTTAATCCCTTTAAGCAACAACAAGGAAGTTGTAAGCTCAAATTCTCAAGATGTAAGGTGACATTTGAAGACTATACCTAAGGGTAAATATAAATCATTAAGATTCAAAATCTCATGATAGAGTGGTTACAAAATTGTTCATGGAAATGTTCAGTAAAGTAGTGGTAGTTTTGAATGCAACTAAATAATTCATGGTTTACTTGATTTATTTGCTCATAAGTCTTCAAGAAAAACAATAAAAGTAAAATTGTTGGAAGTCTTATTTTTGGATGCATTATCAAATTTTTGTCTCAGAAAGATAGTGTTTCATCTATCACATGTTTGGTATTCTTGTTGAAAAAAGTAACCATGAGAGCATTAGTGATTTAGAGCAATCAAGATGGAGTAATGTTTAATGTGATTGAATTCTTTATATAGTGTCCTCAATGACAATGGAGTGATCAAATCAGTCATGAAAATTTTGTATATTCTTTTGTTCTCAAGATGTAAAGAATACTAAAAGATGCATTGTAGCATTGGAAGATTCAAGACTCAATTGGTAGTGATTTCATGGAAATTTCTAATGCCTATATTTTCTTTGCTCAGTTTACTTGCTGCAGTAGCTTGGTAACAATGGATGGAATTTTTGGATGGTGCTTGTTGGGTGGAGGATTGTAATGGAAACTCTGCAAAGACAAAGCTAACTTGTTCACTTGGTAGGGCACATTTGTTATCAAGAGTTTGAAATAGTAGCATCCTTGATAACTTCAAGATAGTGACTTTGAGTCCATTTCAAATTATTGGAGTCACTGAAAAAGTAACCCTTCTACTTTTTTTGACTTGTTTGGGCCCTCCTTGTGATTTTGGATTAATGTTGCCTTGATTTAATGTTGTAATGTGGATAACACATTCATATTAGGTCTTGGCCCCTTTTGAACTAATGAAATTTAATGGTTCCATACAAAAGTGTTGTGAAGTGTTGTAACACACTTTCACACTTTTCTAGGGTTTTATCAATTAACTAAGCATAATAAACACATTTTTAACCATAATAAACATTAATATTTCCTTATTTGGAGTGTTGTAAAGTGTTGTAACTTCACATTCCTCTAGGATTTTCATTAATAATCTGGCTTTCTTATGCTTTAATTGGTCCTATTTTGCATCCACAAGCCTCATTTATTGCATCTTTTTAAGGATAATCTTGACACCAATTAGTAACCAATCATAATTCAGGTGTTCTTGGCTTGTGTGGACCAGATTTAGTGTCTAGGACTCATTCGCCACCTTGGGAGAATGAGTCCCACCTAGGTCTTTTTAGCCCCGATGCAAGTTTCACACATTCTAGACACATGATTTTTGGTCCCATACATCATGTGTGATGGGACTCATTGGACACCTTGGGAGAATTAGTTCCATGTGACCAAAATTCAAATTTAAATCAAATTTTTGTTGGGATTTTATTCTCCTAGATTTGATGTTAGCTTGTAGTATTGTATTTTCAAAAACTCTTGCATAATTGAGTATAAATAAAGAGTTCTTTCACTCATATTTAACACCTAGAAAATTTTGCAAGCATTCAAGAGTTCACAAGAGAATTTGAGCATCACAAGAGAATTCAAGGCCTTTCAAGGGTAGATTATTAAGCATTATAGAGAATTCTTCAAGTGTCATCCATCATGTCAAAGGTTACTCAAGCATCATGTTGTTTTAGAGCTAACAATTGTGGTGTAGGATTTTGTGATTCAAGCAAGCTTTTCATTCAAGATCTATCAACATCAAGCAAGAGTCAAGAACCACATCCATTGGAGCCATCACTTACATGTTTGCAACCTTTTATTGCAAGGGTTTGGTGAGTTGCAACATTGCTATTTGTTCATTCATTATTCTCTTTCCATATTTCATTCTATTTCAAGGTTTAATTACCAACAAGGGGTTTGACCAATTTCTTGTGTGTGATTTGCAGGGCTAGGTTGCAAATTTTCCCAGAAAAAAAGGTGGAGAAAATTTTCAAGTCCCTAAAAGTTGTCAAAGTTGTCATCAAGCCTTCGAGAAGCTTGGAGAAGACCTATAGGTGGTATTTTGTAGTTTTGGATCCAAAAACTAGTCAAAAAGAGCAAAGTA
This sequence comes from Sequoia sempervirens, assembly GCA_007258455.2. NCBI lineage: Eukaryota > Viridiplantae > Streptophyta > Pinopsida > Cupressales > Cupressaceae > Sequoia > Sequoia sempervirens. Next base: position 267,089,627 of record VDFB02353493.1, read on the forward strand.
GACCAAGAGGCACATAATCCACTTCATAATTTCTAGAAAAGTAGAAGTTGATTAATTCACCACTATTTATGAATAAATCCCACTGTATAGGTCTGATCAAGAATTTTATAGATATGGATACCGTTTTGGCTAAAACCTGCTCCTGCACATTTTCCCAGAAGTTGGATTGATTTGCCTAGCCTGGTGTATGAGTCCTAGTTAGCTTCAACAACAAAATTTTCAGTGATCCAAACCTCCATTCTACCTTCTTCAGTATTCCAGGTGCATAGTTCCAGTATCATAGCTTTTTACTACTTTTTTTTCACCTTCTTAGGTCATTTAGATTTAGTTTGCATATCACATTTTATTTTACAACATCTTCTAGGTCATTGTGCATTCATCTTAATTTCACACTGTGTTTTCCAGCATATTGTCTTTTCCAAGTTTACACTTGGTGGTGAACTCCTCATTAGCTATCATTCAATCCCCAAGATAGCCCTATTGCTAGATTTGAATCTCTTTTGCATTGAAGTCTCGAGGGCTATCCTTGAGTGGAGCCTCTTTGAAAGTGGGTGTGAATACATTCATACTTTCCCCAATTTTCCTAGGTTCCAATTAGTAACCTTGGGTTAGTTAAGTGTTATTAAGTGTTTAGGGATAATAGAAAGAATGCTAAAAAATACATTGGAGCTGTAATGCTTTACATTAAATTACATATGTAAATATTGGCTTGAATTAGAAGAAATTAATATTAGTGTGCTTGCTATTGTCAAATGAGGGTAGTCTTAATCAGTCACATGGAGAAGCATATTTTTAATGAATACAATATGATAGGATTCCTCAAATGTGGGTCACTATATTTTTGAATTGAACAACTTCAATAGAAAGTGAATGATATTGAAGGCAACTAATGATGCATCATACACATTAGTTATTGATAGGTATTGATGAAAAATTGGTTTGAACTTGTAAGCTAATGAAGAAGGTGAAAAATAGTCAATAAATGAATAATTGAAGATAGTTTTAGACTTAATGCTAAGAATAAATTAGACAACACAAAGATGAAGTTTCAGTACATAAGCTAGTTCAGGTGGTCATAAAAGGATGACTGTCATAATATATTGTTTAAGGATAAAGAAAAGTATGGCAATCACAGTTAAGAAAATCTTGATAGTCATAGATTAGGTCTATTTCTATTCTAAAAGGGAAGCAAAAGGGAGCTCATCATGACAATGATTCTGCAAATTTATCTATGTGTAGTAGATGGTCTTCAATATTTGTGGAATACTTGTATAGATATAACCATGCTAAGTGACATGACCCTGTTGAATTGAGGTTACATACAAAAGGAGGACACATTGATATGGAAATTTAGGGTGTAAAATATTGGAAAGAGACATTGCACAAGTCATCTGGTCTTGTCATTGATGGAAACCCTAGTCAGTGATTCGATCCACATGTCAGCATTTGATCATATTGGAAGTCAGATCAAAGTTTTGTGATTAACTATCAAGCTGGAATAGAGCATCCAACCGATTTGTGTTCATCGATTCATATGCAATTTTATTTTATCATTTTGAGTTGTGGATCTCAAGGAAGATTGTTTGGTGTATGAAATATGTTATCCTTGAATTCTAGAGCCTTGTATTGATCTGTGTGTAAGTTAGAAGATCCGGTTTGATGATTTTCTGATTAACAATGCAAAAGGTCGACTAAGTGAATATATCGTGTTGTGGATATTCATGGAGTAATTGTTTAAGTTTTTTTATGTTCGATCATGTTGATTTGGGTCCTCACTATGTTATGGCCGACTTTGGTTGGTGCACATTGGAAATTATTTATGGATTGAGCCAACAATTTATACATATTTTATATTTTGTTGAAGCCGACATGTGGTTGATTAAATTTTTAGTTACGGATATATACAAGTGATCATTTATATCATTTGGATATATGTACGAAGTGTGTTGGTGTGTGTTGTGAATGCCAAAAGGACTGTAGAGCGATTATGCATAGTTTCACTTGTGCAGAAAAGGATTTGTGATCCGAATTAAAGTAGATAGAGTAGAAGAGAAAAACCAGACAAAAGGTCAAGAATGCGATTGAAGTGCTTAACCATAATTGTAATTAGGAATTTGTAGATGCTATTTTCTCAGTCCAAATCTTTAGGATGTAATCCAAATATTTTGTAAGACAGTGAGTCTTCCTTTTGTATTTGAGCAGTGAGCTCTAGGCAGTGTGCCTGAATGCATGTGCATTCCTTTTGTAAATACTTTTTGAGTATACTCAAATCATATTGTGGATTGACCTTCAACGTGGTTTTTCCCCTAACAGGGTTTCCACATAAAAAATCCTTGTGTTATGGTGTTGTGGTTGCTTGTTTTGTGTTCATGCATCTTTCTTTTGGTTCAGTGTTTTAAGTGGTTTAAAGATCAGATTAATAAAGTTAAATTTTGTAGAACACTGATTCACCCCTCCTCTCAGTGTTCCTTGATTTCAACATAAACAAGTTGCTAGATCTTGTTCTTTTAGTAGTGTATAAACTCCATATTGACAAAGTGACTATGGATAAAGTGTCTATCTTGAAAAATATTGATAATAGTGCGATGTTGATATCAATATCTTTTCATTGCATGCACAATGATAGTAGCTTGCATGCTCTATGTTTCTTGGTGTTGCAGTTATTTTACAGTGTAAGTATAAGATGGCAGTGAGGTATGGATGTTTGTTACTGCTTCTATATAATGCTCAGTTGTAGGGGGAGTGATTATGTTTGAACCTAAGTAGCCCTTTTTAATTTTTGTCAAAGGGGAGAGAGTTGAGTTGGTAATGGTTTGTTAGAGTTGGTGTTGGGTTGACATCAATGCCAAATGGGGATTTTGTTGGACAATGTTTTTTAGTGATGTCAAAGGTGTTAGAGTGGTCTTGGTGCTTCAAAGGTCAAAGTTGCTCTTGTTCATGCTTGTCTCAAGGTTGTCACAAGGTTTCTTGTTCATTCATCTTATGATGTTTACTGATGGAGTTTGGAGATTGATTTTTATTTTCAAATCATTTATCTCAAAGGATATTGTTGCTTATCACAGAGTTGCTTCTGAATTGCTTCATAACAAAATCACTGTTCTTTCACTTCATGGTGCTTCATAGTTGTGGTGTAAAAGGTTTCTTTGTATTTCTTTAGGAAAGAATTACTTCATTTTATAGTGGTTCCATTGTATCCATTGTCAGAGGTTTGTAGAGGGGAGAAGAATATGGAGGTAAGCTTAGAATAAGGTTTTGGTTGTGATAATTTTCATATCTCACTATCTAAAGATCTAAAATTCTAAGAAATTTTCGAAACCCTAAACCTAGGGTTTATGTATTTTTGAAGGGTTTCAATGAAATAATAACTTTATATTATATTTTTTAGTTGAATTGCTATAACAAGTATCACATTAATTAAGTGATATATTAAGGGTTTTAAGCTCCTTTGTGACCGACCCTTCTCGTCTGTCAACTGGCGAAACAAGTTAAGTGCATTTGTTCAAATTTTTCAAATGAATATCTATGGTTATTATTTAAAGTTAAGTCTAGCAGCATCATAAAATCAAATATTCAAATTTAAACTTTATCAATGGCTATTCCTTGAAGTGTTTTGTTTGACAAGAGTTCAAGAGTCTTGGTTCCTTTCAGCTTTGCACTATAGTTTCTTGAATATGAACAAACTATTTGTGTAGATAGGGAAATAAATCAAAGAGTTTAATTTGCATTGAAGAAAATAAACAAATTAAATCCTATCAAGCACCATGAAGTACAAACTAGAATGAAAAATAAAAATAGTAAACAAAGAACATGCAAACCGATTTTCAAACTAGTGTTGATTGATCTCCATGGCTCTTCTCCACCTGCATAAGGATGCAAGATTTCAAAGGTTGATTTTTGGAGGAGAAATGTTGGTTGCTCAATTCTGCAACATAACGATGTGATAAAGGTTTTGAAGGAGAATGATGGATGAAAGATAGAATATTTGAAGAATAATTTTGACAGAGTGAGGATACTAAAGAATCCACCCCCCTAAATGAATTGTGAGAGGTTGTATTTATAGAGTTTTTGAAAGCTTCTGATTGGCTGATATGATCAATGGCTATGATAATTCTTGACAGATCAAACGACTGAAGATAGATGAGACTGAAGAGAAAATAGAAGAAAACCTAAAAATAAGATTTTTCTATTTTTACGAAAGAGAAGAAGATAAGAAGATAAGAATTCATCTTTCTTTAAAAGAATAAAAGAAAGATTTAAAAGCTGATAAATAATGAATTAAAAATTCAATTATTTATTTGTGGATGAAATTCAGCTTTTTCTTAATTAAATGAAATATTTAATTAAGCTTTTAAAAGCAGAAGAAAGTTTGTGATAAGAAGAAAGCTTTAATCAGGATTTTTGAAAAAAACAAAAGATCTCATATTTAAATAAAATATTTAATTATGATATGAGAAGAAAATAGAAGATAATAAAATATCTAGTTGTGATTTAGAAAGAAAGCATAAAATCTTTAATTAAATAAGGTTTATTTAATTAAATCACATTTATGAAATTAATTAGAAGAAGAATTAAAAATAGAAGAAAGAGAAATATTTAAACTTAATTAAATCAAAAGATTCAATTTAAATTCAAATAGTGATAATTAATTTAAATAAATAAAATGTATTTATTTAATTAATTAAGTGGACGTATGAAAATAATTAAATAAAATAAATTTATTTAATTATGAAGGAAGAATAAGATGAATGAACAATATAATTAGATTAATTAAATTTAATCATATGTAGAGGATTTTTAGAAAAATTAATTAAATAATAAATATTTAATTAATTGCCAGGATTATAGACATGACCATTTTTATGCGTATACAATTTGTTTTTGGTTGGTGCCAAATAAGGAGGTTTTATTTTTAAAAATATACATGGTTTAATATATTTGACTATTCCATTGAATTTAGAATGAAAAAGAGTCATGGTGTGAAGATAGTATGAAGTTTGATAATTATTGAAAAAGTTTCTTGACTAAGATATGAAAGGGAAAGGTGTTTGTATTGAAGATCAACAAACTCTATTTGTAGTCTTTTTAAATTCCAACTAGCTAGGATGGATTAAATAATAGTGTTAATGCATTGAGTGGTTTTTCAATTGAGATATGGGGTTTGATATTATAGATTATGATCTACTGTGAATGATTGTTCCTTACTCTTCTAGAAATTTTTTATTTCTTGTTGCAGTATTAGGAACTCAAGTTGCCTTGTAGGTGAGGATGAATGGGTAAGTTAGAAGGGAGACCCATTTTGAAATAAGCTGGCTTTAGACTCTACAAGTGAGAATCAAGTATCCATTTATGAAATGTAAATGTACTCCTTGAATCAATTACAAGCCAATATGAACGACACTTAGATGTTTGGTGAGGTATTTCATGGAGCAATGTTTTAGGACTGAGGTATGTGCTGTAATGTTTTGCAATATTCCTTGTACCTTTAGCCACTAATGTGATAATGTATTTTGAACACTGTATCTTGGACACTAAATTTTTTCCACATGAGTTCTTTGTTTTTTCTAGTAACATTGCACAATGATAGTGAATTGATGGAAGGATGCATTAGTTCATGAGTTGTAATGGTAGTGGTCTTGTATGCATTAGTCATTGACGTTTGGACCATGATAATGGTTTGGGAAAGTAGTCTACATTAATGTCTACAAAAGAGGACATAGTATTCTAGATCATAACTGAAGATATACTTGTATAAAGATTATCCTTGTATCATCAGAAGATCATGATCAAAATGTGTGGATAAGGGAATATTGAGTTTTGCTGATATAAAAATAAAGTAGTGGTTTGTATTGAAATAGGGTGACCCCCTGAATCCTTTCATTTTCCTTTTGAAGATTGTCAGTGAGGAAAATTGAAGCCTAGAGTTGGTACTTCGGTGTTTTCGAGGTTGGTGCTTTGAAGGAGAGTTGGTACTCTTAGTGGGTTGGTGCTCGCTAAATATAATTAGAGTTGGTGCTTTGAAGGAGAGTTGGTGCTCTTGATGGGTTGGTGCTCACCTATGTAATCATGGTTGGTGCTGTTTGAAGATAATAAAAACAATTGTTCTGAGTGGTTTTTTCACCCTTTTTAGGGTTTTTCCACTCATAAATATGGGGTCTCATATCTCCTTGATGATATGTTTCTTTGTGCATGATTCATTATTCCTAATTTACATGTGATGTTGTGATATACATCTCTTTGTGTTTTGTTTATGAAATACATATCTTAAGTTTTGTATGATCAAGAGTGTTAAGGTTTCAAGTTTGATTTTATTTGACCATTGATTTACCCCCACTCTTAGTGGTCCTATACTTTAACAAATAAGTATGACTCATACAACTACATGTTGAACATTTAGAAAAACAACCAAAAATAGGGAGTCAAAAACATCAAAAAAATTGACTTCTCTATGTCGACTATTTTTTGACTATCCTAGTTCTCTATGTTGACTATCCATTATTGCTAAAATAATAATAAAATTGACTTCAACTTCCAACAATCTCCCACTTGAAGTCAAATTCCTCTCTTGTGAATAAATCCTCATATTGAAAGGCCAATGCAAATGCTGCCTATCATCAAGTAACATCTAAGCCTGGAGAAGTTTTGCACTAGATGAACTTCTCTTTACCAATGGGCTTTGCCGCAATATATATTGGGTTTATATCAATGTGTATCTTGGCCAACGATATTTTTTATTCTTCCACTACCTCACATAGAAAGTGATATTGAATATCAATATGCTTTATTTTGGCATGATATGCTAAGTTCTGTGCTAAGTGTAAAGCACTTTGGTTGTCACAATGCAAAACCATATTATCCTCCTTTACCTGCAACTCACCCAAAAGTTTGTGAAGTCAGATATTTTCCTTGTTAGCCTATGTTGCTGCCATATATTTAGCTTCAGTAGTAGACAATTTGTAGTACCCCTCCATTTTGCTTATGTTTCTATTAGCATGTTTTCACTTTGATAGACCCTGATACTTTGTTTTGATGTATTGATCGCTGACATTAAAGCGATGGTGGATTTATTTTGTGATGTGATGATACATTGTATGGTGGTAATTATTTCTGACATGCTTTATGTTAGCACATATGTTTACTTCAGATGTTACTGCTATATATATGCTTATGGTAGATAAATTGTTATTTATTCTGTCAGTTTGATGTGATATTGTATTGGTGAGGAGAACGGAGTTGCATCACTCGCTTGCGAGTGCCCTGTGATTTCCATGATTTTATCCCCATGGTGTGTTTGAATCATGGATTATATATATGTATGTTATTTGTCTAATTGCAGGATTGTAGGTACATGACACTGACTCCACCTGGCTTCACAGGTCTGAGCGTGTCTAGACTCAACGATAATGTTGATTGGGAGGTAGTAACGAGGTTTTTCCTAGTCTAGCCTTAAACCCAGCCATAGTTTGTCGTCAGTTTAGGTCTGGTGTGTTTGGTTGTCACGCCTAAGTTTTTCTTATTATTTGTTATGAAAGGTTTATTTTGTGAATTTCATGTTAGATTAATGTTCTTTATAATTTAATGCATATTTAAATTAATTTTAAATATTGTAGATAAAAGCTTCATATTTTATTTAATTAATTAAATTGGTTTATTGGTAAAATAATATAATCATTCTGATTAAAATTATTTTATTAAATAAATTAATTGATTAATTAAAGTTACTTTTATTTGTGAGAATGGATTAAATATAAATTAAATAAGGATTAAATGCTTTTGGTGTGAAATGGAATTTTAAATGTGTTAGAAATGAAATTAGTTTTTGAATTTTTAATTCTTTAAAATAAATTGAATTCTTGATAATTGAGAGAAGAAAGTATCCGTGAGTTTGTTAGAAGATATTTTTCTTCTTTGCCATGTGTGTTAGTTGAATTTATTGCAAATTTCTTGTTCAGGATTCTCTCGGAGAAGATATTATGAGATTTGGGGAAAACAAGAAAACACTTCACGGGAAATGAGAAAGAACAGAGAACTGTTGGATAATATTGTGATTTTGTTGGGTTTTTGATTTAAAATTTCTGGAAGAGGTTCTCGGATAGATTTTTGTTCAGTATTTTGCAATCTTTGGAAGGAGGAGATTTGAAAGGGCTTTGGAAGTTGCACGCAGCAGGCAACACTTTTTCTTCAATAGTTAATTTCAAGCTACAGGAAACAGGTTCCTTACTGTTTATTTATTTAGTTTATTTTCTTTTGAAAAGATTGACTGTGTAAAGAATTAGTTTTGTAGAAGATTTGTTAAAATTTGTTAAATAAAAGATTGTATGTAGAAGAAATTTTTATTAAAGCCTTTGTTCTTCTCGGTAAATTTTTGTTGAAAATGTTCTGTAGAAATTTGTTGTCTTTCTATGAGAATTTCAAGAAAACAATATTTTATAGTGAAATCAGAGAAAACAATAGAAAAGTTTCAAAAGAAAATAGAAGTATTCTCCGTAGATTTATAAAATAAGTTCTTTGTGATAATTGGGAAAAAGAAGCCTCTGGGAAGAACTTACAGGAAAAGATTTTGATAATTTGAGTTGGAAACCCTCTGTGATTGAAATTGAAAATTCTTTGAGGAAAAATTGCAGTATAAATTATCAAATTTCTCAATTCCCTATAGAAAACCTCTGTGAAATTGATTGCTCGACTATGATATTTTATTGATTAAATTATATATATTTATATATATATATATATGTATATATATGATATTTATATACACATACACATATATATAAAAATATACATATACAATTATTTATATATGAGATTTCATTGTGAAACCGTTTGTACAAAATTCATTTTTGTGAGTAGAAATGCCGAACGCGTTTCTTTTAAAATCGCTGTATTTAGGGTTTAATAATTTTCAAAATTTTTTTTACTGTGTTAATGGAGGGCGCGGGGAGGGGGGGGGGAGGGAGGGGGGCTACCCCCATGGCTGACCCCATAGGGAGCCAGCTGTGAGGGCAGCGCTCAGCGCTGCCTTCACAGGCAGTGTCGGCGCTGCCTGCACAACCGCACCCCCATTTGGGGGTTCGGCTGTGGATGGTCGCTGGCCCCTCTGCTTGTGATTTGTTTTTCTTTAATAATACAAAATATTAAATTTTGTAATATGTATATATTATTTATATAATATATATTAATTTTAATATATTTTTTATATATAATATATATAAATATTGTATACTTATATTTAGAAAATTTATAATTGGTTTAAAATTTTAATGTTGAAAAATATATATTTAAAAAGGTTATTCAAATACAATAATTTGAATGTGTATTTATTCTAATGCATAAAATATTGTCGTTTAGTATAAGAAAATTATGATTAGAACTGGAGTTAATTGTTAGATTTAATTTTCATATTGAATGAAAAATGAGTTATCTTTTAGTTGATTAATTTCATACTATATGTTATTGTTGTGATTGGATTTAGTAAATCCTAACATTAGATTTTTATTATGCCTGATTTTCTTTAGATTGTTTCTATTCATTTGGGAAAAATGGGATTACTTGAATTATAAGTCTTCCAGATAAGTTTGTTAATGAGGGAGTTGTTAATTGTTCAAAATTCAATCCTTTGAGTTAACTAGGGTAGTGCACATGGTTTTGTATGGTTTTTAGACACCTGGTTCTATGAAAAGGATGTGATGTTCGTTGTGATATGTTTGGTATTAGATTTTGATTTATGTGCACTTTGTTTACCTTTGCTAGTGGACTTAGATTCCTTGTGTTATTTTTAGGGGAGTGGCTCTTTGTGAGGGCCGACACACAAAGTGGTGCCAGGGTAACTCATGTAGAGTTAGTTAACCAGTGAAAACTAAATCAACACATTGGGTATTCTAAAATATTTAACTAGATTAATTATGCCTCACTCATGGAATCAAGAGCTAGTTCAGTCTTGGGGATGAGTCGAGAAGGCCTGGAATGGAAAATTTGATATCTTGTCATTATGAAAGATATTCGACTCCACAACAGTTTGCATGAGGGGCTGGGTTTCATAAGAGGTTACCAGGGTAACCCAAGATGGGCGCTGGAACATAGGAAGAAACACCTGGGTAACCTATGCAATATTGTGATGAAACTCCACCTATAATAACAGTGACCTTGTGAATTAGTATATTTGATCATTTTGTTCTGGAAGCAATGTAACCAATAAGTTAAGTTTGTACTTGTATAGTTTGTCTATGGTTTTACTAGTGTCTAGGGTTTGTAGGTTATGTCTAGGGAACCTTTTTACTATCTCCTAGCACTGGGGCTAGGCCTACAAGTACCACATGGCTGGGTGGAACGTGCACCATACTCCGTTGGGTCCCCAGTTCTTGTTCGTGGCAGTGAGTACTTCTTGGACGGAGAGCTCATGAGCGAAAATGTACTTTCTTATTTATATTAGTGGAAACTTTATATATGTATCACTCCTCAATTGTTAATGAGGTAAACTTTTGTAATATGCAATTGTATACTTTTATTTGACCTACCTCATTTGGAAAATGAGTATTGTAAATGTTATTTCAAATGCAATGTAAGAAAGAATCTTATTTGTACTATATATCTTTAATGATGTAATTTAAATTTTATTCAATGTATGCTCTTAAGTTTATATGAATTAAATACATGTCATGTTAAATACTATTGTCATCTATGGGATTTTAAAGTAGTGTGTCATCGCGTTACTTAGGGAATGTTTGCAATTAGTTAAGTAAATGTTTACACTTAATTTTTCTTTTTATTACACTATCGTAGTCAATTCAACATTCTTTAGGTTACAAGACGGGGCATTACAGATTGGTATCAGAGCAAAGGTTCTAACACTGGACGCTCTAGGTAATTGTGAGCCCATTAGGTTGACCTAGATGTTAAATTAGGTAGGGTTGGTTTCAGTTAGTCTTGTATGTTTTGTATCTGAGACTCATTTTTTTTTGTGTGTAGGATTATGCCTAGGCGTCGTACTAGAGGTCGTGGTAGAGGTCGAGGTGGAGGCCGTGGGCCAAACCCTCAGGTTACTCCCCCTCAGAGCTCTCACGTGAGTGAGCATGCTGAGCAGTTGGGTTCTCAGTTGGAACAAACAAGTGGGGAATGAATTCCAATTTAGCTAGAGGTAGAGGGAGCATAGTTGCGTCCCCTACTAGAAGAGGTACTTGCCAAACTTGGTCTGAGGCATGAAGTTGATCAGGAGGTGGTTAGGGAACGTGATAGATCCCCTAGGAGGATTGTCAGTACTGCAGAGCATGATGCCATAGTTGTAGGACATATGAGGGATTTGTTGAGGGCACACCCTCCTACATTTGATGGCATAGGTGGTGGTCTAGAGGCAGAGACCTGGTTATTAGACTTGGGTAGATGTTTTTCTATACACCCATATGGTAGCAATACCTGAGCTAGATGCGCCATCATGCATGTGAGAGGTTTTTCCTCTACTTGGTGGTGTTTGGAGGAGCAGAAGCTCCATTTAGAGATGGGGTCAGTTTCTTGGGAGATGTTCTTGGAAAGGTTTAGAGCACGTTTCTTATCTGAGCATTGAAGGCAACGATGAGTTGACGAGTTTCACGATTTGCGTAAGATGGCTCTATCTGTTGAGCAGTATGAATGTAGATTTTATGAACTCAAACAATATGCAGGAATTGGAGATGATGAGGCGATGCTGGTACAACATTTTATTAGGGGTTTGAATGCCCGCATTAGTGGAGGAGTTAGAGTCTTCGAACCGAAGACTATGGAGGTTGTAGTTGAGAAAGCACGAATTGTGGAAGAGAATCTGACTCTGGCATTGGGTGGACATACAAGGGTCCAGATAAGTAGTGCACCTATAGCAAGTTTTGGTCCACGAGGTGGTCAGGTACAGATAGGAGGTTCCTCTAGGAACCAACAGACACTCGCTAAGGGTGGACAACAACAACAACAACAACATACTCCTCAGAAGAATAAGTATACTCAACCTCAACAGGGTAATAGTTTTCGGTCTCAACATGATGGTGGTTGGTTTCAGAATGAGAGAGATCAAAGTTGGCAGCAAGTTCAACGTGATCATTTTGATAAACCTGCATAGAGTTTTTAGTCTGTAGTTAGTGGAGGTAGTTTTCCACGGTCTAGTGTACCTTCAGGTGATAGAGGATTTAGAAGGAGTATAGAATGTTTTACTTGTGGCCAATAGGGTCACATTGCTTGTCAGTGTCCTTAGAGGGGTACTTCTAGGTTTAGTCAGAGACCCGCGGCTTCAGAGTCGACAGTAGGAGATGCAGACAGGTCGCATATGGTGTTTACCGTAGTGGATAACCACCAGGTCGAGCACTAGGGTGTAGTTGGAGAGGTTTCTCATGGAGGACTAGCATCATTCTTTGCAAATGTTACACGTCCTTCAATGTCTAGAGTTGATCCTCAGGGGTCGAGACGTTGACCGGGTACAGATCCAAAGGGATCCTAGTGGCTAGTCTTCTATTTCTTGGGAGGACATATTCGAGATGTGTGTGTTATCTATTTTCTATTTGCAGGCTTCCACGAGTAAGCCTTATCCTAGGGGGGAGGATGTAGTACCCCTCCATTTTGCTTATGTTTCTGTTAGCATTTTTTCACTTTGATAGACCCTGATACTTTGTTTTGATGTATTGATCGCTGACATTAAAGCGATGGTGGATTTATTTTGTGATGTGATGATACATTGTATGGTGGTAATTATTTCTGACTTGATTTATGTTAGCACAAATGTTTACTTCAGATATTACTACTATATATATGCTTATGGTCTATTAATTGTTATTTATTCTGTCAGTTTGATGTGATATTGTATTGGTGAGGAGAACAAAGTTGCATCACTTGCTTGTGAGTGCCTTGTGATTTATGTGATTTTCTCTCCATGGTGTGTTTGAATCATGGATTACATATATGTATGTTATTTGTCTGATTGCAGGATTGCAGGTACATGACACTGACTCCACCTGGCTTCACAAGTCTGAGCGTGTCTAGACTCAACAGTAATGTTGATTGGGAGGTAGTAATGAGGTTTTTCCCAGTCTAGCCTTAAACCTGGTAGTCACAGTTTGTCGTCAGTTTAGGTCTGGTGTGTTTAGTTCTCATGTCTAAGTTTTTCTTATTATTTGTTATGAAAGGTTTATTTTGTGAATTTCATGTTAGATTAATGTTCTTTATAATTTAATGCATATTTAAATTAATTTTAAATATTGTAGATAAAAGCTTCATATTTTATTTAATTAATTAAATTGGTTTATTGGTAAAATAATATAATCATTCTTATTAAAATTATTTTATTAAATAAATTAATTGATTAATTAAAGTTACTTTTATTTGTGAGAATGGATTAAATATAAATTAAATAAGGATTAAATGCTTTTGGTGTGAAATGGAATTTTAAATATGTGTTAGAAATGAAATTAGTTTTTGAATTTTTAATTCTTTAAAATAAATTGAATTCTTGATAATTGAGAGAAGAAAGTATCTGTGAGTTTGTTAGAGGATATTTTTCTTCTTTGCCATGTGTGTTAGTTGAATTTATTGAAAATTTATTGTTTAGGATTCTCTCAGAGAAGATATTATGAGATTTGGGGAAAACAAGAAAACACTTCACGGGAAATGAGAAAGAACAGAGAACTGTTGGATAATATTGTGATTTTGTTGGGTTTTTGATTTAAAATTTCTGGAAGAGGTTCTCAGATAGATTTTTGTTCAAAATTTTGCAATCTTTGGAAGGAGGAGATTTGAAAGGGCTTTGGAAGTTGCACGCAACAGGCAATGCTTTTTCTTCAACAGTCAATTTCGAGCTACAAGAAACAAGTTCCTTACTGTTTATTTATTTAGTTTATTTTCTTTTGAAAAGATTGACTGTGTAAAGAATTAGTTTTGTAGAAGATTTGTTAAAATTTGTTAAATAAAAGATTGTCTATAGAAGAAATTTTTATTAAAGCCTTTGTTCTTCACAGTAAATTTTTGTTGAAAATGTTCTTTAGAAATTTGTTGTCTTTCTGTGAGAATTTCAAGAAAACAAGATTTTATAGTGAAATCAGAGAAAACAATAGAAAAGTTTCAAAAGAAAACAAAATTATTCTCCGTAGATTTATAAAATAAGTTCTCTATGATAATTGGGGAAAAGAAGCCTCTGGGAAGAACTTACAGGAAAAGATTTTGATAATTTGAGTTGGAAACCCTCTGTGATTGAAATTGAAAATTCTTTGAGGAAAAATTGTATAAATTGTCAAATTTCTCAATTCCTTGTAGAAAACCTCTGTGAAATTGATTGCTCGACTATGATATTTTATGATTAAATTATATATATTTATATATATATATATATGCATATATATGATATTTATATACACACACATATATATATACAAATATACATATACAATTATTTATATATGAGATTTCATTGTGAAACCGTCTGTAGAAAATTTGTTTTTGTGAGTAGAAATGCCGAACATTCGTGTTTCTTTTAAAATCGCTGTATTTAGGGTTTAATAATTTTTTTAAGAAAAAAATTACTGTGTTAATGGAAGGCGCGGGGGGGGGGAGGACTACCCCCATGACCGACCCCATAGGGAGCTGGCTGTGAGTGCAATGCCCAGTGCTGCCTTCATAGGCAGCACCGGCGCTGCCTGCATAGCCGCACCCCCATTTGGGGGTTCGGCTGTGGATGGCCACCGGCCCCCCTGCCTGTGATTTGTTTTTTTTTTCATAATACAAAATATTAAATTCGTATTTTATTTTCTTATATTAAATTTTTTAATATGTATATATTATTTATATAATATATATTAATTTTAATATATTATATATATATTAATTTAGTTATATTTTATATATATAATATATATAAATATTGTACTTATATTTATAAAATTTATAATTGGTTTGAAATTTTAATGTTGAAAAATATATATTTAAAAAGGTTATTCAAATACAATAATTTGAATGTGTATTTATTCTAATGCATAAAATACTATTGTTTAGTATAAGAAAATTATGATTAGATCTGGAGTTAATTGTTAGATTTAATTTTCGTATTGAATGAAAAATGAGTTATGTTTTAGTTGATTAATTTCATACTATATGTTATTGTTGTGACTAGATTTAGTAAATCCTAACATTAAATTTTTATTATGCCTGATTTTCTTTAGATTGTTTCTATTCTTTTGGGAAAATTGGGATTACTTGAATTATAAGTCTTCCAAATAAGTTTGTTAATGAGGGAGTTGTTAATTGTTCAAAATTCAATCCTTTGAGTTAACTAGGGTAGTGCACATGGTTTTGTATGGTTTTTAGACACCTGGTTCTATGAACAGGATGTGATGTTCGTTGTGATATGTTTGGTATTAGATTTTGATTTATGTGCACTTTGTTTACCTTTGTTAGTGGACTTAGATTCCTTGTGTTATTTTTAGGGGAATGGCTCTTTGTGAGGGTCGAACACAAAGTGGTGCCAGGGTAACTCATGTAGAGTTAGTTAATCAGTGAAAACTAAATCAACACATTGGGTATTCTAAAATATTTAACTAGATTAATTATGCCTCACTCATGGACTCAAGAGCTAGTTCAGACTTGGGGATGAGTCGAGAAGGCCTAGAATGGAAAAATTGATATCTTGTCATTATGAAAGATATTCGACTCCGCAACAGTTTGTATGAGGGGCCGGGTTTCGTAAGAGGTTACCAGGGTAACCCAAGATGGGGGCCAGAACCTAGGAAGAAACACCTGGGTAACCTATGCAACATTGTGATGACACTCCACCTATAATAACAGTGACCTTGTGAACTTAGTATATTTGATCATTCTGTTCTGGAAGCAATGTAACCAATAAGTTAAGTTTGTACTTGTATAGTTTGTCTATGGTTTTACTAGTGTCTAGGGTTTGTAGGTTATGTCTAGGGAACCTTTTTACTATCTCCTAGCATGGGGGGTGGGCCTACAGGTACCACATGGTTGGGTGGAACGTGCACCTTACTCTGTTGGGTCCCCAGTTCTTGTTCGTGGCAGCGAGTACTTCTTGGATGGAGAGCTCGTGAGCGGAAATGTACTTTTTTATTTATATCAGTGGAAACTTTATATATGTATCACTCCTCAATTGTTAATGAGGTAAAATTTTGTAATATGTAATTGTATACTTTTATTTGACCTACCTCATTTAGAAAATGAGTATTGTAAATGTTATTTCAAATGCAATGTAAGAAAGAATATTATTTGTACTATATATCTTTAATGATGTAATTTAAATTTTATTCAATATATGCTATTAAGTTATATGAATTAAATACATGTCATGTTAAATACTATTGTCATCTATGGGATTTTGAAGTAGTGTGTCATCGCGTTACTTAGGGAATGTTTGCAATTAGTTAAGTAAATGTTTACACTTAAAATTTTTTTTATTACACTATCGTAGTCAATGCAACATTCTTTAGGTTACAAGACAAGGCATTACACAATTCCACCAATGTCTACAACTTTGATACCTAGCTAACAACACCTCAAACTAAGGAGAAAACATAACCTATAATGGACTTACTCTTATCTCTATCTCCACCAAAATCTACATCCACATACCCATTAACCTCAAGACTACTCCCACTACATAACATATAGCAACATCAAAATTGCCTCTCAAATAACTAAGAATCCACTTCACAACCATTCAATGCTCAGGACCTAGATTTTCCATGTAACGACTAACTACTCCCACTTCTTGTACAATGTCTAGTCTGGTGCATACTATGGAAAACATAAGACTACTAAATACTGATGAGTATGGTACAAGAGACATTTGTGTCTTCTTTGATTTTATGCTAGGGAATTATTCTGAAGAAAATTTAATATGAATAGGAAATGGAGTACTAACTGGTCATGCATTCTACTTATTGAAGTATTGTAGAACCTTCTCCACATAAGTTTTTTATGACAACCATATTTTCCTATTATTTCTGTCTCTATGTATCCTCATACTAAGAATCTGATTTTCTATGCCTGAGTCCTTCATCTCAAACTCCCTAGCAAGTTGAGCTTTCAAATGGATTATTTTATTCATGCTAGGAGCTGTTACCAACATATCATCAACATACAGAAGAAAAATAGTAAAACTATTATCATCATACCTATGAAAATAGGCACAATGATTGGCCTCACATATACTAAAACCCAAACTCATCATGAAGGAATACAACCAGTTGTACCAACACCTTGGCATATGTTTTAAACCATACAATTATTTTCTCAGCCTACAAACAAGATTCTCCTTGTCTCTTTCCTTAAAACCTTCTGGTTGCTGCATGTAAATCTCCTCTAAGAGATCACCATGCAAGAAGGTCACTCTTACATCTAGCTATTCTAACTCCAAATTAAAACTAGCAACTAGAGCTAGAACAACTCTAATAGTAATTAACCGTACAATAGGTGAATTTTTTTTTATCAAAATCAATACCAAAATTTTGTGCATACCCTTTTTCCACCAATCGAGATTTATACCTCTCCAAATTATCATTTATGTCACTTTTCAATTTGAAGACCAACTTGTTCCAAATAGATTTTCACCCCTTAGGAAATGGTACAAGCTCCCATGTCTTGTTCTTATGAACAGCTCCATCTCCTCTTCCATGGAAACTCTCCACTTACTTGCAAACTCAGATTCACAAGCTTCCTGATATGAACTAGGTTCACCAATATCAGTTAGTAATGCATAAGAAGAATTACAAGTAGGAGAGTACCTTTTAGGTGCTTTGGATACTCTAGTGGACCTCCTTACAAGGGGTAATATATCACCTTGTGGCATATTTTGTTGTTGATAACCTTGTTAGTTTTCATCTAGTACCTACAGATTATCATCATAACTTTCCACCTCAACTAGAATAACTTTTGCACTTTGTTGTTCTTTACCTCTTTCCATTGAATTTTCATTCAAATAAACATCTTGGCTAATTATAACCTTGTGGGAACTAGTATACCACAACCTATACCCCTTTGTACCTTCTACATAGCTAAGAAAAATACACTTTGTGGACTTCACGTTCAACTTATTCCTATTCTCTTTAGGAATATGAGCATAAACATCAAAACTAAATACATGAAGAAAAGAATAATCAACAGGTTTACTTGTCCATATTTCTTCAGGGATTTTTTTATTAAGAGTTGTAGTGGGTGATCTATTGATCAAGAAACAAGCTATAGAAACTTCCTCTGCCCAAAATTTCTGCTCTAAACCAGCAGTGCTCAACATACATTTGGCTTGCTCCATAATTGTATGGCTACATGTTGAACATTTTGCAAAACGACCAAATATAGAGAGTCAAAAACAACCAAAAATTTGACATCTCTATGTCGACTACCCTACTTCCCTATGCCAACTATTTATCACTACTGGATAACAATAAAATTGACTTCATATTCCAACAACAAGTTATCCAAATAGGTAAGCAATCCAAGCCTTATAAACTCAATCAGTTGCAATTTCCTTATCCTATGTCCAAAAATGAAAAAGCTTAACACATGCTTCTTCGTCAAGGTCTCATAACATTGCTACCTATTAAAGAACATCCAAAGCAAAATTAAAAAGGAAAAAGCACAAACATGTCTCATTGTCAATACCATAGAACTCTTGGACATAGTATTGATGAGTGTTGTGCCTTAAAGAGGATATTGAGTGGATTTATTCCTCCTGACAATTCTTATGATTTCATAATTGAATAGAAATTACATGAACTTTGCTCCTTGTCATGTGATAGTTGTAGGATCATAACATACTCACTATTACATGTTTTACATTCTTTGAAAATAATCTTCTATATTGCAAGGATCTCATTCTCACCAATTATCTCGGCTCATTCTTGCCTTGCACTTAGTGGTGGCAAGCAGTTAGATAGCCTTGTCCTAGTTTAGCACTTGATGTTGTCCCTTTGGCTAGTTTTTTTCCTTTCACATATGATGAACAGGATTGGGATGTGGATGACCTGATGATAGGTTGACTCACATGTGCCTTACTAGTCTTGTCTTTTTTTTCTTTTCACATTCTTTGTGTGATTGCATGTGCGTAATGCAATCTTCCATACTATTTTGTTTGGCATGTCTTCATGTTAATTCTTATATTTGTACCTACATTCTTCTATATGTTGTAAATATTTTATCTTTTCTTTTGTCTTGTGTTTTCCTTTTAGGAATGATGTAATGCATCGAGACATTTAGGTCTCTTCCACGTTGAACCAAAAATATTTTCTTTGTTTTCGCTTTCTATGTGTCATTCTTCTAGTTCTATGAGTATTTGGGGAATGATGACATTTTCTGAGATCTATAATATCATTGTAGTAAAGACATACGTTTATCCCAAATCCATGGATCCCTTATGTGTGATTTTGGTATTTCTTTTGGGGGCAACCCCCTTTTCATGACGTAGCTTCATTTGGAAACATATGCTTGACATAAGCTTTCCAAATAAGCTCTCATGTCTTCTTCATTGTTTGGAATTGTGGATGTAGATCTTAACTAAGCTAAACATGATAGTAATAATCAATTTAAAACAATGTAATTAGCTAAATCAAGTTACATTCTCAATGAAATTCTTGCAAAGTTAAACTAGGAAGCCATTAAAAGTTGAAATAAAGCTCAAATTGTACAAAAAATCCTAATTAAACTTAGAAAACCTCATCCAATTGGGGGATTGGTGCTACTTTGAGTGTGGAATTAATCCCTTTCCCAATCCCATTTTGTTGAAAAAATATTGGATGATATGAGCTTTGTTCCAATCAATTATATTGAAGAAAATTGATGAAACTAATGAGATGTGTGTGAAGCATGATGCAAAACTAGATTTAAAAGGCTAAATGCTAAGATAATTGATAAAGAGGATGCAATCTAAGCTAAATGTAAAAAAAATTCAAAGATGTGAGCCATAGATTCCAAAATATGCTAAAATGGATGCAAGCTAAGTTACCATGGAAGCCATTAATGGATGCTTAAGCTAAATGGATGAAATTAATCTAATATGCTAAATAAAAGTGCTCAATATGGATGCAAGGTAAGTGTGAGTTTCAATAGCATGACTTTGCTATAAAAAGATGGATCCATTTGTCTCCAAATAGTGATCCATTTATAGGAGAGAAAATGAGAAATCAAGGGCTTAGATTGAAAAGATCAATCAATGGTCAACAATGAAAGGAGGATGAAACATGGATTGATGATTCCAATCCATGGTCAAGGTTGAAAGTTGACAAGGATCAATTAATTTAATCAATGGTCCAAATTAGCTTTCAAAAAACACACTTCCTAATAATTAGAAAGAGGTTAAGAGATATTTTGGAGGAGTGAGTGCACAAAAGAGGATATTCCATAGGAATATTCTCTTTTGGAGGAATGTTCAAAGGAGGAATATTCCAGGAATATTCCCTTACAAGTGGGAATGTGAGGATAATTAGCAATTTAGTTAATTAAAACTAAATTTAAATGTGCAAGATAGAGAATAATAGGATATTCATTAAATTACTAATTTATTTAATGAAAAGGGGAATGAAAAATAGGGTAAGATGCTTTTGTATGGTTTAGAACATAGAGCACACCCACTTTGTGGTTATTTCATTCAAGGATAATCCTAGAGATCTCAATGCAAAGGAGAAAGAAATCTTGCAATAGGGTTTCCCTAGAGGTTGATTGTAAACTAATGAGGGGTTCACTGCCAAGCTAGGGCTTGGAAAGACAAATGCAATGTAAGATGTAATGCTAAACCCTAATATGATGCAAAATTTAACTAAATGACCTAAAAATGCATATACAACAAAACAAAAAGATGTAGGATAAATGTGTACACCTCGAAACCTGAAGGAGATTGGATGAGGCTCTGTAATGCTAGAAATTCTAACTTTAATGCTGAATAGAACTCATATGCCAAGCTGGGTGAATAAGTCCTAGATCTAGATTTTTGTACAAAAATAGGAATTTGGAAAATGGGTATCCAAATCTATAAAAACTTGAATTTTGACCTAAATTGGGACTCATACGCCAGAACTAGCGAATCAATCTAGTTAGGGTTTTCTAAAACTTCAAGGTCTAAATCTGGTCTTCAAGGTCTACTTTGTTCTTCCTAATTGATTTTTGAATCCAAAACCCCAATTTTCAACTTGTAGAAGTTCTCCAAGTATCTCCAATGCAAGGTGACAACTTTGACAACTTTAGGCACTTTGACAAGTTTCTCCAAACTTTCTCTTCAATGTATCTTCAATCTAAACCTACAAATCACATACTAAAGAGAGGAGAAAATGTTGTTTTTTTAGTGAATAGGGGTTTTCCTTGGCCAAACCCTATTTTGGAAATCAAACCTTGAAATAAAATGAAATAGGAATGGAGAATAATGAATGAAAAAAATAAGATATTACAACTCACTAAACCCTAGCAATGAAGTGCTACAAACATGTATGAGATGGCTCCAATGGATGTAGATCTTAATCTTGCTTGAATAGGATAGATCTTGAGTGAAATACTAGCTTGAATCATAAAACCCTACATCATAATTGTTAGCTCCAAAAAAAACATGATCATGAAGACTTTGACATGATGCTTGATGCTTGAAGAATGCACTAAAATGCTTGATAATCTACTCTTGAAGACTCTTGAATTCTCTTGTAAACACTTGAATGCTCTTGTGAACTCAAACTTTCTATTATGAATGCTCTCACAAAAGTCTTAGATGAAAATGAGTGAAAGAACCTTGTATTTATACTTAATTATACAAGAATTCCCGAAATTACAACACTACAAGCTGACATCAAATCTAGGAGGATAAAATCCCACCAAGAATTTGAATTAATTTTAATTTTGGGCCACATGGGACTCATTCACCCAAGGTGGAGAACAAGTCCCATTAGGCATAATTTATGGGACCAAATTCAAAAATTCTTAGAAAGGTGTGAAACCAAGTTCGGGACCCAAAAACCTAGGTGGGACTCATACGTACAAGGTGGCGAATAAGTCCCAAACCACCAAATCTAGGCCACACAACCTAAAAAACACCAAAATTATGATTGGATGTTAATTTGTGTCAGGATCATCCTCAAAAAGATGCATTAAATGAGGCTTGTGGATGTATAATAAGGCCAATTAAAGCATAAAGAAGCACAATTATTTATGCAAACCCTATAAAAGTGTGAAGTGTGTTACAACACTTTAAATAAGGCACGATTAAGGTTAAAAAGAGGTTTATTAGGTTTAGTTAATTAATAAAACCTTAGGAAAGTGTGAAATTTTGTTACAACACTTCACAACACTTTAGCATAGGGTTGGTAAAAAATTGTAAGTTTTGGTTAGGAGGGGAAATAGACTTATTTCCTTGATCACTAACACCTCCAATAGAAAGATAGTCAGAGTCAATGAGGTCTTGCACAAGATGTTTAAGATGCTTACAATGTTTTGTGTCATGTCCATTTTGTCAGTGATAATGGCAGTAAGAGTTTGGTCTAAAGTCTGTGAGCAATGGTTTATTAGGATCAAGTTGTTTAACAAGAGGCAAGGTAATCATCTTCTATTCTAGGAGTTGT
This sequence comes from Sequoia sempervirens, assembly GCA_007258455.2. Lineage (NCBI taxonomy): Eukaryota > Viridiplantae > Streptophyta > Pinopsida > Cupressales > Cupressaceae > Sequoia > Sequoia sempervirens. The sequence continues at coordinate 267,112,174 of VDFB02353493.1, forward strand.
GACATTGTGTTGTTAAGGGTATCACGTAAGGGAGTGGATTACCTTTTTGGGTCCCCATAGCTAAAGGGTATCACAGTTTTAACAACAAATACTTGGTTATTAGCATTCAAAGTTTTTTGTTGAGGGGGATTAAATTGAAGGAAACCTTTATTCTATTTTCTAAAAGGTTGAGAGTTTTTTTGGTTTGTGGAATCAGACTTCTCAGTTTGGCTAGAAGTGGACTTTGTATCTCGACTACTAACCAAGTTTTGATAATCACGGAGGGAAGTACATAAGTGCATGAAGGAAAGGAATTTCATCATGGTGATATTTTCTTATATCTTACTTTGTAAATTTTTGATGAACATCTTTTGAAGGTAAGGGTCAGGGACCTTGACATCAATTTGGGAATAAAGTGATTGATAGTGTGAGATAAAGTCAATTATCTTTTCTTCTTCTTTTTGCTTGCATCTCATCAAATTGGCCAAGGTCATCTTAGGGGTCATATGCACTTGGAAATGGTTGAAAAATGCCTCAACAAGTTCATTGAATGAATGAATTGAATTATTTGGTAACAAAGAAAACCATTCCAAGGAAGTATCCTTCAAGGAACTAGGGAAAAGTTTAGCCAAGAGTTTATCATCAAGGAAAAAGTCACTACATAAGGAAGTATAAGCATTAACATGGTTAGCAGGATCTCCCTTTCCACCATATTTCTTGAATCTAGGCACCTCTACACCTTGTGGAATTGGTGTTCGAAATATCTCTAAGGACAATGGATTTCTTTTGACATAATATGTAGGTGGGAAATTTTAATTTTGGTTGATGGTGGAAATTTGTTTTTGAAGGGATGAAATAGTTTGGAATAGTTGATTTATGAGAGGGTTATTGCTTGTGTTATGAGATGGAGGTGAAAAAGGTGAAGGTGCGTATCTATTCGAGGGATAAGTAAATGGAATTTTTATAGGTGGTAAAGTGATAGGATATATGATGTGTGATGCCACAAAGGTACTAGGGATGCTAGTAGAAATACCCAAGGAAGGAATCACATTACTAGTTGGTTGCATTGTTGTTGTAACTTGAGGGTTGGTATAGGTGGGTATTGAGGCAATTGTTGTGGGAGGAGGAATTTTAATTCCTCCTTGGCTTGTGACATTTCTTGTAGGTAAAGGACAACTAGTGGATGAGGTGAGGTGTTTTCCAAAGATTTGAACTATGTTTTTCACAAGGTCAAGTCCATATTCACTTTCAAGCATGCAATGAATGTTATCTATAGCAGGATGGAAGTAGTTGAAATGTTGTCATTTTGTACTCGATGTTGTAGGCTTGCTAAGTATTCATGAATTTGAATTATGTTTTCTTGCGGAACACTAGTAACCGTTGTTTCAACATGTGTCACACTACTTGAAGGTAAAGAGTTGTTAAGAGTATGGTCCATACCTAGTGTACTAGTGTCAATACTAGGAGTAAAAGAGCTAGATAATACCAAGGTCCACGACGATTGTGATATCGTGGGATGACATGAGTCTCAAACATCATATCCCTATAGTATTAGCAATAGGACACCAAATAATCAGGTAAGGGATACTAAATGAAAGATAAATGTAAATGCAATATAACCTAAGAACAATGAAATCACTATAACAAAAATTCTATAAACTAAAATAGAAAGCTATAAACAACAAACATAAGCTAAGAAACAATGCTTTAAATTATGGAAAATGTAGTGAAAAACATACACTAGGATTGATTCTCCTAGAGGGGGCGTATGAGTCCTAGTAAGGTTTTTCTAAAAAAAATTCAAAAAATTTCAATTGATTTTTATGTTGTATGATCTATAACCTAAGTGAAAATGCAGATTTTGTATGATTTTCAATGGTTTGAGATGCAAAAAGGCAAGCTATATGCACTTTCACTAATGAAAAATTAGAAACCCTAGAATTCCAATTAACTAATGCAAACCCCAATGCAAGCAAGATCTAGGATGATAATGCACTCCAAATCAGAATTATGATGTTCTAAATGTAGGTTCACCAAAATGAAACAACATAAGATGGGGTAAGATGCTTTCATATGGTTTAGAACATAGAGCACACCCACTTTCTAATTATTTCATTCAAGGATAACCCTAGAGATCTCAATGCAAAGGAGAAAGAAATCTAGAAATATGGCTGTCCTAGAGGCTGATTCTAAACTAATGAGGGGTTCACCACCAAGCTAGGCCTTGGAAAGACAAATGCAATGCAAGATGTAATGATAAACCCTAATATGATGCAAACATTAACTAAACGATCTAGAAATGCATATAAAACAAAACATAAAGATGCAGGGTGGAATGTTTGCACTTGGAAACCTGAAGGAGATTGGATGAGGCTCTATAATGTTGGAAATTCTAAATTTAATGCTAATTGGGGCTCATACGCCAAGCTTGGCGAATCAATCCTAGATCTATATTTTTGTGCAAAAACAAGAATCTGGCAAATGGGTATCTAAATCTATAAAAACCTAAATTTTGACCTAAACTGGGACTCATACGCCAGAATTGGCGAATCAGTCTTGTAAGGGTTTTCTAAAACTTCAAGGTTTGAATCTAGCCTTCAAGGTCTACTTTGTGCTTCCCAATTGATTTCCAGATTGAAAACCCCAATTTGTAACCTCTAGAAGTTCTCCAAGTATCTCCAATACAAGGTGACAACTTTGACAACTTTCTCTAAACTTTCTCTTCAATGTATCTTCAATCTAAACCTAGAAATAACATACTAAAGAGAGGTAAAAATATTGTTTTGTTAGTGGATAGGGGTTTTCCTTGGTCAAACCACATTTTGGTAATCAAACCTTGAAATAAAATGAAGTAGGAATGGAGAATAATGAATGAACAAAATAAGATGTTACAACTCACCAAGCCCTACAATGAAGTTCTACAAACATGTATGAGATGGATCCAATGGATGTAGATCTTGAATCTTTCTTGAATAGGATAGATCTTGAGTGAAATGCTAGCTTGAATCATAAATCCTTGCATCACAATTTTTAGCTCCAAAAAAAAATGATGCATGAAGACTTTGACATGATGTTTGATGCTTGAAGAATGCTCTAAAATTCTTGATAATCTACTTTGGAAGACTCTTGAATGCTCTTGTAAACATTTGAATGCTCTTGTGAACTGAAACTTTCTATTATGAATGCTCTCACAAAATTCTTAGGTGAAAATGAGTGAAAGAACCTTGTATTCATACTTAATTATGTAAGAATTATCAAAATTACAACACTACAAGCTGACATCAGATCTAGGAGGATAAAATACCACTAAGAATTTGAATTAATTTTAATTTTTTTCCACATAAGACTCATTCGCCCAAGGTGGTGATTGAGTCCCATTAGGAATAATTTATGGGACCAAATTAAAAAATGCTTAGAAAGGTGTGAAACTAGGTTTAGAACCCAAAAACCTAGGTTGGAATCATATGCCCAAGGTGGCAAATGAGTCCCAGACCACCAAATCTAGGCCACAAAACCCAAAAACACCAAAATTATGATTGGATGTTGAATTGTGTCAAGATTATCCTCAAAAAGATGTATTAAATGAGGCTTGTGGATGTATAATAAGGCCAATTAAAGCATAAAGAAGCCCAATTATTTATGAAAACCCTAGAAAAGTGTAAAAGTGTGTTACAACACTTTAAATTAGGCATGATTAAGGTTTAAATGAGGTTTATTAGGTTTAGTTAATTAATAAAACCTTAGGAAAGTGTGAAAGCGTGTTACAACACTTCACAACACTTTAGCAAGGTACCATTCATGTTCATTAGTTCACAAGGGCCCAAGACCTAATGTGAGCATGTTAAACATATTACAACACTAAGTCAAGGCACCATTAAGCTTAGTTTACAAGGAGGGCCCAAACAAGTAAGGAAAAGTAAAAGGGATACTTTTTTCATTGCCACATTTAATTAAATAGTTCAGGGTTATTTAATTAAATAAGAGGATCTAGGGTTTAAATTAAATAATTTGCAATATTTAAATAAACAAGATGAAATGTTAGTGTGAGAAGGGATGAATTAACCCAATTAGGTCAACTAGATTAATAGGTGTAAAATGAGGCATTTAATTAAATAATTAGGCTCATTTAATTAAACAAGTGAAAAGAGGATGGGTTTTAGGATGAAGTGATGTTAATATATCAAATTTAAGTGTGTAATACCATTCAAGACATTTTTAAGTGTCTACATTTTTCCTCTCTTTGAAGCGAGGTACTTGCTACGTTGGTTCAAAGATTGACACTTTTTGAATTAAAGCTACTGCTCAGATCAAAAAATTCAAAAAAATTATAATTTTTGGATGCCCCACTATTTCCCTAGTGGAAGGAATTAAGCTGGTTTCTTACCCCCTTGAGAGATCAGGCTGAAATATAGAATTTTGGGTTGATCTCTTGACAAAGATAAAACATCAGTTCAATTCAAAGAGGACTAGAAAGCTCAAATGTATGATGTAGATAGATTTGATGATGTATAGACAGTCATCAACCATGGGTAGCCTCATGTATATTTTGATATATCACACAGATTCGATACTTGGATATAATTGTTAGTAAAGACAGAAGAATAAGAATAATAAGATGGATGGATTGACCATTGATTTCGATATTGATTCAAAAGTCCAATAAACCTATGATTCTTTGAGACTTTATTAGATATAGTGATGATTTTTCTCATATTCGAGATTGGGACTCTGACATTCCTTATGTTTGATATAACACATAGACACAATGCATCATGGTATTGAAAACCAGGATGGCGTCATATCTAGTGTGATGGAATTTCACTCTACAAAAAAAAAGATCTAGTCCTTGTTCACATCTTGACATACATAAATCTCATTGGAATGTAGTTGGAAGGATAGAATACATTGGACCAAAGCATACACAATAGTCAACATTCTACTCCAAACAACCTTCCTACACACAACTAAGCTAGTACGTGCCAAGATTATTTTACAAGAATACCCACAAGCACAAAAAAAGAGAGATAATGATCGATGCCTCATTCCTTTATCTCTAAATCATTGAGAAATCATCAAGAGGTCGTCAAAATGGTTCAATAAGATAAATTATATGACAAGATAAAAAAATAGTCAATTTTATCTATATCTCTTGCCAAAGGTGTGTTTTGTTTAGGAGAAATATCCAAAGTGCTTGCCAATGATAATGCCCATTGTAGGAAGGATGCATCCTAGGATGTGTTATAAGATGTTAGTGGGTTGATAAGTTGTTTGAAAGGTCATTCATATAAGGTTTGATTGACATGTTTGATAATGATCAAGAGTTTGATTTTTGCATTTAAAGATTCTACTTTTGTTGATTGTTGTACTTGTTTTCCGTTTGTGTTACCAAAGGGTGAGGGATGATTGATTTATTATGGATGAAGGTTTGTTGCGAGTGCAAGTGAAATGGGATGGGTGGTTTTGGATTTTCTAGGATATTTCAATGTTTTTGGTATTTTAAAAATGTTTTGAGGCTATTTTTGGTTATTTCAAAAGTTTATGTAGATGTTTTAGTTTTCAATTATTTGAGGCTATTTAGGGTTTTCTAGGTTTTCCATTGTTTTGGGTTTTCAATTTTCAAATGTTTTGGGGTTTTTTGAGTTTTGACCAAGAACCTAACCTAATAGACTATCCTAGGGGCCTTGGGGGCTTATAAAAAATGAGCCTTGCCTACGTTATACATGCAGAGACCATGTAGTTCGACTGACTTGACTTATTGTTGATGAGATATAAATAGTTGATGGATTGTTCATTTATTATGATGGATTCCTAACCTAAAGTGTCTCGAGGGCACATTAGTGATGGCCTTGCCTACGTTCAAGCTCAAAGACAATGTAGTTTGACATGATTCCATTTTTGGATTTTTGATATTTTGACATGTTTAGGGATTTTGATGTGTTTTGGATGTTTTTTAGATTTTGAATTTACAAATTTTTATTTTTTTTGGATTTTAGCTATACAAATGTTTTTGGATTTTCTAGATTTTACAAGTGTTTTTGGATTTGGATGAGATTTTATGAATGTTTTTGGGATTTTTGATGAGATTTTGAGGTAAACAATACCTAGATCATGATGTCAATGTCACACTATGAGATATAAGATATGGATCAAGAGTGCAATAACTTGCATGTAGTGTCTAGCAATGCTTTATATTTTAATGAACAAACCAAGATAGGTAATGTTTATGTGAAGAGTTTCAATAGAGTTTTATCATGCTAGATATGGGCTATGGAACTTCATGAGATAAAATGGTAAAGATCCTATCAAAATTTTTCCATGAGTAGAGTTGAAGTATATGCCAAATCTTTGTCAAGATCAAGATAAATGTGAATATCTGGATAAATTTGGATTGGATGGATGGAGGGAACATTGGATTTATCATGACAAGGATGAGATGATTCTATCCAAGAAGGATCATATAGATGATCAATTCTACTCATGATGCTTGTTTTCCATGTTTTTATCATATTACTTTCCCAAAGCACCACTAAAGTGGTTTTCATAAGAGGAATTTTTTTTATTTTTACTATTTTCTTCATTTTTTGATTTTTTTGATTTTTTAAATTTTTGGAAATTTTACCCTCATGTGGAACCACCTGGTGACATTGATGTAGAGGCCACTATGATAACATGCCAACAATACCTTGATTTGAAGAAGCTACTTTGATAAGATAAGAGCACTTGGATGTAATTTTGAAGAAATTTGATCTACCTTATTGGTACTGAAATTAACCTTGTCTACGTGCGCACATCACGATAGAGTGCCTTATGAATCCTTATGATGAAGAGTAGTTGAAAACACACAGTCATTGTGAGAATTAGATATCATGAATGGAGTTTATGGTGTCATGCATGAAGGAATATGAGATGGATTGGTTGATGGTTTGAAACCTTTGACTCTCCAAACTTGGGAATATGAGAAGTGATGGGTGGGAACGAAGGTTTTCGTGGATTTAGGGCCAACCATTGGATATACTTTGTTCCTTTCTTGAGAAGCTTGGTTTTGTATTTGAGGATGCTTTTGATGGATAAATTTCCCATTTGGACTTTCCCCCATAGTTTCTTTAACTGATGGAGTATGAATGGGATGATTTTCTTTATTTTTCTTTGGTATCCATTTGTATTTTCTTTGTCCTTTTTGTTTTATTGCTTCATTTTTTTTGATGATCTTCGCCTTGTTTTGATTTAAGAATCTTTCCTTTTGTGTTGGTCCCAATTTGAGTATGAGATGATGGGTGGATGATGATTCATGATATGACTGGTTGTAGTGTTGATAGTACTTTCATCACAAGGATCCTTTATGCCCCACATGTTGATGTTTGTTGTAGACAAGATTGCCCCCAACATTGGGAAGGTATGGATAATATCTAATCCTTTTCCATGATAATGTATCCTTTGATCCATAGCCACTACATATGACTTGTCATGAACACATGATATTGCTATGGGTTCCTACTGTTCAAGAATATGAACTTTTTTCTTTGATTCTATGACATTGTTATTTGTTGATATTGCTTCAAAAGATGTTGGTGCTGATTCAAAAGATGTTGATGATGCACAATCACTGTAAGAATCAAGAATCTTGACTGTTGCTTGCTCTTGTGTGGGTAATGTATGATCTATTTAATTTAAATTAATTTGTTGCAACTAAAAATTAAAAAGATCAGAAATAACATTCATCCACACACACAGAGAAATAACAACACAATTTCAAGCCTTGGTTGCAATGTGCAATGTGCAATTTCTGCATTATTAAATGGGGAAAATCAAGAAATGACACTCCAATCATGGATAAAGGCTATAAAAAGCCATATGAAACCCATAGAAAACATTCACAATCTGATTTGTAGCATCAAATCAAAGCTTGGAATCAATCTTCTCTCTAACACTTGCAACTTCAAAATCACTTTCACAATCCATGTCTTCAATCTGCTCAACCTGTGTTGATTTTTTCTCTATCAACTCTCAAATCTATCAATCCAACAATGGAATCACCATCTGAAGGTAAGCAAAACCCTTCTTCTCTTCCTGTGTTTTTCCTCTCTAAAAAACTATCTCAAATTGAAAGAAATTCAACTTTTATCTTCTCATACTTTCCTGGAATGTCCTTTCAATGCATTTCATTAACATTTAGCTTTCATTCCAAACACCTCTGGAAAATCAACACCCCATATCCAAGAAGGGAAAATAAAATATAATTTAATATTCAAGCTTGAATACAATATTTATTTTAATCCTCTAGGCTTAGAGAAAATATAATATGCGCTTTAAATGGCTTTCATGCTTTCTGAAATAAAGAAACAAAGCAAATTCCTCAACCTGGGCGCCCACCTCTTGGTTTCCTATTTTTTAGGAGCCATGGAAATTAAAAATAGTATTTACAAATGTTCTTAATGGATCCAGAAAACTAATGCCATTAATTTCTTTTTCTTTCTTTTTTAGTTTTAAAACACATTTCTCCATGATTCCCTTTCACTAATTTGACCCAATTTGAAATCAAATTAAAATTAAAATTTTCCCACATCACAAGATATTCAATTTCACAAAAAATATGAATTTAAATAATCAAACATGAAATCCAACACATCAAACTTGAAAAATTCAGAAATGACACCCGCAAGTTGACCTAGGATTGCACCAAGCCATGGATGCTCCTGCTTTAGATACCCATGGTAGAAGAAAAGTGATCCTATCACTTTACAAGAGGATATAAAAGGTGAGTTATATCAGCCTTAGATAACCAAAAAAACATCTTCCCTAGGCCTCCCAAACCATTTCACCAAATATTGCTTGTATTGCTTCCTCCTTGTACTTCTTTTCACCCTGTTGTCAAGAATTGCTTTAATCTTTTCATTTTCTGAACTATGTGTGAGTGTTGGTGGATATTCAATTGCTGAAAATTCATCATTTTCACCTTCATGAAACATGGTCAGATCTGAAATATTAAAAATTGGAGAAATATTAAGCTCATTGGGAAATTCTACCTCATATGCATTACTGAAATCATGCCTTTTCACAATCTTGCATGGGCCAAAATTCTTCATCTTGAGCTTATTTTATGTACCCACTAGAGATATTTATTTTTTCAAATGAACCATCACTTCATCTCCAACCTGAAATTCCTTATGTATCCTCTTCAAATTAGCATTAGTTTTGTAAGAAAAATTCATTTTGCTCATATGTTTTCTCACGTCATCATGAAGGCCTTTCATGTGCTTTGCAAAATATTCAGCATCTGCACTCTTTTTCACATATTTATCAAGCTTATTCAAGTATGAAACAACTCTTGGGATGATTCCATAAACAATTTGAAATGGTGACATACCTGTGCTTCTATTAACTGAGTTGTTGTAGGAAAACTCAACTTGCAGTAAAACTAAATCCCATCCTTTTGGTTTGTCTCCAACCAAGCATCTCAACAAATTTCCAAAGCTTCTATTGACCACCTCAATTTGACCATATGTTTGAGGATGGTATGCTAAGAAAAAATTTAATTTAGTGTTGAGCTTCTTGCAAAATCTGCATCTTTTTCACGAAGTCTTTTTACAATTCAAGCCTCCAAGACCAACATAAGCGAATTATTTTTGGTGTCACAGCAAATTCACCTTACAAGAAGATCAGAACATACCAAGTATGAATCTCCTAGGTACAAAATTCTCCACTCAATAATTTTTCCATTGTCTCTTTACAAAAATCACCCCTTTATATACACATTTATTTGCATATGGCTTTAACCATAATTTTGCAAATATTGCATATCTCCCGTGTAAAAATTCCAACCATTTCCCCCTTTTACAATAAAAATAACTAATATCCCGTTAGTATAACAAATTAATCTTTCAAAAATAAATCCACCTTTGGCTTTTATAATTCCAAGCCATACAATTGATGGGCCGTTATAATTTTGGACTTGCATTATAATCTTTAAAAATATCTTTTAAAACCTCCTTAATAATCCCCTTGGATATTCTTTAAAATAAACCCTTTAAATATGAGAAAGGTGGTTAAAGGGGTTAATTTGTTGAAATGTAAGTTTACATTTTTTCCTCTCCTTGTTTTATGGGCAAGGGAAGAGAATTTTAAGGGATAAAATCCCACCAAATCCTCCTTGAAATCACAAAAATCTTTTAATTTTTAAACCATACGTATTTTCTTTTAACAATATGGTTTAATCCATATTTCTTTTTCCACCATGTATGTGCCAACTCACCACTTGTCACCATCTGCCATGTCAATGTCATCAAAGTCAACCATAGTCAAAATTTTGACCAACCTTTGACCAAACTTTCACATAAGCTCCATTTTTGAAACCGAATATAGTTCTGGAATTGACCATTTCCAATCAATTTGACCATGATGTTTGAGGATGGTATGCTAAGAAAAGAATTTAATTTAGTGTTGAGCTTCTTCCACAAGGTCCTCCAAAAGTAGCCAACAAACTTGGTGTCCCTATCTAAAACAATGCTCTTTGGAATTCCATGAAGCCTCACAACTTCCTTGAAAAACAAATCTGCAACATTCATTGCATCATTAGTCTTATGACAAGGTATAAAATTAACCATTTTAGAGAACCTATCTACTAAAACAAAGATAGAATCATGTAGAAAGTTAACCCTCACACAAAATCATTCAACACCAATAACAACAAACAAGATGTAAAATTTTGCAACAACATAATTAATCTTCTCTATTTAACTTTCAACAAAATTTATCAACTTCAATAAAATATGATTAAAAAAGTTAGTAAAACCATAAAAGCTAAAATAAATCAATACAAAACAGATTAAAATATGCTATGAGACAATAAATAGCTCCTAAAAAATCAAGCTACAATTCTTCTTCTTCAAATCATCTCCATGCACTTTGAAACTAGCTCTCCAATCTACAATCTTCAATCACCAACTTGCTGATCTTCAACCATGGATTTCATAATCCATTTGATGCTACTACACACTCTCTTGAACCTAAAAAATCATGGTTTCTACATCCTTTCTTCAAAAATCCATTCCTAGGAAGCATCAACTTTAATCTAGTAGCAACAACCCGAAAATGACCTAAATAAAGTATATAAATTAACTCCTTCACACCTTTACTATAACTTCCAATTTTGTATGCTTGGAAAAATGAAAAATATTCTTTCAAAAATTTATTTAAAATAATTAAGTGATGAAAAGAAATATTTTGTAACCTCCATCCATGATTGGCTAAGAAAAGCAGCCACTTCCTCACAAATAGGAGCTCCGAAATAGAAAAATCCAAACCAGTTGCTCTTGGGCGTCCAAATTCTTCATGAAAAAGTTAAGGAACATTAAATTAGTTATCAAAACTTGTAAATCCCAAAATCCCATTCCCAAGAAGGTATATTTGAAGATTTTTCCTTGAAAAAGCCACAAAATCAGCCCAAATCACCATAAAACTGCAACATAACAACTTGGAAAAATATTTATCAAATATTTCATGCCTTATTACAAAAAATTATTCACCTACAATATTTAAAGACCAAAATAAATAAATAAATAAAATTAAATATTTTTGGTTGATGCAAGATTGCTAGTCAACTGTGGATGCTCCTACATCAGTGGGAATATCAAGAATGGGAGATTCTTGTTTTGGATGAAGAACATCTATATATCCATAAAAAAGAAACATCTCAGGGGTGATATCAGGGACATTTTTGGAGTTTAAAATGGTTTGGAAGATGTCCGTTAGCTCTTGGTGAAGCTCTAGGGGTAGGGTTTCTTGATCTTGACTCGATTTAGAGTAGCTTTTGTTATCCTCAAGAGTCTCCTCTTGACATGACCCTTGGGTGGATGATATATAATCGGTAAAAGAATATTTGCAACACTTTGTGGGTATGGGTATAATAAGGGACATTTCTTTCTCATTTGTAACTTCTTCAACATGCCCAATCATGAATTCATGTGGGAGAGATCGTAATCTGACACATACTTGATGCCATTATGGTATGAAATATTTTTGGACACTGTTGATGGGTTTGGACTTTGTTTTAAAATATTATATTGATACGTGTCTGATTTCTCATGTGGTGATGAAGGAATAACATAAATATGTCCCACCGTGGTATCATGAGTATGGTTTACATTATTTGAGGTTGATGCCTTTCCTAAATATTTTGCTTTTGTATGATCAAGCATAGGGTTTGTGTAAATTTTTAGATTTTCATTCCCATATTTTTGATCGAAACCAATGTCTCCTTGTTCAATAAGGTCTTCTATTAGATGTTTGAGTCAAACAATTTTGTGTGTTATGACCTTTGTATCGGTGAAATTCACAAAAAATGATAATCTCTATAGCTACGAGGTTTGACTTGTGGCTCTTGATAGTTTGAGAAATCTGGGAGTACAATAAGGTTAGACTATATCAACCTCTTCAACACATCCTCCATAGTTTCCCCTAAGGGAGTGAATTGTCGCTTAGGAGCACTATTTGTTCTTTGTTGTCCATGTTGAGTGTTTGTAGCATTGATTGTTGGTTGATTGTTTGGTGGTGGTGTGTATGGTTGTTGTGTGTTCATGGTTTGGGTGTTTCCTTTCTTAGGAGTAGTTAAGACCACCTTTGTATCAACAACACCATCACTAGTAACATTCTTATTCTTGGCCCAAAAGTGGGGCTTATCGTTAGAACTAGTGGATGGGTAGTTGTCTTTATATACTTGTGTGGTTCCTTGTGAGATTAGGGCTCTCTCGATGTTGAGGGCCCTAGGTACAAGATCATCATAAGTGGTGATACATTGTATCTTCAAGTGGAAGGATAGATTTGGATCAACATTTTCTATGATAGTGCCCACTTTTTGTTCATCAAGAATGGGCCACTTGCTCTTACTAGATCTTTTCCTCCACCTTTTTAAGAAATTGGTGAAGGATTCTCCTCTATTTTGCTTGAGTGTGTATAACTCTTCTAGGCTTATATCCATGTCAAGATCGAAGGAGAAGTCATTTATGAATCTATCGATGATTTCTTGGAAGGTTTTGATGCCTAGAGGCAACTGTGAGAACCAATCAATGGTTGGGCATCTAAAACTTTGTGGAAAGAGGCACATCAAGTAGGAATCATTGTAGGAAACCTCCATACACATGACATTGAATTATTTGATGTGATCCACATGATTTCCTATCGCTTTGTATTTTTCAAATTTAGGGACCTCAAAATCTGGAGGGAAAGGTACCATTGCGATGTTTCTATCAAATGGGTATGGAAACAAGTTTTGTTGTGTATGGGGCTTCTTAATTTTTCCTATTTTAATGTCCTACATTTGTTGTGTTAGCACCTTGAGTTGTGATGCCATATCATCTTGCAGATTTGGTAGAGGAGCATAAGTGGTGTATGGTGGATGAAGTATAAGTGGGATTTTGATATGATGGGGTGTTGTATGGTGTGTAAGTTGGAATTTGATACTGTGAAGGTGATGGTGGTAGATGGGTTTATGCTCCTAATATATTTGGATTGACAATGTTTTGTTCAGGATTATAGTATAAACATAGTTGTTGTTGTTATGCAAGCATTTGTTGTTGGACATATTGTTAGGCTAGTAATGCTTGCTATTGAGATTTCTATTGTTGTTGTGCAGCTAGGGCTTGTTGTTGAACTTTTTCTTGCTATGTGCGACTAGGGTTTATTGTTGTGCTTCTTGTTGTTGTTGTAAAGCTTGTGCTTGGACTTGTTATTGTTGTACTGCTTGTTGTTAGGCATCTTATGCTTGTTGCAAAGCTAGAGTATGAGATTTTTGTTGTTGCAAGGCTTGCTAATAGGCTTGTTGCTATTGCAAGGATTGATCTTGAGCTTGTTGTACTTGTGAGGCTTGTTGATAATCTTTTTATACTTGTTGGAAAGTTAGAGCGTGAGCTTGTTGCGCTTGCAACGTGGAAGTGTTTTGATGTTGGGATGGATTTTGGGTGATCATGGGTCGTAGATTGATTTGAGATGGTTGATGGTTGATGATGAGTGGTTGGGTGTTGCTTAGCATTCCTTGTAAAATCATTTATTGGGATGAAGGAATGTAATTTTGAGGTCCCACTTGATTTGGCATGATGTGGGGGACCAATGGTAAAGATGACAATGGTGCCATTTGGTATTACAATGACGATGGCATATTAGGACCATGATTTTGTTTGAAAGGGTTCCCTTGACTGATGGGTAGGGGGTTCCTTTGTTGCATTTGCAGTGGGACCAAGGTATTACCTAGCTTGATGGGGTTTGTGACCAAGGTGTTGTTTTTGAACCGAAGATTTTTGTCACCTCTTACACCTCTAGGGTTTTGCACCTAAAAGGAGAGAAACAAAGATCTTCACTTAATTCAAGAACAAACCCTTGAGATTTCAATGCCAAGGAGATTGAAATCTAACAAAGGGAAGAGTTCTAGGGAGACAATAAAAACAAATGAGGGTTCACCACCAAGTGTAAACTTAGAACACATGAAATGTTTGAAAACACAATGTGATATGCAACATAAACTAAATGACCTAGAAATTGTAAGGAAAATCAGATGTGGAAACAATTCTCCTAACATTAATACCTCAGAGAAGAATGTATATATACTTTTAATTTTTCCAATTACAGTTCAACTAAGATGCACCATGAAGTAAACAACAAAAACAAGTATTTGACAATCACACATGAACACCAGATATACGTGGGAAAACCCTGAGAAAAACCCACCACACCAAGAGAAGTCACTTTTTATTATAGTAATAAAGACCCACCACATCAAGAGAAGTCACTTTTTATTATAGTAATAAAGATTACATACAAGTTTCAGACTTATCTTTCTGATGTCTATTTACAGTAGCATTCACCATGAACAATCTTCAAACATAAACTTTCAAGTTATAGCCTTTACAGATTAGAATACATTTACTGATCATACAACAATCTGTCGAATCAACTTTCGAACCAACTGATCACAATATGAAATCATAGAGTATATCCCTATTGTTCCATGTTCGTCAAGCTTCCTCACAGAACCGTCATAACGAACAATCTTCCAACTGTTCAGATTTGGCTTCTCCTATTCATCCACGAGATTCCACATAGGACAGTCAATCGGTCAACAGAATTTGCACTGTGTTGGAATCTCAGTGAGACATTAACAGTGTCTTGCCGATGCCACATAACCTTCATATCGACGTCACCAAGAGTAATCATTCTTGCCAAGATATTCTATTGAGCTTTCATGTGTTACGCCGAATCACCAAGCAGTCGCTTAGACCTATCGCTTTTGCCAGGAGATCATAGCGAGTCACCAAAGGTTATACCGAAGTCACAAGTCATATCGAGCTCCAAAGAATAGTCGAAAAGACTTACATTCTTCGCTGGGACTTCTTCCCGAGATCATTCAGGTTACCCCGATAGCCATCGGCTATCGGCAAGACATCCTTCAATCGCTAAGACGTTTCTCCAAAACCCTTCCAGTTACATCGAACACCGAATGGTCGGCAAGACTTAACACTCTCGCCAAGACCTTTCCCCGATCGCTTTGAGTTACTCCGATGAACGTTTGGATGTGTCCCCGTCGACGTGACCTTCACTGTTCACTAAGACTTCACACCGAGATCTTTATGTTACGGCAAAGACATCATATGTATTCCTATTGGCGAGACATTTTCACTTCGCCCAAACTTCTTCCCAAACAAGCCTTTCAGCCAAGGGTCTCAACGATATATGGTTGAATGGCTTTTTGGCCAAAGAACTCCACGCGACAAGAGATCACCCCGAACACAATATGTCACAGCGATAGAAAAATTTGGTGAGACAGAAGCTAGGTCACAATGACCTAAACAAAACATGATGTTACCAATTTGCT
This sequence comes from Sequoia sempervirens, assembly GCA_007258455.2. NCBI lineage: Eukaryota > Viridiplantae > Streptophyta > Pinopsida > Cupressales > Cupressaceae > Sequoia > Sequoia sempervirens. Next base: position 267,128,012 of record VDFB02353493.1, read on the forward strand.
AGTTGGCCAGACATGATAGATGTCATACCAACTTTGCTCCAATGGAGGTTTCAGCCTGTATTGATTGAGGCATAATTTTGACAATCTCCCACTTGACGAAGATCATACAGGCACCTCTAGAGCACAACATAACTTACTAAAAATCATGGGAACTAAGGCCCATTGAACTGGCACACCACCTGAACTTGTCTGTGCTCATTGGCTTCGTCAATGAGTTTGCAACATTCTCTAGAGTATCAACCTTTTCCAAACCGACCTTTCCATCCTCCACCATATCTCGTACAAAGTGATACTGTACATCTATATGTTTCATCCTGGCATGGAAAGTTGGATTCTTTGCTAGAAAAATTGCATTCTGACTGTCACAGAAAATAGTTATTTCCCCTGAATCAAAACCAATGTTAGAACACAAATGTTTCAACCAAACTGCTTCTTTACAAGCATGAGTAGCTGCCATGTATTCAACCTCTGTAGTGGACAAAGTGACTACAATCTGCCACTTACTCATCCAACTCACTGCACCACAATTCAACATGAAAACATATCCACTGGTGGACCTCCTGTTGTCAATGTCCCCTGCCCAATGAGAGTCTACATAACCACGAATGCTGAGAGTCCTTTGTGATTCAACCAAGTTCCCATGGTAACACAAAGGAAAATATGAAGTCCCCTTCAAATATCTAAACACTCTCTTCACAACATCCCAATGTGTTCTTCCTGGATTATCCATAAATCGACTAAGAACTCCCACTACTTGGGCAATGTCTGGCCTTGTACAGACCATTTCATAAATGAGACTTCCAACCACACTAGCATAGGGTACACCGGTCATGTCCTCCATCTCAGTAGGAGATTTTGGACAGTCCTCAACAGATAGCTTCATTCCCTGCATGACTGGAACCACTAGCTATTTGCAATCATTCATACAAAATCTCTCAAGAATAGTCCTGATATACTTACTTTGACTGAGCCATAGTTTTCTATTCTTCATGTCCCTAGTTATCTCCATCCCCAGAATATACCTTGCTGCACCAAGATCCTTCATTTCGAATTTAGCAGACAACTGAGACTTAAGATCAGAAATCATTAGCTTACTATTGCCTATGAACAATATATCATCAACATAGAGAGCAATAACAAGTACTTGATCACTTTCAACTTTATAATATACACAGTGATCAGATTTTGATCTCACAAATCCCAAAGACAATACAAAAGTATCAAATTTTTGGTACCACATTCTAGGTGACTTCTTTAATTTGCATACCAGTTTTTCTTTACCTTTCTCAACAAAGTGCTCAGGCTGGGACATATAGATTTCTTCTTCAAGATCACCATGAAGAAATGCTATCTTCACATCCATCTGTTCGACCTCTAAGTCATACGCTGCTGCAAGTGACAAAATAAATTTGATAGATGTCAGCTTTGCTATAGGAGAAAATATTTCCCCATAATCAATTCCCTCTACTTGGGAATAACCCTTTGCAACTAGTCTTTCCTTGTACTTTTCTACACTACCATCTAGACCAATCTTCTTCTTAAGTACCCATTTGCAGCCAATAGCCTTTTTGCCTTTAGGCAAGGGCACCAGACTCTAGGTTTCATTCTTTTCTAATGATGCCATCTCTTCATTCATGGCTTCCAACCAAGAGTCTGAATCAGACATTTTAAATGCCTCTTTCACAGTCCTAGGCTCATCAGTGCTAGAAATTAAAGCATAAGAACAAGTAGAATCAATCAAAGAGAACCCATACCTATCTGGTTGTTTTCTTTCATGTGTTGACCTCCTCACTTGTTGAGGTTGAGGTTCTTCTTCTTAAAAACTTTCAGAATTGCTTGAGCTCTCCTCATTTTCATGTACATTTTGAATTTTCAATTCCTCTTTCTCTGGTGTAGGAGGAATTAATGCTACATCCTTATTGTTTTCTGACTTTGTCTCTGACTGTAGATCCAAAGTGGAAGGTTTCAGCTCACGAAAGATTACACTTCTACTATATACAACCTTCTATGTATCAAGATTCCAAAGCTTGTATCCTTTTATGACAGCGCTATAGCCAATAAAAATACATTTGATAGCCTTGTTCTCCAATTTAGATCTTTTCACATCCGACACATGAGCATATGCCTCATAGCCAAAAACACAAACATATCTTAAAGAAGGCTTCTTACTAGACCACGGTTCCAAAGGTGTTTTCTCAACAAGAGAAGAATTTGGAGAACAATTAATTAGATAACATGCAGTAGATACAGCCTCAGCCCAAAATTTCTCCTCCAAGCCAGCACTACTGAGCATACTTTGTGCTCTCTCCATCACTATCCTATTGAACCTTTCTACAACTCCATTCTGCTGTGGAGTATAAGGTGTAGTCTTGTGTCTTTTAATTCCATGGTCTTTACAGTATCTTTCAAATTCATCAGAATAGAATTCACCGCCATTATCAGTCCTTAAGCATTTTATTTTTCTACCAGTCTAATTTTCAACAATATTTTTAAATTCTTTAAACCGATTGAATACTTCTGATTTACTTTTCAGAAAATATACAAATGCTTTTCTTGAATAATCATCAATGAACGACGTGTAGTATCTTGACTTAGACAAAGAAGGAACATCCACTGGACCAAACACATCTGAATGAATATAATCTAGCAAACTAGAAGATTTATGAGGACTAGAATAAAACGAAACACGGTGTTGCTTTCCATATATACAGTGTTCACAAAATTCAAATTCAAGATTACAATCTTCAAGCCCCTCAACCAGGTTTTTATTCTTCAAGATTTTTAAACATTTTTCTCCTATGTGGCCTAACCTATGATGCCAAAGCATAGTCTTCTCTGCAGGAAGTTTTACTTCCATAGAGTTTATATAATTAGGGATATTTCCCTCTTTACCTCCACGAGTAGCTTTCAGTGACTTTTTAGAGACACTGTTACATTGAACAGCATGTGCATCCAGCTTGTACAGGGTACCAATTTGAGCACCTCTAGCTAGCACCATTGAACCTCTAGTCATCTTCCAGCCATTTCCAGAGAACGTAACTTGTACTCCAATATCATTCAACATACTTACAGACAATAGATTTCAAGCCAGACCTGGTATGTGCATAACATCATTAATTCCCTTTACTCTGCCATCAAGAAATTGTATTCTGACTCTTCCACGACCAACAATCTCTAAAGTTGAATCACTTGCCAAGTACACCTTTCCACCATTGTATTCTTCATACTTCATGAACCATTCTCTATGACATCTCATGTGGAAAGATGCTCTAGAATCAATCAGTCAGACATCATCTGATGCATGAGTAGCCAAGGATGTAATGAAGGTGTCACCATCACTATGGGAAGAACCACTATCGAAAGAGTCCTTCTTCTTCTTTTTCTCCTCTTTACAATCCTTTCAAACATGACCAGGTTGCCCACAGTTCCAACACTTCACCTTGGACTTTTTTCCAGGAGACTTTGATCTCCCTTCTGATTTCGATTTGGACTTCTTGTCCTTCTTCTTGCCTTTGTCTTTCAGTCTTCCTCTAACAACAAGAGCTTCCTTCGCCATCTTAGAAGATTTCCTTCTCATCTCTTCTGATAGAAAAGATGCAACAAAATCTTCCATCTTGCAATTCAATGTTGTACTCCCAATAGCCATCACCAGATGATCCCATGAGTTTGGAAAAGAACACAACAATAGCATACAACGATCCTCTTCTTTAGTCTTCACACCAACAAATGTCAATTGAGCAATCAACATATTAAATACGTTCAAATGATTAGCCACAGATCCTCCTTCCTGCATTCTCAAAGAATATAGCTTCTTCCTTAGGAATAGTTTATTCACCAAGGATTTCCCCTGATAAATAGATGCCAATCTCTTCCACAAAGAAGAGGCAGTCTTCTCCTCATGCACATTCAGAAGCACTGAGTCTGCCAAACAGAGCCTTATCAGCTCCTTAGACTTCCTATCTACAAGGTCCCACTCTTCTTGCTTCATGCCTATAGGTTTCACTCCAGCCACAACAATCCAAAGATCACGATCAACTAAAAGATCCTCCATCTTGAATTTCCACAACTCAAAGTTACTACTGTTGAACTTCTCTATTTCAAACTTTTCAGACGTGCTAGCCATCTCAGCCTATAAATAGAAATAACAAACACTACAAGACTCCCACTAAATAGAATTGACTAAAAAAACCCAACGTACCCACAAGGATAACAGAACTGGCTAGGATTTGATACCACTTGTAAGGAAAATCAGATGCAGAAACAATTCTCCTAACATCAATACCTTAGAGAAGAATGTAGATATACTTTTAATTTTTCCAATTACAGTTCAACTAAGATGCACTATGAAGTAAATAACAAAAATAGAGTATTTGACAATCACACATGATCACCAGATATACGTGGGAAAACCCTTACGGGAGAAAAACCCACTACACCAAGAGAAGTCACTTTGTATTACAGTAATAAAGATTACATACAAGTTTTAGGCTTATCTTTCTAATGTTTGTTTACAACAACATTCACCATGAAAAATCTTCAAATAGAAACTTTCAAGTTACAACCTTTACAAATTAGAATACATTTACTGATCATACAACAATTTGTCAAATCAACCTTTGAACCAATCGATCACAATCTAAAATCATAGAGTATATCCCTGTTGCTCCATGTCCATCGAGCTTCCTCACAGAACCATCATAACGAACAATCTTCCAACTGTTTAGATTTGGTTTCTCCTATTCATCCACAAGACTCCACATAGGATGGTCAATTGGTCAAAAAAATTTGCACTATGTTGGCATCTCGGTGAGACACTAACAGTGTCTCGCCGATGCCACATAACCTTCATATCAACATCGCCAAGAGTAATCATTCTTGCCAAGATGTTCTATCGAGCTTTCATGTGTTACATCAAATCATCAAGCATTCGCTCAGACTATCGCTTTCGCCAGGAGATCATAGCGAGTCACCAAAGGTTATACCGAAGTCACAAGTCATATCAAGCTTCAAAGAATAGTCGGCAAGACTTACATTCTTCACTGGGACTTCTTCCTGAGATCATTTGGGTTACCCTGATAGCCATCGGCTATCAGAAAGACATCCTTCAGTCGCTAAGACGTTTCTCCGAAACCCTTCTAGTTACACCGAACACCGAAAGGTAGGCAAGACTTAACACTCTCACCAAGACCTTTCCCCGATCTCTTTGAGTTACTCTGATGAACGTTTGGATGTGTCCCTGTTGGCGTGATCTTCACTATTCGCTAAAACTTCACACTGGGATCTTTATGTTACCGCGAAGACATCATATGTATTCTTGTCGGCAAGACATTTTCACTTCACTCAGACTTCTTCCCGAACAAGCCTTTCAGCCAAGGGTCTCAACGATATACGATTGAATGGCCTATCGGCCAAAGAACTCCATGCGACAAGAGATCACCCCGAACACAATATGTCACAGCGATAGAAACATTCGGTGAGACAGAAGCTAGGTCATAGCGACCTGAAAAAACATGATGTTACGAATTTTCTAGTTAGCCAGACATGATAGATGTCATACTGACTTTACTCCAATGGAGGTTTCAACCTTTATTGATTGAGGCATAATTCCAACAGAAATGACCATGAAACAAAACCAAAAACTATAAAACTGAACGTGTGCACCTAGAAATGTGTTGAAGACTAGAATGAGGACTAGAAATACTATTGATTCTAAAATTTTGACCTACTAGGAAACTTATGCCATTTTGGGTGACTTAGTCCCAGATTCAGAAAACTGCACTAGATCCCATTTTAGCCAAATAGGTATATGAATTTATAGAAATCTATGATGAACATGTATTGTGGGACTAAGTCACCATTGATGGCGACTTAGTCCACTTTGACTTTTCTAAAAACCTAAAAGTGGAAATGAAAGCTCTCAGTCTATACTTTTTGTTCCTCCAGGTGTTTGGTTTTGAAACTCTGATTTTTGGATCTATAAGTGGCTTTTTGTGTATATTTTGACCTAGCCAACAAGGATATGTCTTCAAAAAGTTTGCAACCTATCCTTCAATGATTTCCAAGCCTTCAAGATACCTAAATATGTAAACACACAAAGAAGGAGAGAAAATATTGAATGTTAGGGAATAGGGGTTTGCTTTGGTGAAACCCCTTTTAGGTAATTAAACCAAATGAAGAAATAAGATGACGCATGAACATGAAATGAAGGGATTAAAAAATTTCCATGATGATAGATCTTGAATTTCTACAACAATGGATGGAGAATCTGCCCTTGAATGCCTTAGATATCTATCTTAATGACTTAGAATGCTAAAACCCTAGCTTGCTTGAGTTGAGATGGAGAATGAATGATGAATGAATTATGAATTAGGATTTAAAAGCTTGTTTATATAGGTAATCCTCCTAAAATTCCCATTAATTTGATCCCCAAGGCTGACATGAAAGAAAATTAAACTTAAAACCCAAATTTTCCCACTCAAACCTCAAAAATAACCCAAATGGGACTAAGTCACCAAGTTGGCCGACTTAGTATCACCTGGATGGGACTCATTAGCCCAGATGGGTGACTTAGTCCCATAGGGGCTCTTTTGATAGTTGGATTTTTCAGGGAATGAAGAATTTCAATTTTTATGTTGATTTTATTGGGTCTTTGATCAAAATAAGCCTCAGGATGCACAATATGGGGTCATAGGAGCCTATTAATGATGTAAAGGGAAATTAGGGCTAGGGACACAAAGCTCAATATTAAAGTGTGATTAAATACACTTTACAACATTAAAATGAGGTCCACATATTCTAGAAAGGCACAACATCCAATGTGAATGTGTAAAACACATTACCACACTAGATTAGAATTAGGTTTAATTTAAAATCCTTCTAGATTAATGTGAGAATTCAATTAAATACATTTTATAACATTGAGTTAGGGGAAAAATAGGTCCATTAGACTTAGATGCTTAATAAAAGTCTAGAAAAGTGTGAAAGTCTTTTACAACACTCTACAACACCTTTACAAGAAATCAATAAGTACATTTGCAAGGGTCCAAGACCTAATGTGGATGTGTAAAACACCTCAAAATACTAAATCAAGGCCTCATTACGTCCAATTTATCATTAATTATGCCCATATCAAGCAAGAAATACTCTTTTCTACACTACATTTATCCCCCACTTTAGTGAGAGGATGAACTTTCTTCAAACTCACACTAAAGTAGAAATTCAAGAAGGGTCCAAGTGTACCAATGCGGATGGTATAGGATAACAAAGTGAAGTAGATGGTCAAGCCCCCGGGATCCAAGATCCCAAGTCAAACTGGCATAAGCACAAATGGACATGCATAGGGTGAATGATTTGCAACAAAAAAAGATACATGATCATGCAATGGAAATAACTAAAAGGAAGAGAAGTACATCTGAGAAAAAATAAAAGGTGGATCAAGCTTCGACCATTTGTCCAACATGTTGTGGATCATATCTAAGTTGTTTGTCCAAAAATGCATACTTACTTTGAGGCGATGGAACTCTTAGCTATCCATCGGGTGAGAAGTCTGAAAAGGTGAGAAACATACACTCATGGTTGGTATGCACTCACACACACAAGTGGCTATGGGGAAATTCATTCCTCAGAATGGGCTTCCTACTCAACCATGCCAAAGTTATACCTCTTGGTAACTTTAATAAGGCGCCACAAAAGAAAATGACTTTTGTAAATGTTTTTGAATGTCATGTAAAGATTTTGTTAAAGGGGATTTTGCTTTCTTCATGCAAGGTCTCATCTTAGGGAACATCATGCTTAATGTCTCCAGGAGAGGATAAGTGGAAATGGTCTTATCTTGTTTCCAAGAGAGGACAAGTGCAAGCTCTCATCTTGGCGAAAAATAAAATCACGCAATGACATATGAGTGTCGATGTATGCCCCCACTTTAAAGAAGTTGCTAACACCATTACTGTGAGCAATTGCTTTAAAGTAGAAGATGATATGTGAGCTTATTCAGAAAGCCCTATGCCAAGTCATATGTTTCCAATAAGCTACATCATGCAAAGGGTACGTATGTCACATACGAGCCAACTTAAGGCATGCTTTCCACATCCCAAGCTTTCTCTTATATGTTCATGAAAGGTTAATGGCTAGCCAAAAGAGACAAAGATAAGTGACATACGAGGAAAAGGCTAACTAACCCCTTGCCTCCACTTAGTACAGGACAAAGGTGAGCCAAACAAGATGATAAGATGTATGCTAGAGTGAATATCAATATCAATTAGAGGAATTGGGTGCCCCCACATAAGGGAGAGCACCAAACTCCTGAAGATTTTGAATTTTACTACTCAAAGCCTTACATTCATTAGTAGAATGACCATGAACTCTATGATATGCACAAAATGAATTTTTGTAATAATATTTCTTTTGAGTTCTTGGAGGGAGAGATATCAAGTGATCTTGGAGGAGTCTCGACAATATACCTACTTGATCAATGGTATAAGGTGCTCTTGTGGTTTGCAACAAAGATACCTCTTTCTTAGATGTACAAGATGTCATAGCTACACACAACTCTTTAGATGTCAAGATCTTGTTCTATCCTTTATAGGAGGGTGTAAAATCTAACAAACTCAAATGATTAGTGTTTTACAAGATGATATTGAAATTAAGCAAATATTTATTTGTTCGTTTAATTTAAGGAAAAGGAGAACAATCAAGACCACTAGTGTCTATTAGTTCAAGATGTACTACTGTTAAAGTTGGTTTAGAGGAATCTTGTGTGATAGTGTTGATGTTGAGTGAAGGCTTGGTGATTTCTATCAAAGGACAATAACCAAGATCACGAGTTGTTTCTTGTGTGTTATTTTCAATGGGGACATGGATACCATGTTCTCTAGCACCACATCCTTTTCTACTATACCAAAGTTGTTTCATAAGTTCATAACCTTTTCCATAAAGATTTTTCATTGCTTTTGGATTAGGTGGTTGTTCGTTGTTGAGTTCGTCAAAGTTTTTTGTGTAATTTGGTGTCTTATGTTTAGAAGTGGTTGAGCTGGATGCTTGTGAAGCGTCATTCGAATTTTGTGTTGACATGACTACTTTTTCGTTTCCCTTATTTGAATCTTTTTTTATGATCTTGTACTTTCCCACGAATGTATGTTCAATATCTAAGGAAGCCCAATCATATTCTAATAGCTTCATGACTTGTTCAATATGCTTTTGTTTGTCTTTTTGTTGGACAGGTTCCACTTGCATAGTTGGTGACACTATGTTTAAATGATTTTCTTTGTGTTTCTCAATGCTCAAACAACTATTTGGGTCAGGGTTAGCTTCAAGTATGTGCACTTTTTTCTTGAAAATGTATTTAATTTTATGATGAAGAGTAGAAGGCACACCATTCATTTCATGAATCCATGGTATGCCTAAAATGAGATTATATGAAAGATCGTTAGGCTTAACATGGATTCGTGTTTCCAATGTGGCCTTCCCAACTATAATAGGCAAAGTGATCACACCAAGCAGTTGTTTTCCTACATTGTCAAATCCATGGATAGATAAGGAATTAGGTTGAATTTCTGATTTATGCACATGAAGCCTATCCAAAATATTTACACTAAAAACATTAAGGGATGAGCCATTGTCAACAAGGGTTCACTTTATCCCTATTATTTTGTAAATTGAGATATTATTATGAAAGCATCATTTTGTTTTTGCACTTCCAAAGGGGGAGTTCACTTTGGTGGAAAAAAATGTCAACATTCAATCCTTGAATTAGGGCTGCTATGTCATTCAACTGCACATTAGAAGGGATAGGAACTTGTTGTAAGGCCGTTTGAAGCATAGTGTGATAGTTAGGTGAATTCTAAATTAATTAAATCCCATATGGATATCTTTGTAGGAGTATTCTTAATTTGTTCAACAAGATCATACTCCTTTCCACAAGGAGGACTTGGTAAGATAGGGTTAGGTAGGATAGGATTACACAAAGATAAGGGTGTCAGGGTTGGTTGTGGTGGTTGTAGATTGTTTCTAGTGTTATATGTATGAGCAATGATATTATGACTCAGTTGCTACGAAACATTGTTCTGAGGTGGGTAAAGGAAAAGTTCAGGTTTTTTTTGAGTTTGAGGTTTGTGTGATGGTGGGTAAAGAATTAGAGGATTCTTAGGATGTCTTATAGGGTATGTAGAAAGTCCATTAATCAAGTGGGATCTAACGAACATTTGTGCATTCATAACTTAGACAATCTTGGTTTGATGTATCTCTAATAAAGGGAAATATAGAATCACCTTTTTATCATTGTCAAAGGAAGACATATTATTATTGTTTCCATTTTCTAGCACCATGATCTCTCCCTAGGAGGAGAGTTTTTAGGAGAACTATAAATCAAATGTTCTTGACATTCATGGATTGGTTGATATAAAATGACTTCATCGCAAGTAGGGGAATGGCCAATGGTTGAATTATCTTGCTCAATAAGGGTTTCCTTAGGTGAAAGGGGGCAACTAAGAGTCTCATGACTCTCATTGGTTGTGTTTTCTAACATAAAAGTATCTTCCTTACAACTAGGGGAGGTACTAGGAGAAGAACAAGTATGATTATCATGATCATGTATGACTTCATTCCTTTGTTCCCTAATGTCTTCCAAAAGAGGGTTGCTATAGATCTTAAAGATTGGATCATCTAACACCATGATACCCTCATCATTTATAATCTCATATTCCTCGAAATCACTCTCAAAAGCAAAAGGCGAATGAAAATTAGGCAAGGTGATGTTTAGGAATGTGTCTATGATTTCATTCTCTTGTGCTAAAATATCTTCCCAAAGGGGATGAAGGGAAGGACAAAAAATATCCTCATGATTCTCAATGATTGTATCTTCTTTTGCCAAGATACCTTTGTCATTAAAATAAGTGGTATCATGAGAAGAATAAATATGACTATCATGGTTATCTATGTTTGTATGCTCTTATATCACATCATCCACACAAATAGGAGAGATAGGAGGGGGTGTAAGTTTAAGGCAACTATTACCATTTTCACTCTCTTGTACTAAGAGACTCTCATAACTAGGGAATGCATTGAATGAATTCCTATCATGTTTATTTACTAACTTGTTCTTTGCAAACTTAGAGAAGAGTGAAACTAACATTTGGAAAAAAAGTAATTTATGAAAACTTAAAATGCAATGTAAGAATGTAAAATGAAATGCAATTTTCAGTTTTCAAGAAAGATAATTTTCTGGTTACACAATGCAATGATTTGAAAATGAAATGTTGTAAATGCAAAACTAAATTTGAGCAATGCATGAAATGACTTAATTTAAGCTAGATCTAATGAAATGCATGTTATAGAAACTCAACCAACTGATACAAATAGTTAATGGCAGCAAACAAAGGTGTAGAAACATGGTTTTTTAGTGTTGTGAAAGGCAGTTTCAGGGGAATAAAGGGACTAAGTCGCCCAAGGTGGTGAATGAGTCCCAGTGGGGATTTTTTTTAAGAATTTTCAGATTTTTTTGATTGATTTTTATGTTTTCTATGCTATATGATGCAGACCTTGATGCAAATGCAGAATTTCATTTTTTTTTAATGATTTAAGATGCAAAAATGCAACCTATATGCACTTTCACTAATGCAAAAGTTGAAACCCTAAAATGTAACTAATGCAAAATGAAATGAAAGCTAATTCTAGGATGAGGAGGGACTCCAAATCAGAAAAGAAGGTATTAAAAAAAGTAGGTTCACCAAAATGAACTAAATTTTTTTCACCTCTTACACCTCTAGGGTTTTGTACCTAAAAGGAGAGAAACAAAGATCTTCACTTCATTTGAGAACAAACCCTTGAGATTTCAATGCCAAGGAGATTGAAATATGACAAAGGGAAGAGTTCTAGGGAGATAATAACAACAAATGAGGGTTCACCACCAAGTGTAAACTTGGAACACACGAAATGTTTGAAAAGATAATGTGATATGCAACATAAACTAAATGACCTAGAAATGACCATGAAAAAAAAAAAACTATAAAACTGAATGTGTGCCCTTGGAAATGTGTTGAAGATTGGAATGAAGACTGGAAATGCTACTAAGTCTAAAATTTTTACCTACTGGGACACACCATTCTGGGTGACTTAGTCCTAGATCTGGAAAACTACACCGGAGCCCATTTCAGCCAAATGGGCACCTAAATCTACAAAAACTTCTAACTAACATGTATAGTGGGACTAAGTCTCCATTGAGGGTGACTTAGTCCACTTTGACTTTTCTAAAAACCTGAAAGTGGAAACAAAAGCTCTCAGTCTGCACTTTCTGTTCCTCTAGGTGTCTGGTTTTGAAATTATGATTTTTGACACTATAAGTGGATTTTTGTGTAGATTTTGACCTAGCCAACAAGGAGATGTCTTAAACAAGTTTGTAACCTATTATTCAATGATTTCCAAGCCTTAAATATACCTAAATCTTCCAACACATAAAGGAGATAAAATTTTGAATGTTAGGGAATAGGGTTTTGCCTTGGTCAAACCCCTTTTAGGTAATTAAACCAAATGAAGAAATAAGATGAAGCATGAACATGAAATGAAGGGATTAGAAACTTTCCATGATGATAGATCTTGAATTTCTATAACAATGGATGGAGAATCTACCCTTGAATGCGTTATAAAGCTATCCTAATGACTTAGAATGCTAAAACCCTAGCTTGCTTGACTTGAGATGGAGAATGAATGATGAATGAATTATGAATTAGGGTTTAAAAGATTGTTTATATAGGAAATACTCTTAAAATACTCGTTAATTTGATCCCTAAGGCCGATATGAAATAAAATTAAACTTAAAACCTAATTTTTCCCTCTCAAACCTCAAAAATAGCCCAAATGGATTAAGTCGCCAAGTTGGGTGACTTAGTCCCACCTGGATGGGACTCATTTGCTCAGATGGGTGACTTAGTCCCACCTAGATGGGACTCATTCACCCAGATGGGCAATTTAGTCCCACAAGGGCTCTATTGCTAGCTAGATTGTCGGGGAATGAAGAATTTCAATTTTTATGTTGATTTTATCAGCTCTTTGATCAAAATAAGCCTCATGATGCACAATATGGGGTAATAGGGGCCTATTAATGATTATGTAAATGGAAATTAGGGATAGGGACACAAAGTTCAATGTGAAAGTGTGATAGGGATAGGGACACAAAGACAACAATGTGAAAGTGTGATTATGCATACACTAGAAAGGACAACATTACAACATGAGGTCTGCATAGCCTAGAAAGGCACAACATCCAATGTGAATGTGTAAAACACATTACAACAATAGATTAGAATTAGGTTTAATTTAAAATCCTTCTAGATTAATGTGAGAATGAAATTAAACACATTTGAAAACATTGAATTAGGGGAAAAATAGGTCCATTAGACTTAGATGTTTAATAAAAGTCTAGAAAAGTGTGAAAGTATTTTACAACACTCTACAACACCTTTACAAGACATCAATAAATACATTTTCAAGGGTCCAAGACATAATGTGGTTGTGTAAAACACATCACAATACTAAATCAAGGCCTCATTAAGTCCAATTTATCATTAATTATTCCCATATCAAGCAAGAAATACTTTTTTCTATGCTACAATTTTGATTTGGGTTGGTGATTGATGGGATGGATGTATTTTGTGCAATTGAAGGGTTTGATGCTCCAATGGGGTGGTTAAATGAAGATGTCCCTTGTTGCATTAAGGGATAATTTTGTGTAAGGGTGTTAACTTGTCCTTGTTGTTCTACTTGAGATGCTTGGTTCACACTACCTTGAATAACGTTAGGCACACTTGTGACACTTGTGGGGATGGATAAAGATGATTGCGCTTGAAATGTCGAGGTCGTTGTGGAGTTATGGAGTGTAAGTGGTTTATGTGGATGTAATGGTAGGATCACCAAATGTAGGTTTCCAAGTGGTTTTTTTGGGAGGATTAGTGTTTATAGTACCCATAAGTGTGTTGCTTGCCAAAGGAAGAGTGTGACCAAAGTCTTTAGCAAGACTAGTTGCAAGACTAGGAGTTTGTGTTTGACTTGGCCCAAGTGATGAAGTAGGTGGAATCATGGATGGAGTCAAGCCTTGTTCCATGGTTTGTGTGGAAAAAAGGGGGAATTGGAGCCAATTTCCTCTAAGGCTTGGATTTCTTGTTTATACTTAAGGAGTTCTTCCTTAGTAAGCTTAAATGGATTTTATGTGAAATCTTCTACTTCATATTGTCTCAATGGAGTTTGGGGTTTTTGTGACGGAGGAAATGACTCCTTGGATCAAATTCTTGAAGATTGATATCACTTGTGGTGGATGTGAATTTGGATTTTTCTATGATTCTCTTGTGTTGTGATCTCATTATTACCATTGTTAGAACACAATGATCTACTGAGAGGGGGGTGAATCAGTAGATATTAATTTTTTTTGCAAATTCAACCTTAAACTCAAATGTGTAGATTAAAATACGAACATATATAATAACCACAAGCACAAGAGAGATCAAAACATAACAACAAATATACACGAAAAACCCAAGATGGGAAAAACCACAGTGAGAAATGCTACTAGGATCTATTGTCCTAATCCAGCCTCACAAGCATCAAAGTTTAGTTACAAGTTTTAAGGGCCACAAATCCCAGGAAGCTTCAAATCCCTGTTTTAGAATGAACAACTACATGGATGCTACAACACTATGATTTGAGCTACAACTTAGTGCAAATGGAGGCTACAACCTCTTATAAAGTTTTGCAATCAATTATGCATAAAATGGCTCTGCATAACCTACAATGCATCAATTCGGTAAATAAGTTCTCTCTCTCTATTCTCTCTTACTCCACTATAACCAACTTCATGTCATTTCATATTTTTTAACTTTCTGTTACAATTATCTGATTCAACTTGCAAACACCTTGTCTTAAAATTTTTTTCTCTCTCACTACCATTCTACCCTTTTTTTCATTTTAGCTCTTACATAATGAAATATCTATTAGGGTTTTTCACTTGTTGCCTTCTTCAACAAGTTTCCTCTACATTGATCCACACACCACTGTTCAACTCATCATTAAGACATCTGATAGGATTTACTAGATATCACCATCCCATACATCGAGCCATACATCATTAAATTCTATTTTAGAGAATCTTCTCAAATTATCTCTTTGTCAAAAGCCAAAATCTAATATGGATTCAATAGATTCTCCTAAAATTTGATCTAATTTTATCTTGAACAACATGAGTCTCTATGCCACCAACCTATAGATTGGATCACCTTAATTGATTGTTCACTTAGTCAGTTGAGCAATTTGATTTTGTTCATATGTCAGTTGCTAGTTTAAATCCTTGTTTACACTATTGAGTTGTTGCAAATATCTACTTTTGAATTTTGGCCATTGATCTTCTGTCTCATGCCATGATCCTATTCATCATCAAGCCTTTTAACCCTAACCATTGGATAAGTGGTCGTTTGAATCCCCATCATTGATTGTGCAAAATTCACTTAACATCATGTTGCTTTGTTGAAGAGACATTCACTATAGTCTCACCTACGTCCACCGTTCTCTTTGATCTACTGCTTGCTTGTCATACGCAGGGTGTACCAATTTCCACACAACTCACAACAAGGATATGAGTTGTCCATCGATCATGTCATGATCTCTAAATTACCATTGTCATATTAGTATTCTTTAGATTTGTGTTGACGATATTGTCCATCCATTGACTACCACCTTATGATCATCGTGCATCATTACATCAAAAAGACTTGTACGGGCTTACATTCCATATATCCTCCATTTCATCACTACCTAATTCACAAAAATGATGTGAATTAGCATATCGAGCAATTTCTCTTCACCACATGTTCTTCTTTGTCACAATCTATCATCATCACCATCTTGTCAGGTCCCACTTTTCTTTTCACCTTATCATCCCGCCAAGGAGACATTTGAATAACTCCCACCGAAACCATCATATCACTCTAATGAGTGAACATTCCTCCTTATCCTTGTGTCGAAGAGACATGCTTCAAAGTCCTGTCGACACCATTTTGTCTCACCAATGAACCTTAGCTTGCTTTAATTATCACCACCGTCAGGTCCCACGACCATATGCCGACCAACATGGAAGCTTTCCACCAATCTGGCTAACCCTGTGGGTTTGAACAGGCCCCACCAACATTTTAACAAGGAATGCAAGCATCATTAGATCCTACTACATTGATTATCATAGTCGATCTTCTGCCATCAAAATGTAAAAGAGACAATCAAGAAATTTCCTTTGATCTGCATCACTCTCTTCAATCAAGCACATTTCAAAATATCAAAGAGACATCCGAACAAGTTTCACCAACAACCATTAGTCATGTCGATGAAGTCCATTGATGGCATCACCTGTCCACCTTGTTTCCATGTCACTGCATCATAATACACAATAAGGATGTGGATTACTGTTCACTCAATCCTATCATTCCATGTGTCGTTTTCATCATCACTGTCACCCACATCATCATGATTGGGTCCCACTTGAGTATTGCATTCACATCTCCATGTCAGAGAGACATTGACAAAGGTCTCATTGATGCCATACAGTCTCGCCGATAGCACTTTCACACTCCTTATCACTCCATTAAAGAGACATCTCCCAGACTCCTGTCGACACATCAATGTCTCACTGATAAGATGATCATTGGCTTGTCGAAGAGACATATACCATTCTCTTGCTGACCATGCATTGTCACGCCGATTTGAAGGGTAGGTATAACATTAAAGCAATAGGCAGAGGGGCCGACCATCCTCATGACTGTAAAGTCATAAGTTGCACCTAATGCTACCAACAACCGCTGATACCAAGTCAACATGAAAATAGAAATCTATTCTGAATGCCATGAATGCAAGTATCCTTAGTGTTTAAATAATAAACCCTAACACCTGAGAGAAAAAAAAACATTTCTAGGTGCATCCTTCACTTTCTCAACCTGCACAATACCTTTCTAGAAAGCTCTCGAGAAACCCAATTCCAATCTTCCATAAGATCCACTACTCTCACACTCATCCTTTTTCATCATGCCAATGATCTCAATGCAATATTTTCCCTTTTGACACCAATACTAACCATATTCCAACAATCTCCCCCTTTGTAATTGATGGAAAAATTCTAAGTGCTCATCTAGGTACCACTAAAGCTCTGAACTAGTTTGATTATTTACACTGTAACATAGTAGCTCCCCCTATGACATGCATCTCTTCTCTTCTCAGTAAGCTTCTTCTCTTCTCAGTAAGCTTCTATTTTGCATCACTTTCTCCCCCTTTGACATCAATGAGAAAGGGTACACTCCTAAGAAAATTCTACAATTTTGAAAAACTTTGCAACCATCAAGTCATTAGAAATTATAAAAATAAGATTTTACATGACTTGATTACACAATGATTAACCAGGGTTGAATAATTGATCAATGAATCTCCCCCTGGATATATTCCCTATCACTGATGTTTAGTGATATGTGGTGGGAGAAACTACTTCCAAATTCTGCCTCAAACATTCAAACTGTTCTGTAGGAAGAGGCTTTATAAATATATTAGCCACTTGTTCCTTAGTGGAGTACTAATGGAGGAGCATTCTTTTTGGGAAAAAAATTAGTTTCCTAGATGAGTAAAAATCAAGAGTTTTTACCTCTTTCTACAACATAAGAATAATATGTTGCAGCAGCTACATGTTGCACTCAAGTCTTATGGATGAAGTAGGCATTAAAGGAAATCAAGGTAGAGTATAATGAACCTTTCTTGATTCTTTGTGACAATTGAAGTGCCATTAATATCTCAAAGAATCCAGTGATGCACTCTAGAACAAAGCATATATCAATCAAATATCACTTAATCAGAGAAAAGGTTGCAAATAAGGAAATCAACATGAAGTATTTCTGTCATCCACATTTCCTGCCCAATCTGCATCTGTGTATGCTGTTAGAGTAAAATATTTGTATTTGGGATACCATAAACCATAGTCAATAGTACTTTTGATGTATCTAAAGATTCTCTTTATTGCATTGACATGTGATTCTTTTGGTGTCGCCTAAAATCTAGCTACCATACAAACCACTTTCATTATGTTAGGCCTAGATGTAGTTAGATATAGCAAGCTTCCAATCATTGATCTATACAAAGTATGATTTGCATCAGGTGACTCATCTAATTTACTCAACTTATAGCCAATAGTCATGGGAGTACTAACTGGTCTACAATCTTCCATGTCAAACTTTTTAAGCATTTATTTTGCATACTTGGTTTGTGATATAAATACCTTTATTAGTTTGTGTAATTTGCAACCCAAGAAAAATATGAGTTCTCCTACCATGGATATTTCAAACTCATCTTGCATGTTTGTAGAAAATATTTTTCACATTACATCACTACTACCACCAAATATAATATTGTCTACATATACTACAACAACTATCATATACTCACCTTCATATTTGAGATAAAATTTTCTATCAACACAACCTTTATTGAATCCTTCTTGTTGTAGATATTGATCTAGTCTTGAATACCAAGCCCTTGGTGCTTGCTTTAGACCATACAATGATTTTATTAATTTGCAAACATAATCATCATTCTTTGACAGCTGAAAGCCTTCTGGTTGCTCAATATATACCTCCTCTTCAAGGTTTCCATTTAGGAATGCAGATTTTACATCCATTTGATATACTTTAAAACCTTTATACACAAAAAATGCAAGAAACATTCTAATAGCTTCTAATTGTGCAACTAGATAAAATATTTCTTCAAAATCAATACATTCTACTTGAGCATATCCTTTGCACACTAACCTTGCTTTGTTTCTGACCACAACTCCATCTTCATTCAAATTATTTTTGAATACCCATTTGGTGCCAATTACATTCTTGCTTGGTGGTCTAGGAACCAATTCCCATGTTTTGTTCTTTTCAATCTGATTGAGTTCCTCTTCCATTGCTTCCATCCAAATTTCATCCTTACTAGCTTCATCAAAACTTTTTGGTTCAACCTAGGATAAGAGGCCAAAGTCCACTTGTTCCTTGTTCTTTTGAAGTCTTCTTCTATTCTGCACACCTTCATTCTTGTCACCAATTATCTGATCTGCAAGGTGATCTTTTTGCAGATATTTTGCAGGAGCACATTCAACCTCTTGCTCATTCTCTTCTTCCTGTTCTTCTTCTTCTGATACTACACCTATATCCTCATCATCTGATTCTCTTTCAAGATTGTTTCTGCTAGACTTGGCTTGACTTTCATCAATCCTGACATGTACACTCTCTACAATTTTATGCAATCTCTTGTTGTAACATTTATATGCTTTGTTCTGATTGGAATACCTCAAAAATATCCCTTCATCACATCTTAACTCAAAACTCCCCAAATTTTCAAATTCTCTTTTGATATAGCATTTACTACCAAATAATTTGAAATGCTCGAATGATGCAGGCCTATCGGACCACAATTCATATGGTATTCTACCACTATTAAATATAATATGAGCTCTATTTTAAATGTATACAACAGTTTGTACTGCTTCTTTCCAAAACATATCTATCAAGTTTGACTCATTCAACATGACTACCTATCTCCTTCAGAATCTCATTTCTTCTCTCTACCACACCATTTTGCTGTGGTGTTCTTGGGGATGAATAATGGCATTTGATTCCATGATCTTCAAAATATTCCATGAATTCACTTGACATAAATTCTCCACCTCTGTCTGACTTGAGACATTCGATTCTTCTCCCAATCTCATTTTCTATGAGCTTCTTATAGATTTTAAACTTTTCAAATTCTTCAACCTTCTTAAAAATGTGACCCATGCCATTATGGTATAATCATCAATAAAGAACATGAAATATATTTCTCCTTGAAACACCCTTGCCCTCATTGGACCACATAGATTAGTATGAATTATCTCCAAGGGTTTTGTAGTTGAATAGTCCTTTGTGGGAAATTTAAACTTTGTTTTCTTTCCTTGCTGACATCCTTGGAAGATGATATTATCAGGGTTTGCAATCTTAGGAATATTTCTAACTAGTCCTTTTGAGCTTTTCTTCACCAAATTGTCAAAATTCACATGTCCCACTCTTCTATGCCATAGCCATATCCCATCTGTTTGGATGACTAGACACGTATGGCCTTCCACTTTGCATAGATTATAGAGATTACTATCAATCCTTATTCCTTGAGCAATTTTTTTACCATTCATTCTTATCTTGCAACCTTCAGAATTGAATACAACTTTGTATCCATGATCACATATCTAGCTCACACTAAGAATATTATGTTATAGACCTTCAACATAGAGCACATCTCTAGTTTTGTTCTTCCCATCTATGCTCAAAATTCCTTTACCATGAATCTTAACATTATGTTTATCACCTAAGTTCACCAATCCTCCTTTTCTCATTTTAAGTTTAATGATTTTTCTTTTATCTCCAGTCATATGCTTGGAACAACCACTATAAATTACCCAAAAATATCATTCCTTCACATGTAATGCTATTTGGGAAATCATAGACATAGTAGAGCTTTACTCTTTCTCCTTCCAAACCTTCTTTGGTTTATTTTCAACTTTTTCTTTCTTGTTCTCTAGGACCTTTATTCCCTTTTCAACTGTGGGAGATATATTTTTCTTCTTCTCAGACTGAGTATTTTTTCTTACAAGTTTTTCTCTACAATTTCTAGCTATATAACCAATTTTTTTGAAATTGTAACAAACTACATTCAAATCAACTAGAGAAGAAAAATAATTTTTACTTACAAAATTTGTATTCCTCCTGTGAATGACTTTACACTCTCTAGATTTGTGATCAAAATTGTTACAAGTATAGTAATACCCATTAAAATATGGTGAGTACCTGGTCATGGTGTTTCCTTCGATTGGATGAGGATATCTTTGTCTAGGTTTCCTTGGATAGTGTACTTTGGTGAAACCATCATTGTTTGTTCTCTTAGTATTCTACTTCTTTTACTGATCAAGAATTGTTCTGTTAACTTTCTTGTCTTCATCCAATTCCTTCTCATTAATAGATTTCTCAACTACATCTGAATTCTTCTCATCTTTAGAGGCTTATCCATTGTCATATTTTTCTCCACTGAGGTATTATTTTTCTTCTACTCTAAATATTTCATAGAGATTTGCAGAGGCATCAACAAAGGTGTTCTTTCCTTTCTCAAGTCCTAGACCCGATTTCTCCTTGTTGGCTGGCTTTTGTATGCTAAAAAATTCATTAAGAATATTAGTACCACTTTCTAATTTCAAGCCCTTATTGATATGCTCATTGGCCTTCTCCAATTATTTTCTTAAAGCAACTATTTATGCTTCAAGTTTCATGCACCTATCCATCTCATATTGTAGGTTGGATTTCATAACATCCTTAACTCTTTTGAGATCTTCTACATGAACTTTCAGACCAACTATCACCTTATTGGATTCTTCAAGTTCTTGAGTTAATCTGCCAGTCTCCTTTTGAGACTTCTTTTTTAGTTTCTTGTTTTATGTCTTAAGATCATCACATTTATCTCTTATCTCATTAAGATCATTAAGAGCACTAATTAATTCTCCTTCAAGATCAACAACTGCCTCCTCTTCTTCTTTATGCAAATCCTCAATTTGTGCATCTTTCTAATCCTTAGTTTCTTTAGCCATAAATAGAAATTCTCTTTTATCTTCTCTCATTACCAGGGTATGATCTTTTATCCTCATTTAAACTATCACTGGCATTAGAAGCATCACTTCCTTCTTGAATGCATAGACTCTTCTTCTTCTTTCCAAAATACTCCCTTTTAGGGTAAAACTCTTTCTTATTTTTACTATCTCCTTCTTGTTTAGAGTTATTCACTTTATCATATGGAAATTTAGAAGAAAAATGGCCTACTCTACCATAGTTGAAGCATTTGAAGGGAAACTTACCTTTATATTTACCAGATCCTCTCCTTAGTCTCCTTATGAAGTTTACTTCTTCATCAGTTTCTTCAATGTCTAAAAGAGTGACTATACCAACACCTAGAATTCTCATCTCATAAGTAGTAAATATACCATGTAACTCATCTAGAGTGAGTTTATCAATTTCTCTTCCTTCAATGGAATTTTTTTTAGAATCATATTTAGTTACCATGGACCTTAGAACCTTTAGCACAACAACATCCTCTTTCATTTCCACACCATATCCTGTAATAGCATTCACTATATCATCAACTCTCAAAAGATAATCTGCAATTTTTTCTTCTTTAGTCATCTGTAGGATTTTGAATTTAGCTCTTAGTATTTTTAGGTTTTCCAGCTTCACCTTGGAGTCTCCTTCATATATCTTACTTAGTTTTTCCTAGACATCCTAAGCAGTTTCACAATGCATGACCTTGCTATGCAAAAAATTAGACAAGTTGTTCATAATGGAAAACCAAGCTTTCTCATTATTCTCATAGTCCTTCTTTCCTGCAACACCAATAGGAGGAGTAGTAGGAGGAACATATTTGTTCTTAACTAACATCCAAACATCAAGTCCAAGAGAACCTAAGTGTCCTTTCATCATAGAGCTCCACTTAGCATATTTTTTCCATTGAATCTAGGTGGTTTGCTTGAACCTTCTGGACATTCCATTGTGTTCACGTATCCAATATCTACCTAAGTTGATTAAGATACTCCCAGGGAAACTCGGGCTCTAATTCCAATTGTTAGAACACAATGATCTACTGAGAGGGGGGTGAATTAGTAGATATTAATTTTTTTTACAGATTCAACCTTAAACTCAAATGTGTAAATTAAAATATGAACAAATATAATAGCCACAAGCACAAGAGAGATCAACACATAACACCAGATATACATGGAAAACCTAAGATGGGAAAAACCATGGTGAGAAATGCTACTAGGATCTACTATCTTAATCCAACCTCACAAGCATCAAAGTTCAGTTACAAGTTTTAAGGGCCACAACCCCAAGGAAACTTCAACTCCCTATTTTAGAAGCAACAACTTCAGGGATGCTACAACACCCCGATTTGAGCTACAACTTAGTGCAAATGGAGGCTACAACCTCTTACAAATTTTTGCAATCAATTATGCATAAAATGGTTCTACACAACCTACAATGCATCAATTCAATACATAAGCTCTCTCTCTCTGTTCTCTCTTACTCCACTGTAACTAGCTTCATGTATTTTCAATTTTTTTTAACTTTTTGTTATAGTTATCTGCTTCAACTTGTAGAAACCTTGTATTAACACATTTTTTATCTCACTACCATTCTACCCTTTTTTTCATTTTAGCTCTTACATAACAAAATATCTGTTAGGGTTTTTCACTTGCTGTCTTCTTTAGTAAGTTTCCTCTACATTGAGCCACACACCACTATTTAGCTATCATTAAGACATTTGATAGGATTTACTAGATATCTCCATCCCTTGCATTGAGCCATACATCATTAAATTCTATTTTAGAGAATTTTCCCAAATTAGCTCTCTGTCAAACCCTAGAATTTGATATGCATTCAATACATTCTCTTGACATTCAATCTGATTTGATCTTGAACAACATGATTCTTTGTGCCACCAACTTGTAGATTAGATCACCTTAATTAATTGTTCACTTGGGAAGGTGAGAGATTTTATTTTTTTCATATGTCAGTTGCCAGATTTAAATCCTTGTTCACACTGTTGAGTCATTGTAGATCTCTACTTTTGAGTTCTAGCTGTCAATCTTCTCTCTCATGCCATGATCCTATTCATCATCAAGCCTTTTAACCCTGATCATTGGATAAGCAGTCATTTAAATCCCCATCATCGATCATGTAGATCAATTCACTTAACATCATGTTGCTTTGTCGAAGAGACATTCACTACAGTCTCACCTATGTCCACCGTTCTCTTCGATCTACTGCTTGCTTGTCATACACAGGGTCTACCGATTTCCACAAAACTCACAAGGATGTGAGTTGTCCATAGATTGTGTCAACATCTCTAAATTATCACCGTTGGATTAATATTCTTTAGATTTGCATTGACTATCACCTTATGACCATCATGCATCATTACATCGAAGAGACTTGCTAACTTCTCTCTTTGATAGGCTAATCTTAGTTTGACATCTGCATGGGCTCACATGTCATCTATCCTCCATGTCATCACCACATAATTCACAAAAAATGATGTGAATTAGCATACCGAACAATCGCTCTTTGCCACCTATTCTTCTCTATCACAATCTGTCATTGTCACCATCCTGTCAGGTCTCACTTTTCTTTTCACCTTATTGTCCCGTCGAAGAGACATTTGAATAACTCCCACCAAAACCATCATATCACTCCAATGAGTGAATGTTCCTCCTTATTGTTGTGTCAAAGAGACATGCTTCAAAGTCTTGCTGACACCATTCTGTCTCACCGATGAACCTTAGCTCACTTTTGTTATCACCACCGTCAGGTCCTACTACCATATTCTGACTAATGTGGAAGCTTTCCACCAATCTAGCTAACCCTATGGGTTTGAATGGGCCTAACCAACATTTCAGTGGGTCATGTAGGCACCATTAGATCCTACTACATTGATCATCACCATCGATCTTCCACAATTGGAATGTTGAAGAGCCAATCATGAAAATCACTCTGATCTGCATCACTCTCTTCAATCAAGCGCATATCAAAATATCGAAGAGACATCCAAACAATTTTCATCGACGACCATCAGTAACATTGATGAAGACAATTGATGACATCACTTGTCCACCTCATCTCCATGTCACTGCATCATAATCCACAATAAGGATGTGGGTTACCATTCATTCAATCTTGTCATGCCATGTGTCATCTTCATCATCATTGTCACCCATGTCATCATGACTAGGTCCCACTCGAGTAGTGCCTTCACATCACTGTGTCATAGAGACATTGACAAAGGTCTCATCGATGCCATATAGTCTCGTCGATAGCACTTCCACACTCCTTATCGCTCCATTGAAGAGACATCTCTCAGACTCTTGTTGACACATCAATGTCTCATCGACAAGATGATCATTGGCCCGTTGAATAAACATCTACCATCCTCTCACTGACCATGCACTATCATGCTGATCTGAAGGGAATGTATAACATTAATGCACTAGGCAGAGGGGTCAGTCACCCTCATGACTGTAAAGTCATAAGTTGCACCTAATGAAATTGACAACCATCAATACTAGGTCAACATTAAAATAGAAATATGTTTTGAGCGCCATAATGACAAGTATCCTTAGGGTTTAATTGATAAACCCTAACACTTGAGAGTAGAAATAAAATATTTCTGGGTGCATCCTTCACTTTCTCGACCAACACAATACCTTTCTAGAAAGCTCTCGAGAAACCCAATTCGAATCTTCGATCAGATACACTACTCTCACACTCATCCTTTTTCATCATGCCAATGATCTCCTTTACTATATTTTCCCTTTTGACACCAATGACAACTATATTCCAACAACCATAAATTATGGGTCACTTATGGGAGAGTTATGTTGGGATTTGTAATGTTTAAACTCTCTAGTTGACTCAAATTTTGGTAAAAGGGCCACTCTAAGTTTTTTTGGACCAATGGTGTGAATGGGAGATGAAATGGGTGAATGTTATGGGGAGAGTGATCTTTGTAAAATTTTATGACAACACATTTAGACAAAGAGATTTTATGTTTTGATGAAAGGTGTTAATGAACTTGTAAATCTTGAAGGTAGACTCGTGACTTTCAAGATAAATTTGTCCAAAAATGTGATAACTAACTTAACTAAGTGTATGGAAAATGATCCATTTCACACACACCATAGGTAAGTTAGGGGATTGGTTTGATGATGTCTAAGTCAAAAGTGTTGGTATGTCCAAAGTTTAATAAAGTTTGGTGAAGTGAAAGGTGAAATATGATAAAGGGTGGATGAAATGTTTTGACCCAATAATGTTAACCTAGAGTAAACCTTTGTGTTTTAGACCAAGGTAGTGATAAAAATTCTATACCTCTAAAGTGATACAACCCTAAGAACTCAATGATTTAAATCCTAAGCTCATATTGGATATGCAAGTCTGGTTCGTTCTTTAAAAGGTGAGTATAAAAATTTCTTAGCAAGATGTCCCGGTTGTGGTAAGTCTTCAAGATATGCCTCTTGATAGAATTTGAACTATGATACCTATTTTTGAAAAGGTAGAATGTGGATCTTCATTTAAGGACTTTGGTCTTGTAAGAGATCATGAAGAAAAAAACATGTGTGGGGTTCAATTATGATTTTATCTTGATTAATGAATTTATTTTTACCACATACACTTGTCTTGCTTAAGTTTAAAACTAAAAATGTCTATGTCAAAAACATCCTTCATTTCACAAAGTTCATTATGTGAAAATCATGAAGTTAGGGCCCCATAGTTACCTTTGTTAACTTTTGGAAAGTATGGATTTAAATACAAGCAAAAATATTTAGAAGTATCTAAGGATAGAATCCTTAGGACAAGCATCAATATCAAGACTTCTCAAGGGTATCCATGCTTAAACCAAAGGGTTTTAAATTTTGAGAAACTTATTGATGTGTGTTTGAAAATATTTTAGAACCAAGGAAAGTATTAAATTGACTCACAAGAAATTACAACCCTAGCTCAAGTGGTATGTTCTTTTGATGGTCTTGCCTCATGCTCTTCATAGTAGAAGAGACAATTTTACATGCAATCTAGGTAAAAGTGTAGAGGTATGTCAAGAATGAACTCTTAACCTCTACACTTTCAACCAAGATTTGAGATGGAAAGTAACTTCTTGGAATCCAAGCTCCAATGCACCACTTCAAAGAACTTTTTTGATGAACAAAGTTGGATACTAAAAACAAAGTTCGCAATTAGTGTTTTTTGAGATAAACTGGTGTTTATACATGTGGCGATTCAGTCAATTAAGAGGCCTCCCAACCCTTAGAAAGATCAAAGGGTTTTAATGTATGACATGAATTCTAGGGGAGACTTTCATCAGTATAGAGCATCTACACCAGCTGAATAAAGACTTTCGTCACACCAATTATTTATATAGTGAATCGAAATGAAATTACCGCTTGGGTTGTTCCCTCTAAAGGTAAAAAATGGTGCAAAACTCAAGATGTACTTTGAGTATACACAAGCAACAAAAAGAAAAAGAAAAAGTATACTTGAGTGTTTCTCTTCACCCAAGATCGCACAAAGTGCAAGGGGAGTGGGTATGCACTACAAGTACAATCAAGCAAAGCAAGCACTCATTCATTTTAACCTTGAAAATCACAATGAGTTCATTTTTAAGCACCAAATGGAAGTGTTTGATTGTTCAATTTTAGCCTTTCAAAGCAAATGTCAGGTTGTTTAGTTCAATTTTATTCAACTTTGAAAGCTAATTCATTGCATTGTTGATTTTAAGCCTAGTTGAAAGATTATTTAGCTAAAACATAAAATGAAATAGCAAGTGAGATTATCCTTTCACTAAGTTTTGAGAAACACTTATAAAATTATATTAAAAGATGTCATTCCATGTGTTGATGAACACTTTACTTTCTCAAGTGTTAATGATGGATGATTATAACAACTTGAGATAACAACTTTCTCAAATCTTGATCAATTTTGAAATCGTAAAGTGTTTTGGAAAGTTAAACATGAGATATTCAAAACCTAGAAACCTTTCTACAAAATCAATCATGTAGAATTTATTAGAGATGAAAGAAAATTGTGCATTTAAGAGATTAAACCCAAAATTAAAAAAAATAGCAGAACTAAAATTGTGATATCTTTTTCAATTCTTGATGAAATTGAGAGCCATAAAAAGCTACAAAAAGGTAAGACCAAGGTCTAAAAAACCTAGAAAATGTTTTTCAAGCTTTAATTCACCCATTTTTATGTGATTTAAAAAAATGTGACGGGCTTCAAGCAAAATTCTGGGTGTAACCTACAAAATTCCTCCAAAAAACACTCAATATTAAAGTTTTCCCTCCTAGCACCATTTTGTGGATGTAAATCTTAACTAAGCTAAACATGATTTTAATAATATTTTTAAAACAATAGAATTAGCTAAATCAAGTTACATTCCTAATGAAATTCTTGTAAAGTTAAACTAGGAAGCCATTAAAACTTGAAATAAAGCTCAAATTGCACAAACAATCCCAATTAAACTCAACAAACCTCATTTGATTAGGGGATTGGTGATGCTTCTAGTGTGGAATTAAGCCCTTTCCCAATCCAATTTTTTTGAAATAAGCGTGGATGATATGAGCTTTGTTCCAATCAATTTTATTGAAGAAAACTAATGAAACCGATGAGATGCGTGTGAAGCATGATGTAAAACTAGATTTAAAATGCTAAATGCTAAGATAATTGATAAAGAGGATGAAATCTATGCTAAATGTAAACAAAATTCAAAGATGTAAGCCATAGATTCCAAAATATGCTAAAATGGATGCAAGCTAAGTTACCAAGGAAGCCATTAATGAATGCTTAAGCTAAATGGATGAAATTAATCTAATATGCTAAATAAAAGTGCTCAATATGGATGTTAGATAAGTGTGAGTCTTCAACAACATGAACTTTGCTATCAAAATATGGATCCATTTGTCTCCAAATAGTGATCTATTTATAAGACAGAAAATGAGAAATTAAGAGCTTAGATTGAAAAGATCAATCAATGGTCAACAATGAAAGGAGGATGAAACATGGATTGAGAATTCCAATCCATGATCAAGGTTGAAAGTTGAAAAAGATCAATTAATTTAATCAATGGTCAAAATTCGCTTTCAACAAACACACTTCCTAAGAATTAGAAAGAGGTTAAGAAATATTTTGGAGGAATGAGTGCACAAAAGAGGATATTCCATAGAAATATTCTCTTTTGGAGGATTGTGCAAAGGAGGAATATTCCAAGAATATTCCATTGCAAGTGGGAAGGTGAGGATAATTAGCAATTTAGTTAATTAAAACTAAATTTAAATGTGCAAAATGGAGATTGATAGAAATATTCATTAAATTAATGAGTTATTTAATGAAAAGAATGCAAAATGATATTTAATTAAATAGTTTAGGGTTATTTAATTAAATAATAGGACCTAGGGTTTAAATTAAATAATTTGGATTATTTAACTAAACAAGATGAAATATTAGTGTGAGAAGGGGTGAATTAATCCAATTAGGTCAATTAGATTAATAGGTGAAAAGTGACACTTTTAATTAAATAATTAGGCTTATTTAATTAAACAAGCAAAAAGAGGACGGGTTTTAGGACAAAATGATGTTAGTATATCAAATTTAAGTGTGCAATACCATTAAAGAAATTTTTAAGTGTCTACAAGAATTTATCATTTTCTATTTAAAAGTAATTTCTCACAACATGGTGTTTAGCAATTTCTTTAAAGTGGGGGCATACATTGGCATTATCATTTTGAAATTTTGACTATATCTTTTGTTTCTTAGTGTGGTATTATTACTTCACACAATGTGTCCTCTTCTTGGTGGTGTCATTTGGTTTGATGTCCTTCAAGAGTGTGACCTTTCTTGCATATGACATTCCTCTTAGGGGTGATGCTATGGATTGCATTCCCTAAGTTGTGAATCTTTTATCCTAGACTTGTCCTCTCTTGGAGACATTAAGCACAATGTTCCCTAAGATGACACCTTCACATGAACTAAGAAAAACCCCTATGAATATCCTATTTGCATTTTTTTCATGAGTGTTTAGCATAGCACAATGTGCTAACCTTGTGAAGCTCGAAGTTACAACCCTTTTTCATGGCCACCAAGAATAACACACCTTGCTTAGTGGAGTCATTTTTGTTCATAAGTGCTTAGCATAACACAACTTGCTAGCTTTATGAAGCTCAAAGTTAATATTTTTGTGGAACCTTGCCAAAGTTATTGGAGGTATAGCTTTGGTATGGTTAGTATGATGAGAGCCTATATACCTAGCATGAATTTATGATTATATGATGAGAGCCTATAGAATTTTCATGAATTTCTCACTTAGTCACTTTCTAGGGGCTCACCTAGTGTATATTGGACTACATTAGCCCTTGTGAGTACATTTTTTTTTGCATACTGGATGGTGGATTTAACTTGCAAATTTTTTTTTGGACAAACAAATAAGGCTTAATCCATATCGAGTTGGACAAAAAGTCAAGGCTTGATCCACCCCTTTTCTTTTTCTTTGAGTCTTTGACATTGTATGATTGAGTATCTTGTCGTTGTTGCATATATATGTTTAACAAAGGTATGTGTCTCCTTGTGTCTTTGTTGATTTGTCATGAGATCTTAGATCTTGCGAGCTTGATCATCCTCCTTGACCTTTTCCATCTTATCTTTCCAACAATTGTACAATTAGACCTCTCTTTATTGTCTACTTTAGTGTGAGTTTGATGAAAATTCATCCTCTCACTAAAGTGGGGGCTAAATGTAGTGTAAAAATGTATCCATTTACATTTTTACATTTTGTTTGGCCCTCCTAATTAAATTGGACTTAATTATGCCTCAATAAACCCTATTTTACATCTACAAGCCTAATAAATTACATTTTCTGAAGGGGAATCCTGGCAATAATTAATGCCAATACATAACACTTTACATTGAGTAATGTGTGTTTGAGGAATAGGATCCTAGGACCCATTCACCCATGGGCGAATGGGTCCTCCCTAGGCCTTTGAACCTAAATTTAAAATATGTTTTTGGTGGTATTTTAACATCTCTAGATTCAAATTTCAATGTCATCTTGTAATGCTTGAATTTCAAGAAATTAAGGATACATACCTATAAATACAAGGTTATTTTCTCAGTTTCACCTAGAATTTCCATGAGAAATTCAAGAGAACAATTGAGAGAACTTTCACAAGAGCTAAAGTTGATGATCAAGAGCATTCAAGAGTAGATATATCAGAGATTTATTGCAGCAATCAAGATCCAAGCATCATGTTAAAGTATTCTTGCATCATGCATGTTTTTGGAGCTAACATTATGATGTAGGTTTCAAAGATCCAAGTCAAGTATTCAAGCCATATTTCAAGCATCAAGATCCACATCCATTGAATCCATTTCATGCAAGTTGCAGATCTCCATTCAAAGGTTTATTTAGGGGTTTGGTGAGTTTCAAAATTGCATTGTTCATTCATCATTCCTTCTTTTATCATCATTTCAATTCAAGGTTTAATTACCAAAATTGGGTTTGACCAAGGAAAACCCCCATTCACCAAAAACAAATAATTTTTCCCTCTTGTGTTCGTGTTGCAGATCTTAGGTTGAAGAAATATTGAAGACCTCTTGAAGAGCAAGATTGGAAAAGTTGTCAAATCATGAAATCTCACCTATAGATATGATTTCTGACTTTTCAACGCTAAAACATGGATCAAATGAAATCTATAGATTAGTATCAGAGGCTCTTGAAAGTTGTCTAAAAATCCTAATAAAAGACCCATTTTCCCATATGCAAATGAGTCCCAATTTTCCTCTTGAAACTGCCTTTTGGTGATAGGTACACATCATTCAGACCTCATATCTACAAAAAGTTTGTTGTTTTTTTTTGTCATATGCTTTATATTTCTATTGCTAGTTTGAATTGGCATAATTGGGTTGATTTTTTATTTTTATTTTTTCTCCCAAAAGTGTTATTTAGCCTTGTACCCTCATCCTTAATCATAAGAAAATCAATAGATTCTCACATTGAGTTGATTCACCTAAGGTTTTTTAGTCAATTCTTTATGGGGATCTCATTTCCTAATGAAAATAGGAAGATGGGGTCTATTGTCATCCTCTTGACTTACATTTTAATTTTGGGAAACCCTATTTTTCTTTATTTCACTATGAAATTCATTATTAGTTCACATTATTGTATTTTGTGTTATGATGTAAACATGTGTTTGTGTGTGGTTAATTTCTTTAATTAGGAATTACATACATATATGTGTTTTATTATGCTATGTATCCATGCATTGCATTTGATTACGCTTTTTGGCTAGGAAATTAGGTCATTGTATTTAATTAACATACATCCTATGTGTGTTTATTAGATCATGATAGAAACTAATCTAAACATACATCCATAAGTATAACATCTATACGGGTATGTGCAAGATCATCATGGAAAAAACATGCCCTTAAGTGGCAAAAAATTCAAAAAATTAGAGTTAGGAAAATTGATGTAAAAATTTGAATAAGTTATCTATGTTATTTAAAAAGTATGTAAGAATAGAATCTATAGAAAATTGAATGTAGTTTCTAAACTAGTAGGTTTTTAAAAAAAAATAAAAAATCTATTTGGTGAAAATTTGAAATTTCAATGCAGTAGTACTTAAATTTCAGGGAAAAAAGAAGTAGGTGTCTGTCTGTACACCCTAACCACAATAAAATGATAATTTTTTTTATAATATTTTAGATATCAGTAGAGGACTCATGTCTCGATGTGATGCATATTTTTTTGTAATTTTTTTTTGAGTAAATAATTAATTATGAATTTTTATTACAAATTTTAAAAAATATAAAAACTCGTATGTATGACCACCTTAACTTCATGAAATTCAATTTTTCTTTTTTTAATCCTATAGTATGTGGAGCATAAAATGTGACACATGTTTTGGATTCAAAAAATGTGATACCATTTGAAACCTATAGATGTTTTTCAATGAGCTTATCAATCAGAACTTTAGTCATAATTCAAATAGAAAATGAATAATAATTACTTATTAAATTCAAAGTAAAGCATAATTTGTATTGGTGGAAAGCTGCGAATCTCCTTTAAAAACCCTTTTCATTTCATCAATTTTTGGGTAAAAAAAATCATCAGCCACATACCCATCATATTGCCACTTTTTGGCCCATCATGATCCTGCACATACCCATACATGAAAGTAAAATCATACACATAAAATGAATGTCATGATGTTAGAATCAAAATCTCATATATATATATATCAAATGTATATCATGTACATGTATCACACCACTGCAATAAAAGTGAGTGGTGACTGTATATCTGTGTATGTCTACATAAAAAATAATGCACTATATAATATATATCATCGGTATACAAAAATGACACATATTAAAATGGGCATCTATCCCCTAGGTGTGTGGTTCCCTAAGCTCTCTGGTCCTGGTGGAGATCATGGTCGGGGCTAGACCGAGGAAATGGAGCATGATCAGTGTGATTGTGAGGCTGAAATGCTTGCTTGTAATCCTCCAATCTCATCTCGTAGCTCGAATATCTCTAGCTGGGCTTGCCTTAGGTCCTCTTGTAGCTATGGATCTATTGTCGGCCTCATAGCTATTGCCTTCCCATTGAGGTTATTGAGCCTGCTCTATAGAGCATCATGTGCCCTCTCAGCACTCTTGACTCTCGTCATGACCTAGTGTTCATATGAACAAGTCAAAATTCACTAGAATTAGATAAAATGATAAATTAACCTAGAATAAAAATATCCTTTATTTTTAAATTCACTACAAATCCACCTAACATAATCAATGGTCATTTTGTGCATCTACAATTTTTTATCTACCCACAAGTTCAATCATCATTGATATAGGCTCATTAATGATATCCTTATCTACTACTTGGTGAGATTTCAAAGCACCTATAATGTGTAGAAGTGTAGAAATTGATATATTATAGCAATCGCTAGTGTCCTAGGCCTATGAACACCATTTTCCCATCAATTTCCCTTCTTCTCTGCATAATTGAATAAATTTAATTATTTGATTATTTTCTAAGGTCACATGTTCTTTTATTAATTAAATAATTTTAATTTTTTTAATTAATTCCCTTTGTCTTTCTTTATTCTTCCCTCGATTAATTAAATAAATTAATATTTAATTACATCACTAATATCATTCTTTTTTTCTAATATCATCCCATTTCCTCCATTTTTAATTAAATGGTTGCTTTAATCATTTTAATTAAAATCCCATTTTCCCTCTTCTTCCATAATTAAATAACCACTTTGATTATTTATTTATTTATTTTTGTCAATAAGTAGTTACCAGGAAGAGGGGGTAACACCCTTCATAGTTATGTGAAATTATGACTTCTGTCCACATAAGCCTCCTATCATGTTAGCCAACTGCGCTTGATGTTTGACTTAATTTTAGGAAAATATTATTATATCTTGTCATTTAGGCTTATTTTGTGTCGGGGATCACTTACGAGCTTGGTTATGTTCTTAGGTTTCCCTTTCTCATTAATGGCGAGATTTTGTTTCAGTTCTCGGTGCTTCCTTCTGCTGATTCCAATGTAAGATGTTCCATTATGAGTGTTCATGGTCTTTTTCCCTCTCACATTTTGTTGGTTAAACCATATCTATTACTCAAACATTTGTATGAAATGCCTGTGATGCTAAGGGTTTTCCATTTGCTAAGGATGGATACCCAGTTCTCCTAAAACATAGGCGAAGTCAAATTGAGTTCTTTGGCTGAGTAATTGATCAGTGCGTAAGAGATATTTTGTTGGATTTCTTAACCCTAAGCTCTGAGATTGATTATGAGTAAGGGTTTTCTTAATTCTCATGAAACATATTGGGTCAATATAGATACAACCTAAAATTTTGTGATGTCTTTTTTGGATTTGGGGGTCCCCAAAGAGGTTAATTCCTCCTTGTTGAGGGTTCTCTTTGGCCTCGATTTACTTTGTGGGTTGGATGAAGTTCTTGCTACCTCCCATTTGGGCATTGGGTTACCACATCTTGAGGGGTTTGGCCAACATATGGACCCAAACACCGAATTCTACCCATTCTTCTTGGATATGGATGATCAAGATTACTGGATGCATTGGTTTAAAAGGAACACCAGCTATGTTTTCCTAAAGAAGCTACATCACTTTGTACTAGTTCAAGGTTTTCAATGGGTCACAAACTTCATTTATTTTGATGGGGATTAATGCTTGCAAATATCCCATCCCCAATTTGGATTGAGTGTGGGAAATGGGTGTTGATGACCACGTATCCAAAGGACCAGAAATGATAGATAAGATTTTATATAGGCTAGTTTTAGTTTACCCATATAGGGGAAGTTTTGCACTATGTAGCTTCCTAGCTTTGGGTTTTACTAGTTCTGCAATCTATTGGAATTCTATAAAGTTCTAAACATATGCATTAGGATTCCAAAGTTTTTTGAAGGTTGCAAGCTTCTTACTGTGTACCCACCATATAATAGTTAATGCAAATACTTATTATGATACCGTAAAGCACTGATAGCTTTTTGGTATGATTCAGTTATAATTTGGTGTTTGATTGAGATTGAAATAGAGATTTCTATTTTGAATTTCTTCTTTTCTTCTAAAAATGGATAGATCTAATGGATTGGTTTTCTTCAGGGTATGTGTAGGATCATGATGGGCCAAAAAGTGGCAATATGATGGGTATGTGTAGTGTATGTGGTTGACGACTATTTTTTTACCTAAAATTGATGAAACGAAAAGGGTTTTTAAAGGAGATTCTCAGATTTCCACCAATATAGATCATGCTTTACTTTTAATTTAATAAAAAATTATTATTCATTTTCTATTTGAATTACAACTAAAGTCCTAATTGATAGGTTGATTCAAAAACATCTATAGCTTTCAAACGGTATCACATTTTTTGAATCTGAAACATGCGTCACATTCTATTCTTTTCATACTATATGATTAAAAAAAAATTGAATTTCATGAAGTTTTGACCAAGTTAAGGTGGTTAGACATACAATTTTTTATATTTTCTAAAAGTTGTAATAAAAAATTCATAATTAATTATTTACATGGAAAAAAATTACAAAAAAATATGCATCACATCGGACATGAGTCCTCTACTTATATTTAAAATCTTATAAAAAAATATTATCATTTTATTGTGGTTAGGGTGGTTAAACAAACACCTACTTCTTATTTTTTCCTTGAAATTTAAGTGCTACTACATTAAAATTTCAAATTTTCACCAAATAGATTTAAAAAAATAAATAAACCTAGTAGTTTAGAAACTATATTCAATTTTCTATAGATTCTATTCTTACATATTTTTGAAATAATATAGATAATTTATTCAAATTTTTACATCAAGTTTCCTAACTCTGATTTTTCTAAATTTTTCGCCACTTAAGGGCCTATTTTTTCCATGATGATCCTACACATACCCTTAAGTTTCATGAAATATTAAGCTTTAAAGTGCTCTTCTCTAAGGGGCTTTAGTTTTCCTCAATAGATATTGATTTCTTCATGGTTTGGCTTTCCTAGAAAGCCACCCAACTTAGTGGATTATTGGGTTTTGATCACCTTTGTGTTTGTATTTTTTTAACTTATGGTTGACGCTCTTTACCCCTCAGAATGAATTTTTTGTTGTGCTTGTGAGTACTCGGTGATCACTTGGGTGTCTAGACAACTTAATGATGTATCAAAACAATGGAAATCCAATGGGTATGAAAGGGGGATGTGAAATGATGGATCATTAAGTATGAATTTCCAATTGTTTCCAACTTTCTTTTCATACCAATTAATGATGATGGTTTTTAATTAGCTCAGAGATGTTCATCATTGTGATGAGGCTAGTCACTCTTGGAGTCTAAAATTGTCAATGAGTAGAGAACTCCTTGAGTTCCATTATTAATGTAGAAGTGCTCAAACCAATAAGCATATTTCTCTCTTGATGATGGGACTATAAGATGAGCTTAGCCATTTAAAGATTTTAATTCCAAAAATGAAAAAACTAGAAGTACACCTTCAAAATAGTGCAAGTCTCTAAAAACTTTTAATTACCACCATCCTCAACTATCAAGAATTTTACTAGGTCAAAACCCTCCCCAGGTAAACTTGATCTATTCAACCTAGAATACCTCGATCTTTTATTAAATACTATTTTTTGAACTACTTTATTTCCCTCACAAATTAAAAAGAGGGATTACACATAACCATAAAGTAGCTTGATGGTTTATATTGGTCTGAATATTTTGACCTCTGCTAATTAGTGTATGCTTTCAAATGGAAAATTGTAGTTTATTTATTTACTAGTCTTTTCCAGCCGTTATTTCATTTGTGCTTTGTTAATTTGACCTTTGTTCCATAAAGTATGGATGAAATTTTGGTGTGATTTAGTTATATTTTGAAAAAGGAATGTTTAATTTTCAGATTTTAGTTTTAGGTTCCTTCATTGATTCTACAAATGACCTATTCTAATGGGTTGGCTTGCTTAAATTCTATGAGATATTAAAGCTTTAGATTAATTTTATTAAAGGGGTTGATGTTTCCTTAGTAGATAATGTGATTTCTTCTTGATTTGAATTTTTCTAATGCGCCACCCAGCTAAGTGAGTTCTTGGGTTTTGATTGCATTTATATTGCATATGTTCCACTTATGGGTGGTGCTCTTTACCCCTGAACCTACATGTCATTATTGTTCCTATGAGCACCCAGTGATCATCTGAATATCTAGAAAACTTAGTGATAGTTGGAGCTATCTTTCAGGCTTTTTAGATTGACTATTTCCTACTTTGTAATGGGGTTGTGATACAAGATTGTTGGGGTGTGATGGTGATATTATGTTATCTTTTGCTGATGTATGCTCCCAATTGGAAAGTTATATTTTAATAATTGTTTACTATTCTTTTCCAATCGATTGTATAATACTCATATAATTTATAGTCTTGAATTTTGTATTGAGGTAACTTGCTTACTAGAGTTTTAGTTGTCTATTCTATCTTAGCTTACTCTAGTTTTGTTTATCCTAATATTTCCCTTACTCATTAGCTAATAAGGTAGGTGGTACAAGATTACTTACCTTGGTACATACTTACTTGGATCCTTTTTGTTTGATAATATTTAGCTTCTATACTTTTTGATGAGACTAGTGCTTGTAGGCCCTGCCAATCTACAACACTATCACTAGACCTTACTTCCTCTAATTGATCTAAACCTTGATTTTCTAGGAAGTTAGTGACTCTATTCACTTCTCTATATATATGGATGATAGATTGGAATGAACTTTTGATTGAATATTCTAGTCCCTAATCTTCCCATTTAGGATGACATTAATTTTGATATTTGAGTCGCTTTCCACTTCTAGATGCTTGAGCCCTTTAGCTTTACATAATTGAAGGCCTCTGAGGATAGCTTCAATTTTTGCTACATTATTTTTTCCACTTGGCATTTTTGTTGATAGTGTTTCTACTAGGAGACCTTTGTCATTTCTTACTATACTACCAATTCCCAATTCCCTCAGGTTTCCCTCGAGGACCCATTAGTGTTTAGCTTTAGCCTACCCTTTGGTGGTGGATTCTACTTAGCCTTGCTCTTTTTCCTTTGAATATGGTGCAAGTTGGAAGAAATGAGGGACCTTTAACATATGCCATTTTTTCATCAGCTCATCATCCCACCCTATGAAATTTTCCTGCTTTTGTAGCTTTATATGTGAATTTAACCATTCTGAGATGTTTCTCTCTATGCTTGAAGTTAGTTCATTCACTGTTTTAGCCTTTTCTTGAAATATTTTCATGTTTCTTTCTTTCCATATGTTCCAAATTGTTATTGTTGGGGAAACCATCCATATTTTCCCCCCAAAGCTTCCTTCTTTAGATTTGGCCAGCTCAGGAAGAAATCCCATAACTTTTTTGCTCTGAGTGTGAACCAACTTAGTTTTTTTAAGAGCCTATCCTAGCAATATCCCACATATGGGAAACTTAGGGAAAGATGGTTTGCATTTTCATTGCTTATTTAACACATAACACACCAATTAGGGCCTTTTATTCCAATTGATTTAAGTATTTCCCCTATTATAATGCGTCCATGTAGAGACATCCATGTGAAGGAACCTACCTTTGGAAGGACCCCCTAACCCCAACATAATTTATGTGGCCATGTTTTCTTTCCTTCTATCAATTGGATTTGATAGCCAAGCTTCATGGAATAATTCCCTAATTTAGTTCCACACAATTTATTCTATCCCTTTGATTATTTATGCATACTTTCCTGTTTTTCATGATTTCTACAAATCTAGCTTTAAGAGATTCTTCCAATGGGAGAGATTGAAATTCCTTTCAATGACACTCCCCTTTCTCATCTATATTAATGTAATCTCTTACATATTTTCATGTGTTGCTACCGAGGAGTGGGATTTGATCCTTTAGTTCAGGGTATTCAATGAGTGGTTTATGTCCCCCCCATAAGTCATACCAAAAGTATTATTTCTTACTATTATTAATCTACCACGTAAGGTGGTTTTCATCTCAACATGAAATTCCAAACATGTGATACTCCTTTCAGATTTTCCATTGTTAGAATTCTTTCATGGTCTGTATTGTCTAGATAATTTCTTTGCAATATTTTGCACCATAAAAATTATGGATTTTGATACATCTTCCATATCAATTTGGATCCTAATGCCAAATTGTGTATTTTGAGGTTCTATAGCATATATTTTGGCATCCAAGGTCTTTCTAGCACTGTTAGGGTTTTTCACCTAGAAGGAGAAAGATGGGCCAAAATGCAATGTTTGTTAAAATCCGTAAAACAAAGTATAACCCAGAATCAATTGAAAGAGTTAGAAACATATACTGTAAATGCAAAAAAAATTGAAATAGCATAACAACGATACCAAGAGATTGATGTGAAATGCTCGAATGGCAAAATAGCATCAGATAACTATCTCCAATATCGAATATGAAAATACAAGCTAGGTAGCATGCTTATATAGATTAGAGAGAGGGAAGAGGTGGCAACACCGACCAATGAGGAGCAACCATCTATCGGATTAAAGATAACAAAGTATCTTCCCAAGATAGATAATGGATGCTAACATGTAGGAAGGTGACACCTCATAATCCTCACCTAATTAAACATGCTTTATTAACCTAAGCAAGCTTAAATAAATGTGTAGGAAAAACCTTATAATAAGGAATAAAAAACCTACACTAACACCCCCCCTTAAGCATAGCTTAGGTGGGTACAGAGATGGGTCCCGACAAATCAAGCCTGATGAGGTACCCATGTACAATGAAATCCCCCCCCCAAGAGAGAAGAAGGCCCCCCCCCACAAAAGAGAGTATGCCCCCCCCAGAATAGAGAGAGAAAGAAAGGAGCTAAGAAGCCCCCTAAAAGGAGGACGCCTGCCGCACCCCAAGCAAAGCTCGCAAATGAATGAACTTGCTCTCAGTGAAGGGTTTGGTGAAGATGTCCGCTGTCTGATCTGATGTTGAACAATACTGAAGATCAAGAACCTGCTCATGAATCAACTCTCGAATGTAGTGCATGTGAATCTCAATGTGTTTGGTCCGCTGATGATGGACC
Organism: Sequoia sempervirens; assembly: GCA_007258455.2. Classification (NCBI taxonomy): domain Eukaryota; kingdom Viridiplantae; phylum Streptophyta; class Pinopsida; order Cupressales; family Cupressaceae; genus Sequoia; species Sequoia sempervirens. The sequence continues at coordinate 267,168,238 of VDFB02353493.1, forward strand.
AGATTGCGAGAGATCTGAATAGCACTCTGGTTGTCACAAAAGATGATTGTAGGCTTCCGAAAGGAAATGCCAAACTCAGTGAGAATGTGTTGAAGCCAAATGGCCTCAGTAGCAGCATTAACTGCTCCTCGATACTCAACCTCTGTAGATGAAAGAGCAATAGCAGACTGCTTCTTGCTTGACCAAGAAATCAGACCAGAACCAAGAGAGAAGCAATACCCTGAAGTAGACTTGCGATCCTGAGAATCACCTGCCCAATCTGAATCTGTGTATCCCACCAAGTCAATATCCACGCCTGCTGCAAAATGAATCCCATAACTGTGAGTGCCCTGTACATAGTGAAGAATCCGCTTAGCTGCTTTCCAATGCAACTCATGTGGCTCTTGCATGAACCTGGAGACTAGGCCCACTGCATAAGAAATATCAGGCCGTGTGTGAGTCAAGTATATGAGACTCCCAACCAATTGGCGATACAAGGTAGCATCTACCAAAGGTGAAGAACAAGAAGCCTCAAGTTTGACCCCTGATAGAAATGGAGTTGGTGCAGGCTTACAATCAGCCATGCGAAATCGAGAGAGCATATCAAGAGCATACTTGGGCTGAGAAAGAAAGATACCAGCTGAAGACTGTGTAATCTCAATGCCCAAGAAATAGTGAAGAAGACCCAAGTCAGACATCAGAAAATGATCATGAAGGGCAGTTTTCACTGCCTTGATGGTGGATGAGGAACTCCTTGTAATCAGCAAGTCATCAACATAGAGAACAAGGAAAGTGAGAGTATCATCCTACTGCAAAATGTAGACATTCGGATCAGAATGGCACCGATTGAACCTAACTGATAGAAGAAAGGAGTCCATCTTGGCATACCAGGCTCGTGGGGCCTGTTTAAGACCATAGAGAGACTTTCAAAGTTGGAAAACAAGTGAAGGATCCTAGATGAACCCCTATGGCTGCTCCATATATATCTCCTCCTGAAGGTCACCGTGAAGAAAGGCACTCTTCACATCCATCTGATGAACATCCCAGCAATGGGCTGCAACAATGGCAAGGACAAGTCGGATTGAAGTCATCTTGGCAACCGGTGCAAAAGTCTCAGAGTAGTCAATCCCAGGAACTTGGGAGAATCCTTTTGCGACCAAGCGAGCCTTATGTTTTTCAACTGACCCATCTGCAGCAAATTTTGTTCGATAGACCCACTTGCATCGAACAAGTTTTCTTCCCTTAGGAAGTGGGACTAAATCCCAAGTATGGTTCCTTTCCAAGGAACTGAACTCTTCCTGCATAGCAGCATCCCACTCGGGGACACCAGAAGCTTCCCTAAAGAATTGTGGATCAGAAGCTGAAGCAAAGAAGAGATGAGGAGCCTGCTCGAACTGTGACCTTGTTCGTCTCGCATCTGAAGGATCACCAACCCAATCACCTGCTGACTCCAAAGTCTGACGAGCCCAAAGAGGCCCAGTGGTAGGAGAATTTGGAGGAGAATCATCATCCTCTGAATGATGACTAAGAGAGGAGGAAGATGAACCCTCATCATCACCATCTAAAGTGGAGGAAGAAGACTCCTCAGGAGGATTAAGATCCTCAGAAGAACTATCATCATGAAGTCGCAGTGTCTCCATGGGAATGAAGGATGGAGAAGTGGTAGAAGAAGTATCTTCCTCAAACTGAACACTCCTCTCAATGAAGAGCTCATGTGTGGTAGGGTGGAGTAACCTGTAGCCTTTGACACTATCTGGATAGCCAACAAATATGCAAGGCCTACTCTGCGGATCCATTGCCTTGCGTTTCTCTGCTGGAATGTGGGCCCATGCAGGAGACCCAAACACTCGGAAGTGCTTGACTGTGGGTTTCCGACCGGTCCAAGCTTGAAAAGGAGTTACCCCCTTCACAGCTCGGTGAGGAACCCGGTTCTGGATATAACATGCACAGTTGATGGCCTCTGCCCAATACTGAGGTGCCAATGATTTGGAGTGGATCATGCAATTGGCCATTTCCTTCAATGACCGATTCTTTCGTTCTGCAACTCCATTTTGTTGTGGACTGTAGGGAACTGTGTGCTGAAGATTAATACCCTCTGAGGCACAAAACTGCTCAAACCTTTGGTTGACATATTCCCTGCCATTATCGGTGCGCAAAACCTTGACAACCTTCCCAGATTGTTTCTCTGCAAAAGCTTTAAATTCCTGAAAGGACTCAAAGACTTCAGACTTTTGTTTTAGAAAATATACAAAGGTGTATCGGGAAAGATCATCAATGAAGGTCAATACATATCTAGCTCTACTTAATGAAGGATGCTGAAATGGACCAGCCAAATCACTGTGTACTAACTCCAAGAGCTGTGTGGCTCTCCATGCTTTTCCTTTGTCAAATTTTTCTTCAGGATGCTTGCCAAGAATGCAACCTTGACAAACTCCATCAGAGAATTGAATAGAAGGCAACCCTATAACCATGTCATGCTGACTGAGCTATTGCAAGTAGCGGTAATTCAAGTGCCCAAACCGCTGATGCCACAAACGACTCACCTCATCTGAGTGAGTGAGCAATGCTAGTGAAGGAGAATCAGGAACAAAATGAGAAAATTGATAGAGCCGAGAATGGTTATCAACTTTTCCTATAGCAACTGTAGACCCATTGTGCAAATCACTAATAACCACAGAATCAGGTGTAAATTCAACTCTCTTGCCAGAACCTGTATGGGTGATCTGGTAGACAGATAGGAGATTAGTTGACAAAGAAGGCACATAAAGAACATCATGGAATGTCCCATCACCAACGTCAACAGACCCTCTCCCAAGAACTTCTTCTGGTGTATCATTACCCATAAGAATATCAGGCACAGAACATGACTCCAAGGATGAGAAGCTTTCCTTTCTATTGGCCATGTGGTGAGAAGCACCTGAGTCAATTACCCAAGAATCTGGTTGAGAAGCTCTTGCAACTAAGGCCTTGCCCTTTCCTTTCCCCTTACTCTTTTATGTGTTCTTTGAAGACCCTTTTGACGAGACTTGTTTGACAGAATCAGGCACCTGGATATTGTTCTTCTCAAGAAGATGTGACAGGTGATCAATTTGTTTCTTCAAGCACTTATGTTCATCATGACCAAGTTTCTTGCAATAAGAACACTGAATTTTCTCCTTCTTAGGCTTGTCGCCTTTTGAAGAAGAGGCATTATTCATTTCTTTATAAGCAATTGATGTTTGTTCTTGCTTCTTTTCTTCTTGGTTCTTTTGTTTCTTCTCTTTCTTAGCAACCCCCTTCTGATCTTTAGTGCCCTGATTTGCAGTCAAGGCATGAGATTTAGAGGGCTTGATTGTACCCATTTGAACCAATTTGTCTTGCTCATTAGTGAGTTCATTAGCAAAATCATCTAAAGAATGCATCTTATATGTGGTTCCCAAGGCACTTTTTGTGGCATAGAATGTAGAAACAAACACAGAGTAGTTAGGACCAAGTTTGGAAAGAATGCTAAGAATCAACTGACTATCTTTCTTCTCTATCCCACACTGTTTCAACTGCAATCTTAAAGCCTTTAGTTTTGTGAAGAAATCCTGAATTGTATCAAAATTACATGGATTTAACCCTATCAACTCATTCTCCAATAAATGTCCTCTTAGTTCATCTTGTGCACCAAAGAGTTTTTCTAAAGTAGTCCACACATCATTTGGTGTTGTAGAAGACTCAATATGAAAAAGTAAATCTGGAGATACAGACATACATAGAGTTCCAAAAGCTTCATCAAGTTTGTTAAACCATTTAGGCTTTTCTGCAATTAAAGATGGTTCAGTTTCAAGACCCATAGTTACTCTAAACAACCCTAACTTCTTAAGTTGTATAGTCATTTTGGACTTCCACTCATAGTAGTTGTAAGGTGTGAGTACAGGTACTGTTAATTGATCCATTTTAATGAAGAAAGAAAGATTGTTGTTGTGCAGGAAGGAAAGCTCAATGAAGAAAGAACATGCACGAGACACACAAGACACCCCCCCTTTTCCACTCAATCAAAGAACCCCCCCCAAGAAAATTTGATTTGGCACTTTATATTTAGTGTGTTTACAATTACCATTAGCAAGAAATACTGAGTGGACTTGATCTCAATGCTATTACAGATCCTCAAAAGGAGCATATGCTGAAAATATAACTTGGGAACAATACCCAATAAAATAAACAACACCACTGCAAGCTACACGAAAAAAAATTCACTTTCAAAAAAAGAATCACCTCGATCTGAGGTTTTATGCAAAAGTTATGCCTTTTCGAAGTTTCCAAAATGAGGACTGTGCAGTGTCACGACTGAGAATCTGTAATTTCTGAAAAATCTCTACATCCAAATCAAAAAACGCCTGCACTATTGCATAGAGCACGAAAAAATAGCCAAGATCAAAAAAAATTTCGTGAGAAACGGAGTCTGTATGAGCAAGAACGGAGCTTTTGAAAATTGTCTTCAAATCTGAAACTGCCAACGGAGAGGGGTACGGCTGAAGCTTTCTGAGTTCGATTCTGCAAAATATATAAGCTGCATGCAAAAAATAAAAGATACCCAGATGGTTTTTTGATGCGGTGAACAAAACCTAGAAGGCGTTTTTCTTGATTAGGTACAAAAGATGTAGATATAATGTAAATCAGTCGCCTTTAGCAACAAAAAACAACTCCAGCAACCAAAAAACGGCATGCAAAGGATGTATCAGCTACCTAAGATAAGCAAAGGCATGCTGCAACCTACAATACTGATTGAAACACAAAATATGCAAGCCGATTGACAGAAACAAGATTTTTGAATCTTCATAAATCCTTTATGATTCTCCAGATCTTCAAAAATAATGCAAGAGAAGAGAATACAGGATTTTAAAAGATCTCTACAAAGAATCTAACCTTACAAAACTTGCTCTGATACCATGTTAAAATCCGTAAAATAGATTATAACCCAGAATCAATTGAAAGAGTTAGAAACATATACTGTAAATGCAAAAACAATTGAAACAGCATAACAACGATACCAAGAGATTGATGTGAAATGCTCGAATGGCAAAATAGCATTAGATAACTATCTCCAATATCGAATATGAAAATACAAGCTAGGTAGCATGCTTATATAGATTAGAGAGAGGGAAGAGGTGGCAACACCGACCAATGAGGAGCAACCATCTATCGGATTAAAGATAACAAAGTATCTTCCCAAGATAGATAATGGATGCTAACATGTAGGAAGGTGACACCTCATAATCCTCACCTAATTAAACATGCTTTATTAACCTAAGCAAGCTTAAATAAATGTGTAGGAAAAACTTTATAATAAGGAATAAAAAACCTACACTAACAATGTTACACTCAAAATCAAAGCAATATGGATGGAATATGGATGTAATATACCTATATGTAATGTTTTAATGCAAGAAATTAATAAGATTAATTGGTTAATGAATGGAAAGTAAGGAAATGAAGAATGCTTGAAAACACATTGTGTAATGCAAAAATACCTCGAAATGAATGCAAAACTAAAACAAAAATGAGTGTGCACTTGAGATATTGAAGGAAGATGGAAATGACATTTGAAATGCTGCTGATGCTAGAAATTTAGCCTACTGGGACTCATTCTCCATTATGGATGAATTAGTCCTAGTTTTGTGAAGTTTAACTAGAACCCATTTTGAACAAAAGGGTATCCAAAAATGCAAAAAACTCTATTCAGGCCTGGAAATGGGACTTATTTGCCACTGATGGTCAATGAGTCCACTTTTGAATTTCTGAAGATCCAAAAGAGGAAATAGGAGCTCTCAGTCCACACTTTGGCTTTCTAAAAGTGTTCACTTCCAAAACTCTGATTTCTGAACCTGAAAGTGAGTTTTTGTTGATATTTTGAATTTTTCAATGAAGAGAATACTTAAAAAACTTTGCAATGCAATCTTCAATGATTTTTAAGCCTCCAAGATGTCTAAATCTGTGAATACACAAGAAGAGGAGAAATGCTGGATGTTAGGGCATGGGGGTTTGCCTTGGTCAAACCCCTTTAAGGTAATTAAACCAAAATAGAAAAAGAATGTAATGCGACATGTAATAATGGAGTTGATTACCTTTCCATGATGATTGATCTTGAATTTCTATAACAAAACATGAAGAATCTACCCTTGAATGTTTGAAAATTGTTATCTTAATGACTTGAAATGATGAAACCCTAACTTGCTTGACTTGAGAGAGAAGAATGATGGATGAATAATGAATAATGGTTGTGATTTAGGGTTTAGAGAGTTGATTTTATAGGAAATCCACCTTATTGGCCTGTAAATTGGATCCCTAAGGCCAACATGAAAGAATATTGAACTTAAATCCCAAAAATTGCCTCTCAAAAGTAAAAAATGGGCCAAATGGGACTCATTCGCCACCCATGGTGAACGGGTCCCACCTGGATGAGATTGATTTTCCATGGATGGTGAATGGGTCCCATAGGGGCCATTTTGCTAGCTAAGATCATGCCAAGAAATAAGGAAGTAAGGTTTTTATGATGACTTTGCTAGTTATTTAATCAATTTAAGCCTTGGGATGCACAATATGGGTTAATAGGGGCCTATTAGTGATGATGTAAAGGTCAATTAAGACTTGAGACTCATAATTCAATGTGAAAGTGTGATTAAATACACTTTAAAACACTAAAATGAGGTCCAAATAGTCTAGGAAGGAACAACATCTAATGTGAATGTGCAAGACACATTACAACACCACATTGACATTAAGTTTATTTTATAAGCCTTCTAGATTAATGTGAGGATGCCATTAAACACATTTTATAATGTTGAACTAGGGGAAAATGGGTGCATTAAGTCTAGAAAAGCGTGAAAGTCTTTTAAAACACTTTACAACACCTTTACAAGACATTGTTAAATGCATTTACAAGGGTCCAAGACCTAGTGTGGATGTGTAAAACACCTCACAACACTTAATCAAGGCCTCATTAAGTCCAATTTATCATCAATTATTCCCCAAATCAAGAAAGTTTCCTTTTTTCTATAATACATTTAGCCCCCACTTTAGTGAGAGGATGAATTTGCTTCAAACTCACACTAAAATAGCCATTCAAGAGAGATATGAGTGTACAAATGCAGATGAAAAAGAATGACAAAGATCAAGAAGGAAATCAAGCCCCCAGGATCCAAGGTCCTAAGTCAAACCATCAAGATACATAATCATGTGATGGAAAGAAAGGAAAATGAGGTGGAAAAGATGCGCTCACTCTAGGGCCATAGAACATAAGGTCATCTATGGGGTGAGTAATCCATAATACACTCATTCTGGGGCCATGAAATAGAAGGTCGTCTACGGAGTGAGGTTTCCCAAAGAAGTACCTTTAGTGAGAAAGTCATGCCAATGTGTCGGCTTCCCATAGTATAATGAGAAAGTCATGCCAGTGTGTCGACTTCCCATCGTATAATAAGAAATTCATGCCAGTGTGTCAGCTTCCCATTATTGAAATCATACCAAAGTTATGCTCCTAATAACATTGATAAGGCACCACAATGAAAATGCTTTTTGTAAATGTTTTTGAATATGTGAAGAATTTTTCTAAAGGGGATTTTGCTTTGTTCATGTAAGGTCTTCTTCTTAGGGAGCATTGTGCCTAATATCTCCAAGAGAGGACAAGTCAGGATGTCAGATCATTATCAATGGGATGCCTCATTCACATCAAGCCACTTTAGTTGATCATACACTCTTGGAAGGCATCAAAACCAATGAAACCACCAAGAAGAGGTAATGTCATAAGAAAAAGTCAATCACGTCATGAAATTTGTAGAAAAGATGTTGCCTATGTAAGCCCCCCACTTTAAAGTGGTTGCTAACACCATTACTGTGAGCAATTTCTTTAAAGTAGAAGAGGGTATGAGAGCTTATTTGAAAATACCTATGCAAATTCATATGTTTTTGATAAGATGGATCATGAAGAAAGTAATTATGTCACATGCGAGTCAATCTTAAGACATGACGCCCACATCCCAAGCTTGATCTTATACATTCATGAAAGGTTAATGATTAGTCAAAAGAGACAATGGCAAGTGACATACGAGGATAAGGCTATCAAACCCCTTTCCCCCACTTAGTGCAGGACAAGGGTGAGCCTGGAATGCATGATGGTATGCTGCCCCTTGCAAAGGATGAAAAACATGCAATAGTGAGAATGCTATGATCCTACAACAATTGCATGGAAAGGAGCAACAACTAATTTATTTTCATAAGTAAACGTAGTTTCGGCTTGATTGGATTTGATTGTATAGACTTTGTTACATATGTGAGAAATGTTATTATAACTTGGTTGGTATGAAACATTATGCTTAGGTGGGTAAAGGATGAGTTCGGGTTGGTGTTGATTTTTTTACTTATGTGATGGTGGGTAAAGAATTAGAGGGTTCTTTGGATGTCCCATGGGGTATGTAGGTAGTTCATTGATCTAGGGGGATCTAATGGAAACTTGTGCATGCATAACCTCGGTGTTCTTGGTTTGCGTATCCCTAAGGAAGACATATCATTTTATTGAACCATAATAGTCTCCCTAGGAGGAGGGTTGTTAGGAGAACAACAATCAAAATGTTCATGACATTCAAGGATTTGTTCTTCCAAAATGTCGACATTGTAAGTAAGGGAGCTATCCATGGTTGAATTGTCTTGTTATATGATGTTTTCCCACATAAGATTCTCATGATTTTCGTTTATTGGATCATGTAACACCATAATATCATCTTCACTAATAGGAGAGATATTAGGAGAGGGGAAAAGTTGATTGTTGTCCATAATCTCATTTTCTTGTGCCATAATGTCTACCCTAGTAGGAGAGCTTTTAGGAAAGTGACAATCAAGAGGTGCATCACATGTCATGGTTAGATGTTGTAAAGAAGCTTCATCACAAAGAGGTGAGACATCAAGTGAAGGACACCTAGGATTTTCATGTGTGTCAATGTTTGGATCTTCTTGTTCAAATAGACCCTTCCAATTTTAGGAACATTAGGAAAGAGAGAAATAATGCTATAATTCTCAATCATTGGGTTTCTTAATACCAACATATCCTCCTCACAAATGTGTTTGTCATGATCACTCACAAAAGCATTGTCACAAATAGGGGAGGTTTTGGGAGATGAATGGAGACTAGGTAAGGTGGTGGCAATGCATTCATCTTGTATTGTTATACTATCTTCCCAAGGGGAATGAGGAGAAGGAAAAACAAGACCTTGATGATTCTCGACGATTGTACCTTCTTTCACAAAGATACCTTCATCACTAAAAGGACAGGTGTCGGGAGAAGTACAATTACGTTCACCATGTTTATCTATGTTTCTATTCCTTTCTAACACATAATCCACACAAATAGGAGAGATAGGAGGGAGTGTACGTTTAAGAAAAGCATTAAAATTTTCATTCTCTTGTGCTAAGAGACTATCATAACTAGGAAATGCATTGAATGAAGGAATAGAATGCTTGTTAACTAGCCTTTTCTTTACAAATTTGGAGAAGATTGAAACTAACATTTTGAAATAACAATCTATGCTAGCTCAAAATTCAATGTAAAAGACTGAAATGAAATGCAATTTTTAGATGATAATGGATTGATTATGATATGTAACAATATGAAAATGCAAATGTGAAATTTAAACCATGCATGAAATGAGCTAATTTAAGCTAAATCTAATAAAATGCATGTTACAAAAACTAAGCTAACTGATATAGGTAGGTGAAGGCACCAAAAAGAAGCATAAAAACAAGGTTTTCAGTTCTGTAAAGGGAAGTTTCAGGGGTGAAAAGGGATTGATTCGCCCAAGGTGGTGAATGAGTCCCAGTATGGACTTTTTTTTCAAAATTTTCAAAAAAAATTGATGGATTTTGATGTTTTCTAAGTGCTACGATGCAGACCTAAGTTAAAAATGCAGAATTTTAGAAAATTTAAATGAATATAGATGCCAAAAATGCAACCTAAATGAACTTTTCTATGAATGCAAAATTTGAAACCTAGCATGCAAATGAATTCATGCAAGTCCTAATGCAAGATCAATGCAAGCTATATGTATGATGAAGGACTCCAAATTAGACAAGAAGGTATTCAAAAAAGAATGTTCACCAAAATGTAGCATATATTTTGTCATCCAAGGTCTTTCTAGCACTCTTAGGGTTTTTCACCTAGAAGGAGAAAGATGGGCCAAAATGCAATGTTACACTCAAAATCAATGCAATATGGATGGAATATGGATGCAATATACCTAGATGCAATGTTTTAATGCAAGAAACTAATAACATTAATTGATTAATGAATAGAAACTAAGGAAACGAAGAATGTTTGAAAACACATTGTGTAATGCAAACACACCTAGAAATGAATACAAAACTGAAACAAAAATGAGTGTGCACTTGAGATATTGAAGGAGGCTATAAATGACATTTGAAATGTTGCGATTCTGGAAATTTAGCCTATTGGGACTCATTTTCCATTCTCGGTGAATTAGTCATAGTTCTGTGAAGATGAGCTCGAACCCGTTCAGACAAAAGGGTATCCAGAAATGCAAAAAACTCTGTTCAAGCCTAGAAATGGGACTCATTTTCCATTGATGGAGAATAAGTCCACTTTTGAATTTTTGAAGATCCAAAAGAGGAAACATGAGCTCTCAGTTTTCACTTTGGATTTCTATGGGTATCTGCTTCTGAAACTCTGATTTCCAAACCTGAAAGTGAGTTTCTATTGATATTTTGACTTGTTCAATGAAGATAAGACTTAAACAAATTTTCAATGCAATCTTTAATAATTTCTAAGCCTCCAAAATGTGTAAATCTACGAACACACAAGAAGAGAAGGAAAAATGTTGGATGTTAGGGCATGGGGCTTTTCCTTGGTCAAACCCCTTTAAGGTAATTAAACCAAAATAGAGAAAGAATGTAATGAAACATGTAATAATGGAGTTTATTACCTTTCCATGATGATTTATCTTGAATTTTTGCAGCAAAACATGAAGAATCTTCCCTTGAATGCTTGAAAATTGTTATCTTAATGACTTGAAATGATGAAACCCTAACTTGCTTGACTTGAGAGAGAAGAATGATGAATGAATAATTAATAATGTTTGTGATTTAGGGTTTAGAGAGTTTATTTTATAAGCAATCCACCTTATTAGCCCATAAATTGGATCCTTAAGGCCGACATGAAAAATATTAAACTTAAATCCCAAAAATTCCCACTCAAAAGTAAAAAATGGGCCAAATGAGACTCATTTGCCACCCATGGTGAATGGATTCCACTTGGATGGGACTGATTCACCATGGATGGTGAATGGGTCCGATATGGGCCATTTTGCTAGCTAAGATGCCAGGAAATAAGGAAATAAGGTTTTTATGATGACTTTGCCAGTTATTTGATCAATTTAAGCCTTAGGATGCACAATATGGGTTAATAGGGGCCTATTAATGGTGATGTAAAGGTCAATTAGGGCTTGGGACTTAGAATTCAATGTAAATGTGTGATTAAATATACTTTACAACACTAAAATGAGACCCACATAGCCTAGGAAGGAACAACATCCAATGTGAATGTGCAAGACACATTACAACACTAGATTAACATTAATTTTAGTTTACAAGCCTTCTAGATTGATGTGAGGATGTCATTAAACACATTTTATAATATTGAATTAGGGGAAAATGGGTTCGTTAAGTCTAGAAAAGCGTGAAAGTCTTTTACACCACTTTATAACACCTTTACAAGACATTGTTAAATGCATTTACAAGGGTCCAAGACCTAGTGTGGATGTGTAAAACACCTCATAACACTAAATCAAGGCCTCATTAAGTCCAATTTATCATCAATTATTCCTCAAATCAAGCAAGTTGCCTTTTTTCTATGGTATAGGTTCCTTATTCCTTCTCCTTCATCTTGAGGTTTACTGCCATTATCCCAATGGATTAGTGGTACCTTATGTTGTGCATTTGATCCTTCCCATAGGAAGTGTTTTAAAACACTTTCCAAGTTTTTCACAACTTTTGATGTTAGTTGCATGCTTGACATTGCATAAATTGGTATTGTTGATAAGACCAACTTGATCATGGTAATCCAACCTGATAGAGTGAGCCATTTACCTCTCCAGCTCAATGATTTTTCTTTGAAATTTTCTATTATCTACTCCCACAGTTTGGATCTAATTATGCCTTTAAAAATGGGGACCCCGAGATATTTGTATAGGGTTACATCAATTGAGAAGCCCAACATAGTGGCTATCCTTTTTGTAGGGATTTCTTTGTGTTGAAAAAGTAGATTTTTTATTTTTCCTTGTTTATTTGCTGCCTTGAAGCCTAGATATCCATGCAAAATTTGATTCTTTCTGCCTCTCTTAATGTTGCTTCACCATATAACAAATGTATCATCAACAAGTTGCTGATGGGTAATAGCTTCTATGTTTGGGGCTATCTAAAGCCCTTTCTAGCCTCCTTCATTTTGATATTTTTTAATGTTCTTCTTGAGTTCTTTTTCCATTATTACAAAGAGGAAGGGAGAGATTGGGTCCCCCTATCTCAGTCCACAAGTTCTACTGTTTACTAGGACTGAATATCTTGATGTTGATAGACAATAGAATATCATTTGGATCCATTCCTCATAGAAACTGAGCTGCTCCATAACTGGTAAGAAACCTCCATCTCACTCTATCATATGCTTTACTCACATCTAACTTTATCATCATACTTTTCACTTTATCTTTGTTAATTGTGTGTAGTGCTTCGTTGGCTAAAATAATGCTATCGGTAATATCATGCCCTAGGGTGAAACCACTTTGGTTGACTGAGATCTAATTTTTCCAAGTAACTTCTTGAGTCTATTAGGAAGTGCTTTTGAGATTATTTTGTAAATTTTTTTACAAAGTGAGATTGGGCAGTAATCTACAAAGTTGGAACATACCTCTTTCTTAGGTATTAGTACTAGAGCTGTGTTATTGAAATCTTTAATAAATTGTTTTTTCTATTTGAAATCTTCCACAATCTCCCAAACCTCCTTTTCTAGGAAGTGCCAACATTTTTGATAGAAGAAAGCTAGGAAACTATCTAGACCTGGTGTTTTATCTGGATGCATTTGGAACATTACCTCTTTCACTTCTTTTGTGAAAGGAGTTGTCAATATCTTGTTATCTTCCTAGGATACTAAGTTAGGAATATTTCTGATAATTTCCCCATAGCTGAGATTATTAGTTTCATCCTTTGGGGCTAGGAGCTCTTTTAAAAAACTGATTGCTCCCTCCTAGATTTTCTCCACCTCCTCGATGAACCTACTATCAGGTGTTTTGATTGCTAATATACTCTTGTATGCCCTCTTTATCTTGGAAGTATTGTGGAAAAAAATGTTATTAGCATCCTCTTCACAGAGCCATAGCTCCCTTGATTTGGTTCACCAAAAAACATCTTCCCTTGCTAGGACTTCCTCATATTCTACCATTAATTCTTTTTCTTTTCTATATTCTTCTTTTCCCATACCATTGTTTATTACTTTCTCAGTTAGCATTGATAATTCACCTTCTAACTTGTCTTTCTCAATGAAGATGTTTTTAAACACAGTCCTATTCAATTCTTGAAGTTTTCTCTTGATGAACCTTAATTTTTTCATGAAGATAAAGCTTTTTGTCCCTTTGCATTCTGGAGCATTTTTCCACCATTGTTCCATTTGGGATACCAACTCCTCCCTCCGAAACCATAATTTTTCCACTTTAAATGCCCCCTTCTTTTGAATTTTTTCAACTGTGATTGTTAGTTTGATGGGCATATGATCTGATCCTACAAGAGGAAGAATCTATGATTCCAAGGTAAAATTAGTTTCTAGCTAATCTTGGGAATAGATAAATATTTCTAGTTTTTCATTTATGCAACCAACCCCTTGTTGGTAGTTGGTCAACACTCCCCTTGGGATTTGTGACATGGACTAACCACCTCCCATGGATTTGTTAGCTCTAGTAGTTGTATCGAGAATTAACAAGTTGATCTTTTGGTGAAACAACAACCATGGGGCCAACAATTAGTATCAGAGCCAAAGGTGCTAGGTTGGAATCCCCTTGGGTAATGCTGAGGGGGACATTATTGATAGTTAGTCAGCACTCCCCTCGAGATTCGTGACATGATCTAACCTTCTCCCATGGATCCATTAGCTTTGGCGGCTGTATCAAGCATTAATAGGTCAATATTTTGGTTCAACAATAATCGTGGGGCCAACACTCCTTCCCTTTTGTTTCAACATGTAGATATCCCATTCTTTGTTTGGATATCTATTAAATCATTCCTGGTTAGGAAATGGCCAAAATTATTCATAGCAGTTGTTATTCTATTTAGACATTTGAATTTCTCTTTTTGTTTGAGTACCACATTAAAGTCACCTCCCATAATTATTTTTCCTTTGATAATTGAGTCGAGCTTCAGACTTAATGTTGTTTATAGTCTTCCTTTTCCTGGTTTCTAGTAAGACCATATATGTTGAAAAGTGTGAATTTTAGGCTCTAGTTTAGGCTAGATACTTTGCATATTATCTAGTTGTATTCCTTTTCTATAATACTTAATTTGATATTGCTTGGGTGCCACAGTATTCCTAGACCTCCAACATTTCCATTTGATTTTGAGAATGATTCCTCCCATCTTGGTATTCTAAAAATTTAGTCATCTGTTGCTTCGAGTTTTGTTTCTTGGAATAGGATTATGTCTAAGTCCAATTTATTGATTTGACGCTTGATTATGCATATTTTTTTAGGGTCATTTAGTCCCCTAACATTCCATGTTATGATTCTCATTGTGCCTCCTATTGGGAGTGCTCTCCTCCCTTTGTCTCTTTTAAGAAACTTATTATGCTTTTGATGCCCTTTTCCTATGCTAGTTCTTCCCTTATCTTTTTTTTAGGTTTTCTACCTTTCTTCTTCTTTGTTTTTTTACTGGATCAAGGAGTTGAGTTGTAGTCTAGGATATGCATTTGTTGTTGATGATATCAAGTTTGTCATAGGCTTCATTCTTGCTTTCAGAGGTATAGTTAACATCCTCCTCTTGGTCTTGCTCACATAGTTCTTCACATACTCTTTGAGGCAGTTCCGCTATTATCTTCATCCTACTATGTTCATTGGTCTTATCAGCCAATGTGTTGCTTGATTTATTATTGTCTTCCTTGGAGTTTAGCTCTTGACTCTGATTTTTAGGGCTGATGGGATTTTTTATTTGGATTTCTTCTTCCTTGTCTTTGGGTTCCTTCTTTCTCCAAACTTTTGTAGTTAGAGAGGTCCTCTTGCAATATTTTGTTGTGTGATTCCTCTGATTGCATTTATGCAATATGGCTTCTAAGTTTTGATTTTTACTTCTTGTAGCCAGGTTCTAAATTTGGATTTTAATTTAATTTCTTTAGGGATTTTCCTTATGGATGCAATATGGTGTCTTGCATATGGGTATGTGCAGGATCATGATGGGCCAAAAAGTGGCGATATGATGGGTATGTGTATGGTATGTGGCTGATGAATTTTTTTCCCAAAATTAATGAAATGAAATTGGTTTTTAAAGGAGATTCTTAGATTTCCACCAATATAAATTATGCTTTACTTTGAATTTAATAAATAATTATTATTTATTTTCTATTTGAATTATAGCTAAAGTCTTGATTGATAGGCTTATTGAAAAACATCTATAGCTTTCAAATGGTATCACATTTTGTGAATCCAAAACATGTGTCACATTCTATGCTTCACATACTATAGGATTAAAAAAAAATTGAATTTCATGAAGTTTTGACCAAGTTAAGGTGGTCAGACATACAAGTTTTGATATTTTTTAAAAGTTGTAATAAAAAAACCATAATTAATTATTTACTTGGAAACAAATTACAAAAAAATATGCATCACATTCGGACATGAGTCCTCTACTTATATCTAAAATATTATTAAAAAATATTATCATTTTATTTTTGTTAGGTGGTCAGACACCTACTTATTTTTCCTTGAAATTTAAGTACTACTGCATTGAAATTTCAAATTTTCACTAAATAGATTTAAAAATAAACCTAGTAGTTTAGAAACTACATTCAATTTTCTATAGATTCTATTCTTACATATTTTTGAAATAATATAGATAACTTATTCAAATTTTTATGTCAAGTTGCCTAACTTTGATTTTTCTAAATTTTTCGCCACTTAAGGGCTTGCTTTTTCCATGATGATCCTGCACATACCCATATAAATAGGAATTATCTTTCAGAAGTGGGATGTCTATCTCTAATAATGTGCCTAGGGATCTACCAATTTTTTCTATGCAATCTTCTAACTAGTACTCCAGTGGTAGATTGTATAACCTTATCCACTTTGCTTCCTTGTAGTCCGCCTAGTTGCTAGGTTAAAGTTGGCTTCCTATTTCTGAATGTAGATTGGGAAATCTTTGAAGTCCTTAAGACCCTTTCCAGGACTAAGTTTCTATCTTTTTTTAACAGACAGACAATTATGAAGAAGCTCTTAGGCAAGAATTTGAGACCATGGTTTTGGTCAATGTTTTTTTCGGCCCATTCTTCTATTGTCTTTCTACTTCTTTTAGGCCCTATGATTTTTTCGATGATTGCCACATCCTGTAAGATGTTAATATCTTCGGTTGTCTCCTTTTGTACATTAATTTATATTAGTTCTAGACATTCAGGGATTTTGTCCATTTTTCCTTTTTCTAGAGGTTGTGTTCTAGAATTTGATTTTGGGCTACTGAGAGCTTCCTTTTGGTATTCTTTTACCTTTCTTTTACCTTTCCTTATGTTTTCCTTTGTGTGTGGATTCCTTCTTGGCTTGATTTCTTTCTGATTTTTAGGCTCTATACTTTTGCTTGTTTCATCTCTTACCTTTGAGTTGATTTGGGAGGGTACCTTTCCGATGAAATTTTCTTCTTTGGATTTTGGGCCTATTGAAGTCTCCTTTGTTTCCTTTAGTGGTTGTTTTGCCTTTAGATTTATGGGTAGGTTGTTTGGCCATGTAATATAGTGTGGTACTTTGAAGTCTATCATAGTTTGGTTTGTATTTGGTCTATTTCTGCCTCTTGGTCACATCTTAAATGGTTTGATCTCTATGAATTATGCTGCCATATCGAGGGTTTAAAAAGTGTTACTTTATAAATTTTGCTACTTGTCTTGATGCACATGTGTATGAAATTTTCAATGTTTCAAGTGGTTTTTAGTTTATATAGAAACCTTTGTTTCTTAATTTATTTTGATATTTCTTTTGAATTTTGTAAATCACAGATTCTATTTCACATCATTTGTTTTGCATGAATTGTTCGCTATGAAATTCACAACCAGAGCTAATATTATACCACTTTGATTATTTAATTTCTCATATTCCCCTCTCAAATAAAAAATGATTATTCAATTTTCTCCACTTTCCCTTCAACTTCTCTTTTGAATCTCCACCATTGATCGCTTTTGTTCTCTTTCTAATCTTGACCATCTATCCTTAAAAAGCCCTAACCCTATCCTTTCATGGTGCTAGCAACCTCATCCATTGATCTTGGCATCATATTGGCTTTAAATCTTGACCATCCATTTGAATGGCTTATTTATAAAAGAGAGCTGTCTCCATTATTCTAACCTTACAACCACAATCTCTGATATTCTTGCTAATTTCTATCACATCACTACCTCTTGCATACACTTGTATGCAACAAAATCTGAGGGAAATTTTGCATACACAGAAAAATGGAGGAGATGCAAGGAAGATGAATCAACTTTAGCATGGGAAGTTTGGTATTTATTTGTTTTTATTTGATTTCCATTTCTATTTATGCTTTCTTGTTTGGATTTGGGTCTTTTGGGTTTGGATTTTTAGGTAGTTGTGGTTGCTACCATTGCTCTTTACCCTTGCACTCGAGTTTAACCCTATCCTATAGTTAGTACCTAAATTTGATAGTCAACCTTACTTGTCAAGAATTTTCTTTTATTTCTAGTCATTCAAAGTTGCACTTCAAGGCATGAACCTAAGGATTATTAGATAAAAGGAAATATTGGCCAAAAATAATAAGGGATTACTAGAGATATTGTTGGTCAATTGATAGCTATAGACAAAATCCAATTATAGGCTCTCTAATCTAGATTTTTACTAGATAATAATTTACATATATATTTTAATATGATTCATAAGATTAGGATTAGAAGCTTCAAGCCTTAGTGAAAATATTAAAAATGATATCTTGATATAACATTTCTCTCTTAAAAGCTCAAAAAGCTTATCCTTGACCCCCTCCACACCTTCACATCATTCCAAAATTTAACTAGGTATAGATTCTTGACTCTTGTCTAAGCTCTTGGAAATATTGATTTCAAAATATTTGGTTTTCTATTCTTGATAAAAACCAAGGTTCACTTTTCTTGGTAAATTCTCTACCATGGTCCCCTATTAGTGCCAAATTATCTCATTTCATTTTTGGAATCTTTAATTCTCATTTTTTGGTCAATAAGAGACTTTCAAACACATTTTTTAAGTTTTTCCCTAGAGTTTAGGCTACTTGGAATGGATTCATATTTTTTTGGCATTTTAAGCTTAATCCTTTCTCATCAAATATGAACCTTTTAGGAATTTCCCTAGAATCCAAGATAGTTTTACATAGTTTTGACATGATTTTAGGGTGAATATTTTTTTTAGCATTTAAAAATATATATCAATTCTACTATTTTTTATAATTTTTATGTTGATATCTATTTTCCACTTTATAATAATGCTGAGCTTTTTCTAATGTACTTATGTAGACTCAAGTACAAGATACTAAATTTACACTTAAAGTAGCACATCTATAGGTGCTTATTGATCATTGGGATAAAGCCCCTTGTATAGTTACTAGTATTCCACCAACTTCAACCATCAATCACTACTTCATTAGTGTCACCATGGACACAACTAGATCACTTGCAAAGACATGCGGCTTACATGATTCTCATCCCCTTTCCTAGAGAACTTGATACGTCTATTCATTGGCGGTTTCAATCATCCCATCCTTAGTTTTCCTCACCTAATTTTAGTGATAGTTGGTTTCCTACATGACTATATTATTTCATTTTCTTGACTTATTTTGTCTATTTCGCCTACTTGTGATGCTTAGCCACAAGAGACAAAAGAGAGGATGATTTTTTGTTGGAATTCTCTCTTGGATGATCTAGTCCCTATTGATATATGTGGTAAAATAGATGATGGGGACCCCCACACACTCCCTTATGGTATAGCTCCAATTTCTTAGTAACTTTACCTCTACTTATTTTTACTCTAGGCTTGAACTCATTTAGAATTTAGGGTGTTATTTATTCCACCCACATTTTTAATATCAATACATGTAATATTATTTATTTTTAAAAACATATAAAAAATATTCACTAAAAAATATTCTTCAAATACTAAGAAATAAATTATGTTAGAAAATTTCTAAACAAACTAAATATATATTAATTTTTTTATAGAAATTTTGACATTTTGTTCCAAATATATACTCTCATGGGATATGGTCTTCCTAAGATTTTAGATTTATTTTATCTAGTAAAATTCCCAAATATTACTATACAACCATTGAGTTGATAAGTTGATTTAATACTGCTTTAATGGAGACAAGAATGTGTGTGCCTTGATTTACTCCATAATCATGTAGGATTCACTAGAAAATGAATAGTACAAAATGGTATACCACTAATATAAATCCATGCATAGAATAATATAAATATATTTAATTTGTGTTGTCTACACATAGAGAAAATATAGTCTCTATATTAATCATTTTTACATAGTTGAGTATTACAAGGATGCTACTTATATTTCCTAGATTCTTCATCTTCTCTCCTTTACTCCACTTATCTCTCCTCCCTCCAAACATCTATCATAATTTAAGTAGGTATATATAGTATAAGAAATATACATGGGTAAGTGCAAGAAGTTGGGTCCACAAAATGTTCAAAAGTGGAAGTATTTTTCTTGATTTTTAGAATTTTTCACAATTGGATTGAAATTTTAAAGCACTTGCACATTGAATATTTAAAACATATAATGATATGAAATTTTGTATTTTGAGTCTAGTTTTCAAATATGTAATTTATTCTAATGCCTAGATGATACAAAATATATTTTACTAGGCATGTATAAAAACCACTTTTAAGAGTCACCTTTTTAGGATCATAACATGCACGTGTAACAACACCATAATTTGACCTAAATAAAATTATTTTTCTATATCATTTTGGGGAAAGATGTGTATTATGAGGATATTTTTTTAATAATTTTTTTCTAAATATAATTTTTTTTTAATTTATTTTTTATTGGCCCTAATTGATGTTTTTGAAAACCCTTATGTATGGACACCATAATTTGACCTAAACTAATCCTTTCTTGAATTTTTATTTTTAAGTTTTATAAATAATTATTTGTAGATTGATTTGATACAAAATTTTTACAATAAAATTAACAACTTAAAAGTTATTAAAAAAAATGAAAACTTAACATTTCAAGTTTATGGACCAGTTTCATCATAAATTAATTAAAATATAGAAAAAATAATCAAATCATAAAAAAATACATATTTGGAAACTAGATATCATAATCTATAATGGGTTTTAATTTGATGAAATGATTCTAAACAAACCAGTTAGCCATATTCCCAAAGTTAGTTTTCTCTCTTGACATTACCATGGCCTTATACTTGCAATTCCAAGGCTAAGATTTGGGTTACCATGCCTTTTCTGGGCCTAAATCCAAATAAAAAACATGGATTGTGAATTTCAATTTTTTTGGAACAAGTACCCACTTTAAATTGGGTACCTATGTTGAAATGAACAAGACAACTAAGAGGGGGGTGAATCAATTACAACAAATTAAACCTTCAAAACCCTCAACAATAATCAAATCCACAAACATTCATTAAACCATTATTCTATTAGTTTGATTGCACATGAAATGCAGATAATAGAAACTAAAATCACAACACCATGCACAAGAGAACAACAGATTTACATGGAAACCCCAATGAGGGAAAAATCATGATGAGGATTAGCTCACAATATAAGCAATAGCAAAATCGGTACAAAAGGGGCTCACTACTAGAATAGGACACACTATCCAAAAGGCTCATAGCTAGGGCTCACTACCACAAAAAGAATACAAGAAAATAGAAGAAGAATGTTACACAAAGAAAACATTTCTCAATGCAACAAGGAGTCCACCACAATTTCTTGCACACTTTCACAGTCTCACATGAAAGATTTCAGATGCCTTCAGCTCACTACCTTTAGGAACCCTAACATGAAGCTCACATTTCTTTGCTCAATTTCACATCACACACATTACTCACATCAATATCACATCTATCTTGCTTCTTACTCTTTCATTAACACCTCTTGCATCAACACCATACATATTTATATAAAGCTCTACCTCAAAAACTTTCTCCCATGTTAGCCACTAGTTGTTGTACATACAAATTTAAAAAAATTTGGCACATAAAAGTTCTTGTGGTGGATAGGAATGAAAGGAAACCTAATAAATCCTTAAATAGGAATCAAATAGATCTCAACACACTTCAACATGCTTCCACAAGCCTCACATGTAGTGTTAAACACAAGGTCGACCAACACTCATGCAAAACACCATAATCATTAAGTACACACTTCCTTAAACCAAGGAAAAAGTTATGGACAACATAATTTATTTGAAATCAATCCAAAATAATCCACAAACTACTTAAGATTCATAGAAAAATTCATCCAAGCTTGCATCATACAAATAATTTAACTCAGAACAATTGATAACCCTTAATTGCATACTAATAAATGAAATTTGCATTGTACTACACCAAATCAAATAAAAATTGAATACAAAAAGATAAAAGCATTATAAGAAACTTCCCAAATTTGCACAACCTAAATCCAAACAATGGAGAAACATGGAACAAATACATTTCTCCCAGACCACAAAAAACATCTTTAAACAACTGGTTCACACATTGGTGAAAATATCTCGCACTGTACAATGATCCAAAAACCCAAATTTTGAATATAGAAACATTTGTCAACCTTGAATAACTTGTAAGATCTACACAGGCATAACATCAACACAGAAATAATGCGAAGCACAATACTAGAGCACATTATGAACTCTTGCACAACATAGTTTACTTTGTTTATTAAATTTTCTCAAAAGCACTTGGAAACTAAGTACTAGAGACATCTTCACAACTCATTACTTCATTCCAACTCATGTTTAAAATCTACAAAAAAAAGAAGAGCTCCATGTACTCACAACACTTCCTCTAGGTCTCAACTACACATGCACAACCTATTTTCCTCTTTTTCTTAATTTTTTCAATATCCTCAACATCTTCATTCCATGTTTGACATCAATGATGACACCAGTCAATAGACTTCCTATTGACATCAA
The DNA here is from genome assembly GCA_007258455.2 of Sequoia sempervirens. Classification (NCBI taxonomy): domain Eukaryota; kingdom Viridiplantae; phylum Streptophyta; class Pinopsida; order Cupressales; family Cupressaceae; genus Sequoia; species Sequoia sempervirens. The sequence continues at coordinate 267,190,632 of VDFB02353493.1, forward strand.
TGAAAAAACCATCATTCTTGTAACAATTTCCCCCTTTTTCATTGATGGCAACACAAGATGTGGAAAGCCACCAAAGACCACACAATAGCTCTGAACACTCTCTCCCTTTTTTTAGATTAGATAGCCTACACAACATTCCTGAAACCTCTCCCCCTTACAAGAGTCTCTTTCTCTTTGACAACAACTTTCTTTCTTTTTCACATGATTATCTCCCCCCCTTTGACATCAATGGAAAAGGACATAATGTTTTGCATCGTTCTCCCTCTTTGACAATGAACCAAAAAATACTTGCTTTGAATACTCCCCTTATGAGTACACACAACTAAATTAGTAACACAATGAAAAAACATGAAACTACCTACTCCCCCTGAGAGGTAGCAACCAACATCAATCTAGAAAAGAGATAGATCCATAGATCTATTGGACTGATGCATCTCCATATGCATATGGTTCAAGAAAGGGGGGGTAATGACCCCCAACTTCTCCTAAAGATACTCAAAAGTAGATCCTTAGGAAGAGCCTTAGTAAATATATTAGTTATCTAATCCTTTGTAGGAACGCACTCAAGCTTCACTACATTCTCCATAACCTTCACTTTCAAAAAGTGATACTTGATAGATATATGATTTTTCATTGAATGCATCACTGGATTCTTTGAAATGTTGATTTCACTTGTATTATCACAAAAGATAGCTATGGGTTCATCATTTACAACTCTGGTATCCTTCAATTTCTATCTCATCCATAATACCTATGTATAGCATGATGTTGTTGTAATATACTTAACATCTATAGTGGATAAAGAAACTAAATCCTATTTCTTACTTAGACATGACACCAATCTACATCCAAGAAAGAATGCACCACTAGGGTATGTGCAGGATCATCATGGAAAAAACAGGCCCTTAAGTGGCAACAAATTTTAAAAAATCAGAGTTAGGAAACTTGACGTAAAAATTTGAATAAGTTATCTATATTAATTCAAAAATATGTAAAAATAGAATCTGTAGCAAATTGAATGTAGTTTCTAAACTACTAGGTTTTTTAATTAAAAAATCTATAAAAATTGAAATTTCAATGTAGTGGTACTTAAATTTGGAAACAATAAAGAAAGTGTGCCTGCCCTAACCACAATAAATGATAATATTTTTTTATAAGATTTTATATATAAGTAGAGGACTCATGCCTCGATGTGATGCATATTTTTGTAATTTTTTCCAAGTAAATAATTAATTATGATTTTTTTATTACAACTTTTTAAAAAATATAAAAACTCGTATGTTAGACCACCTTAACTTGGTCAAAACTTCATGAAATTCATTATTTTTTAATCCTATAGTATGCAAAGCATAGAATGTCACACATGTTTTGGATTAAAAAAATGTGATACCATTTGAAAGCTATAGATGTTTTTCAATCAGCCTATCGATTAAGACTTTAGTCATAATTTGAATAGAAAATGAATAATAATTACTTATTAAATTCAAAGTAAAACATAATTTATATCGGTGGAAAGCTAAGAATATCCTTTAAAAACCCTTTTCATTTCATCAATTTTGGGTAAAATGATAGTCGTCAGCCACATACCCATCATATTGCCACTTTTTGGCCCATCATGATCCTGCACATACCCACCACTTGTACTTTTCTTGTCATCAACACAACCAACCCAATCTACATTTGGATAAGAATTCAATGTGAAATCAGTATCCTTAGGATACCATAAGCCATAATTTGGTGTGCCTCTTAAATATTTGAATATCCTCTTTACTGCTTGTAACAACAGAAATAGGGTGCCCCACGTTTTAGGAGATGTAGCACATGGATAGGGTTCCTATTTCACTATTATTTCATGTTCAAGGAAACCTTAGCGATCTCAATCCAAAGATAGCAAGGGGGAAAGAGATCTTGCAATAAGGTATCCTAGGGTGTGATTAAGGACTAAAACAGGGTTCACCACCAATCTAGGGCTTGGAAAGACAAGTAACATGCAAAACCTAATGATAAAGCCAAATGATAAGCAAGACTTGAATATATGACCTAGAAATGAATGCAAAAAAGAATAGTAAAATGGAAACTTGAGTAGATCATCAAATGGGAGTAGATCATCAAGCATTCTAGAGCATCAAGTCATGTCAAATATTTCATGCATCATGTTTTTTTTGAGCTAACAATTGTGATGTTGGGATTCATGATTCAAGCTAGCATTTCATTCAAGATCTATCCTATTCAAGCAAGAGTCAAGATCTACATCCATTTGAGCCATCTCATACATGTTTGTAGCCTATTATTGCTAGGGTTTGGTGAGTTGAAACATCATATTTTGTTCATTCATCATTCTCCTCTACTTATATCTAAAATATTATTAAAAAATATTATCATTTTATTGGGGTTAGGGTGGTTAGACAGACACCTAGTTCTTATTTTTTCCCTGAAATTTAAGTACCACTACATTGAAATTTCAAATTTTCACCAAATATATTTTTTTTTCTAAACAAACCTAGTAGTTTAGAAACTACATTCAATTTGCTACAGATTCTATTATTACATATTTTTGAAATAATATAGATAACTTATTCAAATTTTTACGTCAAGTTGCCTAACTATGATTTTTCTAAATTTTTTGCCACTTAAGGGCCTATTTTTTCCATGATGATCCCGCACATACCCAAGTACAAAGGTGCACCTAGAAACCTGTAGAAGCTTGAATGAAGACCTAAAATGCTAAAAATGCTAAATTTAATGTACAATGGGACTCATATGCTAGGCTGGGTGATTTAGTCCTAGATTAGGGTTTTTGGGCAGGAACAAAAAACTGGTAGTGACAAGTCTAGAACTTCTAAAATCTAGAAATTTGACTGTACTAGGACTCATACACCAAAAGTGGTGTATTGGTACTACTTAGCTTTTTGAAGGATCAAGATTTGAATCTTCTCTTCAATCTTTTCTCCATCTTCTCAACTTTATTTTTGGATCTAAAATACTGAATTCTACTCTATAGATTCCTTTTAGTGATCTTCTAAAGAAGGTGATAACTTGGACAACTTTGCAACCTTGAAAAATTATTTCCAATCTTTCTCTTCAATGTTTCTTCAACCTAGGTCTACAAATCAAACACTAAAGAGGGAAAAATGTTGATTTGTTAATAGAAAGGGGTTTTTCTTGGTCAAACCTCATTTAGGTAATCAAACTTTGAAATGAAATGAAATGGAAAGGAGGAATGATGAATGAGCAAAATGATATGTTGTAACTCACCAAACCTTGTGAATAAAGTATTGAAAACATGTGTGAAATGGCTCCAAAGGATGTAGATCCCGTCTCTTTCTTGAATGACATGGATCTTGACTTGAATGCTTGCTTGAATCATGGAACCCTACATCACAAGTGTTAGCTCAAAAACAAACATGATGCATGATGAATTTGACATGATGCTTGATACTTGAATAATGCTCTAAAACACTTGATAAATCAGCTCTTGAATGCTCTTGTAGAATCTTGAATGCTCTTGTAATCTCCAATTTTCTATTAGGAATTCTCTCATGAAATTCTTAGGTGAAAATGAGTGAAATAACCTTGAATTTATACTTGTTTATGCCAAATTTCCCAAAATTACAACACTACAAGCTGACATCAAATCTAGGAGAATAAAATATTACCAAGAATTGAATTCAAAATAGCTCTTGGTTAAAGTAGGACTCATACACCAGTTGTGGCATATGAGTCCTAGTGGCTTAAAAATGAGACACAAACTCCAAGAAGTGTCTTATTTAATGTGGAATTCAAAATCAGGTCCCAAGACCTAGATGGGACTAATACGACCAAGGTGGTGTATGAGTCGCAGATAACTAGATCTAGAACACATGACCCAAAACTTTGAATTATGATTGGTTATTTGATAAGTGTTGAGATTATCCATAGAAAGATGCAATTAACAAGGCTTGTGGATGTAAAATAGGACCAATTAAAGCATAAATAAGTCCAATTAATTAATAAATCCCTAGATTAGTGTGAATGTGTAAAGGTACAATTTATAACACCCTAAATAAGGCACAATTAAGTTCATTTAGTTTACAAGGGCCCAAGACCTAATGTGAATGTGTTAAACACATTACAACACTAAATCAAGGAAAAATTATGGTCAATTTAATAGGAAGGGCCTAAACAAGTGAAAAAATGTAAGGGGATACATTTTCCATCATTACATTACTGTAACATGTGTTTCTTTAGGGTCCTCTTGAAATCTAGCCATAAGACAAAATTCATGCTTGATATTTGGTCTAGTAGTAGTCAAATACAACCATCCACCAATAATAGATCTATACTTGCTTTGATCAGCCTTAGGTGAATCATCATCTTTGCTCAATTTACAACCAGTCATCATAGGAGTACATACCAATTTGGAGTCATCCATTCCAAACTTATTCAACATCTCTTCGACATACTTAGACTATAGAATGAAAATCCCTTTATCTATTTGATTGATCTATAGCCTAAGAAAGAAATTAATCTCCTCAAACATTGACATCTCAAATTCTTTCTACATTTCTTCAGCAAATTTCTTACACATAGCCTCATTTCCACCAAAGATAATATCATCCACATATACAACTACTATCAAGATTTTGTATTTCTCATTTATTTAAAGTAAAGATTTCTATTTGTGGAGCCCTTATTGAATCCTTGTCGTATCAAGTACCTATTTGATCTCAGATACCAAGTTTTGGGAGCTTGCTTCAAACCATATAGTGCCTTCTTCCACCTACACACCATATCCAGTTGATCTGAAAACTAAAAATCTTCTGGTTGTCCCATGTAAACCTCTTCTTCCAATTCTCCATTCAAAAAAGTATATTTCACATCCATTTGATAGACCTTAAAATATTTATGTGTTGCAAATGCCAAGAACATTCAAATAGCTTCCATTCTAGCCACAAGAGAAAAAGTCTCCTCAAAATCTATACCTTGTACTTGTGAGTAACCCTTACACACAAGTCTTGCCTTGTTTCTTACTACTTCTCCATTCTCATTCAACTTGTTCTTGAATACCCATTTAGTTCCAATTATGTTTTTGTTTTCTGGTCTAGGGACCAATTCCCAAGTTTGATTTTTCTCTATTTTCATAAGTTCTTCCATTTAATTCATCCAATTCTCATCCTTACATGCTTCACTCATTGATTTAGGTTCAACTTTAGAAAGTAAACACAGATTTACCTCAACTTTAGCAACTTTTTTTCTTGTCAATACACCTTTCCTCTTATCTCCAATGATCTAATCTTCAGAATGATTCTTTTGCACTTACTTAAGGGTTTTAGGGGTCTTCTCTGGAGCTTCTTCCTCTTAATTCTACACCTCTTGTTCACCAAATTTTTCTTCTACTTCTCTGTAGTCAGGTTCATCTAACACATCCATCTACTGCAATAGAATTCTACAAGTTTTCATTGACTTTAACATTTGCACTTTCAACTATCTTTCTCAACCTTTTTTGTAACATCTATAATATTTTCTTCTAATAGAATATCTAAGGAAGACACCTTCATCAGACCTTGCATCAAACTTTCCTAAGTTTTCTTCTTCTCTTTTGATGTAACATTTCTTTCCAAACACTCTAAAGTACTTCACAGTAGGAATCCTTCCATACCATAGCTCATAAGGAGTATTTGTGTTGTTAGCTTTGGCTTGAAAATTGTTAAGTATGCAAATAGTAGTATGAATTACTTCTCTCTAGTAGACTTGCAGTAGATTTTCCTCTTTCATCATAGTCCTTGAAACTTCTTGAATAATTCTATTTTTCCTATCAACCACTCCATTCTACTGAGGAGTTTTGAGGGTAGACAAATGCCTCTTTATTCCATGAACTTCACAAAACATGTTAAACTCATTGGAGCTAAATTCACCACCTCTATCAGACCTCAAGAATTTTATTTTCAAATCCATTTCATTCTCAACCATAGCTTTAAATTCCTTGAACTTATCTAATGCATCATATTTTTATCTAAGAAAAGTAACCCATATCATTCTAGAATAATCATCAATCAAAAGCATAAAGTACCTGTTACCTTGTAGAATTATCACCCTTGTAGGACCACAAAGATCTATATGCACTAATTTCAACAATTTGATAGCAGATTATTCCTTTCCCTTAAAGCTACTCCTTGTTTGTTTTCCAAATCAACAACTCTCACAAACAACATTGATAGGTTTTGTGATTCTAGGTAAAACTCTCATAGCATGAACTAAACTAATTATTTCCAAGTTATCAAAATTCATGCTACACATCCTCTAGTGCGATAACCAACTATCATTAATTTGAGACATAAAGTAGTGACCATCAGCACCCTTAAGCTGATAGATATTTCCATCTATTTTCTTACTAGCAACAATCATAGTTCTAAACCCTTTCCAGATCTCACATGCCTCATCCTTAAACACAAGATTATACCCTTTGCTACACATTTGTCTAACACTCAAGAGATTATGTCTTAAGCCCTTAACATAGTAAACATTGTTAGTATTATGCTTGCCATCAAAACTAATTGAACTTATTCCACAGATCTTAGCTCCTAAATCATCTCCAAATTTAACTAATCCTCCATCATACTTTTCAAGTTTAACACTTACTTTTGTTTTTGATCATATGATTAGAGCAACCACTCTCAAAATACCAGTAATTCTTATCCTCTTTGACATGAAAAGAAGATAACAAAGTACCTTCAACCTTATCCTTTATCTCTGGAATACTTTCCTTCACACAATTTTTAGGTTACAGGAACTAGATTCTTATTTTATAGCCAAAAACAGACATTCATTATCATCAAAATCTCCATAATCAGATTCATCATTAGAAATACCAACATCTTCTTCCACATAGTAAGATTTCTTAATCATCATTCCTTTATTTTCCTTGTTCTTATTGTTTAGAGATCTTTTTGGATATCTAGAAGCATAATGACCTATCTCACCACAACTAAAAAATAAATCTAGAAGCATAATGACCTATCTCACCACAACTAAAAAATTTGAAAGGTAATTTACCTTTGTACTTACTAGTGCCCTTTTTTCATCTTCCTCACAAAGTTAGCTTCCAAATCATCAAGATCTTCATCAACTGAACCTTCAAATTTCTTTGATTTACCAGCCTTGAAAGCATTCTCTACTTTTGTACCTTTTTTCATTTTTCTCATTTCAAATGCAGTTAGAGTAGCAATCAACTGATCTCTGGAATAATTATCAAAATCAACAGTTTCCTCAATAGCAGATACCTTTTCACTATAACAATCTGGAAGAGATCTAATAACTTTCTTCACCACTTTAGATTCTTTAATTGTTGCACCAAGGCTTCTCATATTACTTACCAATTCATCAACTTGTGTTGTATGTAGCCTTTAATTGTTTCATCTTCAGACATATGCATCATTTCAAACTATGCCTTCAAGTTTTGTAACTTTGCTTGTTTGACCTTTAGATCTCCTTCATAAATTATTTCTAACTTATCCCAAACTTCTTTAGTAGTCTTCAAACTCATAACTTTAACTAATTCAACATTTGAAAGACTATTTACAATAATAAATCTTTCCTTAGCATTGATCTCATGTACCTTGATTTATGCAATTGTACTTGGACCATTTAGGGGTCGAGTATATGTATTCTGATATGCCTTCTCAATCTCATATCCCAAAGCAGACAAATATCCTTCCATATTTGTCTTCCAAAATGCATAATCTGAGCCATTTAATCTAGGATATTCCAAAGAAATCTTATTCTCCATCTTGGATCTGCCTCAAGCGGTTAAGCTCTTCTTCAAGGAACCTTGCTTTAATACCAATTGTTGAAATGAAAAAAACATCTGAGAGGGGGGGTGAATCAGTTGTAGAAAATTAAACCTTCAAAACCCTCAACAATAATTAGATCCTCAAACATTCATTAAACCCTTATTCTATTAGTTTGATTACACATGAAGTACATATAACACAAACTGAAATCAAAACACCATGCACAAGAGAAAACCATATTTATGCGGAAAACCCAATGAGAGAAAAACCACGGTGAGGATTAGCTCACAATATGCGTAATAGCAAAACCAATACAAAAGGGGCTGACTGCCATAATAGGACACACTATCCAAAAGGCTCATAGCTAGGGATCACTACCACATAAAGAATACAAGATAGAAGAAGAATGTTACATAGAGAAAACACTTCTCAATGCAACAAGTATTCTACCACAATTGCTCACACACTTTCGCAGTCTCACATGAAAGATTTTGGATTCCTTCATCTCACTTCCTTTTGAAACCCTAACATGAAGTTCACACTACTCTACTCAATTCACATCACACACATTACTCACATCAATCTCTCATCTATCTTGCTTCTTACTCTTTCATTCACACCTCTTGCATCAATGCCATACATATTTATATCAAGCTCTACCTCAAAAACTTTCTCCAATGTCGACCACTAGCTATTGTACATACAAATTCAAAATAGGTTAGAACCTAAACATTCCCATAGTGGATATGAATGAAATGTGACCTACATAAATCCTTAAATAGGACCCAAATAGATCTCAACACACTTCAACATGCTTCCACAAGCCTCACATGTAGTGTTAAACACAAGGTCGGCCAACACCTGTGCAAAACACCATAATCATTAAGTACATGCTTCCTTAAACCAAGCCAAAAGTTTTGGACAACATAATCTATTTGAACTCAATCTAGAATAATCCACCACTACTTAAGAATTGTCAAACACTTCATCCAAGCTCACATCATACAAATACTTTAACTCAAAATAAATGATAACCCTTAATTACATATTGATAAATGAAACTTGCACTGTACTGTACCAAATCAAATAAAAACTTGAATACATAAAGATAAAAAAATTATAAGCAACTTCCCAAATCTATACAACCTGAAGCCAAACAATGGAGATATGTGAAGCAAATATATTTCTCCCAGACCACAAAAAACATCACTAGACAAATGGGTCACACACTAGTGAAAATATCTCGCAATGTACAATGATCTAGAAACCTAAATTTTGAATATAGTAACTGCTATCAACCTTGAATAACCTATAAGATTCACACAGTAATAACATCAATATAGAAAGAACACGAAGCACAATACTGGAGAACATTATGAACTCTTGCACAACACAGTTTACTTTGTTTATTAAATTTTCTCAAAAGCACTTGGAAACCAAGTACTAGAGACATCTTCTCAGCTCATTACTTCATTCCAAATCATCTTAATACTCTGCAATAAAATAATAGCTCCGTTTACTCACAACTCTTCCTCAAGGTCTCAACTACACATGCACAACCCGTTTTCCTCTTTTTCACAATTTTCTCAATATCCTCAACATCTTTATTCCATAGTTGGCATCAATGACAATACCATTAAGTAGAATTCCCATTGGCATCAATGGCATCACCATCATTCTTACAACAACCTATTGTAAAAAATGAAAGGGTACTTGTTTTAAAGCTGGGAAATGAAACTTCCCCTAAAAGTGGACTCAACTTCTTGCACTCACCTACATAACTTGGACTTCAAGTTTACATGACATGTAGTCATGAATTTTACTTTAAATTTTTTACTTGATTTGACTTGGCTTGTATAATATGACATGACTTGTACTCTATACCATGGTCCATTGTATTGACTTGTACTCTAAGATTGTGTACCAAGTTTCTAATTTTATTTTCCTATGAATTGTGATCCAATTTTCAAGCTTTACTTGATTGGTATGCCTTGTACATCTATCAATGATATATTTGTACAATAGAAAATGTGAGGGACAAGGTTATATTTTATAATTGAGTACTTTAATATTGATCCAAGCATTGATATGCACTTGATCTTGTATCATTTTTTTTTTCCAACTCTCTTTTCATGACTATCATTACAAGGATATGAGAGGATATTGGATTGAAATTAAAATTTTTAGTACCCTAAAAAAGGATTTTATCATTATTTCTTGTATCATTTTCTCTAAAACTTGTAATTCTTTTTCTTCTTTATTTTTTATAACTTTCATAAAATTATTGATGTCCATATTAACTCTGTTATTGTGGTTCTCAAATTGAAGACATTTTATTTGTTAGGTAATAAAACATCATGACTTCCACCAATATTAATTTATCTTATTTAGGACTAATAACATTCTCTTCTTGTCCTATTATGTTTTGAAATAATATCACTATACACACACTAGTTGTTACTTGAAATTGTACAAAATGAAAGAGCAATTGTACTAAATATTGCTCTTACATTATGTAATAAATCTAATAAAAGGGATTACCTAGATTTTCTTCTTGAAATCAAGCTACTATATTACTAGGAAATAAAATTGGACTTACAATTCTTTCACTTGAATTCTTCAACTCCAAAATTACTAGATGCTATTGTGTTGCACTTTCTTCTCTGAAATAATTAAAAATATTTAAAATATTCATCAATCATTTTTTCAATAATATTTTAATTATTTTCAATTTTTACCTCATAGTTATATAAATCATCAATGTTTACAAAAAATATAAATTCACTATGAAATTAACTACTATCCCTATTAAATGGATTTATTCATTAGATTTATTGTCATCCTCATTCTCAATGAGTAATTCATATGCTCTATATTTTTATCATCCATTTTATTTTTGCACTCATAATTATAATGCCCAAATTTCTTACAATAATAAAACTAGAAATGAGATTTATCATACCTTTGATTTTCACATTCATTCTTGTTTCCCCTTCTTTATTTGTTACATGGTGATTGTAGTTTCTCCTTTTATTGATTTCATTTAAGTTACCATCTCTTCCTCTTCTTACATAAAATGTTCCTCTACATCTTTCAAGGATTGGAGATGATCCTTTCGCCTCTTTTACCTTTGTTCTTGAATTATACTTTTGGTTTGAATGTGTGTTCCAATGAGTTATTTTTTGTTCTCTTCAACCCTTTTTAATGAGATGACCCCATTAGTTCATTGATAGAAAATTATGATTGATCCTTTGATTCTTTAATAATAATAATGATTAGGTGAAACCTAACAGGAAAATTCTTGAAAAAATTATCCACAACACTTTGTTCTTCCATATTCTCTCCAACCATTATTAACTAATTTTATGACATTCACTACCTGGGTAGAGAACTCTTCCATAGATTTAGAATCTTTCATTTTCAAATTCTCAAACTTGCTTCTTAGCAATTGAAACTCCACTAATTTAGATTGTTGCTACCTTCTTTTGTCTTTTGAGAATATATCATATTTTCTTTGATTTTTTGGTTATTACAACTCATGGAAAAATAGATTCATCTAGTGCTATTTGACTAAAATACAATACATTCACATCCTTTTTCTTATTTTCTTTCAACAATTTTTTTGTGCATGGGTGAATCCATTGTCTATTGGTTGATCAATAGGTTTCCAAAACCCATATTCTGCAAATTCCTAAACCTCTTAAGGGATAAATATTATCTCATCCTAATGCTTAGGTAATCATATGTTTTTTTGTTAAAAATTGGGATTTGAATAGAATACTATTAGCTAGTACTAAAACTCTCCAATATAATGTATCAACCTTTTCTTGAAATCTATAAAACCTTTCCAAGCTTCCAAGAGAATATTTCATCCTATGCTTGAAATCAATCAAACATTGGCTTCCAAGCTTCATTTTTGTAAATAACCCAATTAACTAGTTTTGCTAAAGCAATTGACAATAAATCTCCATTTCTAACTCAATCAAGCCTTGACAACATGATTTGATAAAAAAATGATGGAGACAAGAACTTATTTGTTTTCCTTTATTTACTCTACAATTCTATAAGATTTACATAAAAACACACAATACAAAAGGACATACTATGTTCTAAATACATGTTTTTATTTCTCATTCTTCATTCATTATTTTACAAGAACTTTTACATACAAATATTTTAAATTTAATATTCATAATTTTTTTTTTATATAACTTTTATATATGGCTATTGCAACTTGTCTCTATTTCTCATTCTTAATCATCTCTATTTTACACCACTTCTCTCACATTCTCTCTCCAAATATATATTGTATTTTAATGAGGTATATAATATGAGAAATTTACATATCTTTCATTTCAATTTTCCTACTTGTCTTGACTACATAATATGACATGTATGAGCTTGACTTAATGATTCTAACTTAACTTGGCACATCAAGTCTCTAAAATGATTTATTTTGACTTGCACAATCTCACATGAATTACACTTTATAACATAATTTATGTTTGTTTTCTACATATTTATATACTTTATATATATATATATTGATATATAGTCCGAATGGGTAGTAGAGTTGGCTTGGGCAGTGGGTTTGCTCCCCATTGGTCTTAGGTTTGACTTTGCTCCTGGGTTTAAGAGGTGGGACTTCTTGCAGGTGAGGGATCTCACTCGTAGTGGACTAGTCTCACTCTAGCTCACCTTAGGAACCCAAGGTAAGGGTTGCTGGGCCTTTGGGCTAGGTCGCGGGGACACCCCTGTAGTATATATATATATGTGTATATATTGTTATATGTGCATTTTTTATATTTATATATGTGTATGTGTTCATATATGTGTTAACTTATCTAAACCCTTCTATAATAATTATTTATGACCATTTTGTACTTATTTTTGCATTTTTAAACTCCATTTTAATTTATTTTTATTATTTCTTTCACCTTTAGGTATGTGCAGGATCATGATGGGCCAAAAAGTGGCAATATGATGGGTATGTGGCTGACGACTAATTTTTTACCCAAAATTGATGAAATAAAAAAGGTTTTTAAAGGAGATTATCAGCTTTCCAATGATATAAATTATGCTTTATTTTGAATTTAATAAGTAATTATTATTCATTTTCTATTCAAATTACGATAAAAGTTCTAATTGATAGGTTGATTGAAAAACATCTATAGCTTTCAAATGGTATAACATTTTTTGAATCCAAAAAATGCGTCACATTCTATGCTTTGCATACTATAGGATTAAAAAAAACAAAAAATTGAATTTCATGAATTTTTGACCAAGTTAAGGTGGTCAGACATACGAGTTTTTATATTTTTTAAAAATGTGGAAATAAAAAATTCATAATTAATTATTTACTTGGAAAAAAATTACAAAAAAATATGCATCACATCAGGGCATGAGTCCTCTACTTATATCTAAAATCTTATAAAAAAATATTATCATTTTATTGTGTTTAGGGTGGTCAGACAGACACCTACTTATTTTTTACCTGAAATTTAAGTACCACTGCATTAAAATTTCAAATTTTCACCAAATAGATTTTTTCTTTTTTAAAAAAAATCTAGTAGTTTAGAAACTAAATTCAATTTTCTATAAATTCAATTTTTACATATTTTTGAAATAATATAGATAACTTATTCAAATTTTTACGTCAAGTTGTCTAACTCTGATTTTTCTATTTTTTTTTTGTCACTTAAGGGCTTGTTTTTTCCATGATGATCTTGCACATACTCCTTTATTCTTTCAAACTTTTTTATAATCATTTCTTTATTTTTTATCCTTCTTTATTTCTATTTATATCAGTTAATCTATTCTCCCTTGTTTCTTTTCTTTATTTTGATTTTAAATAGCTTTTATCCTTTTTTTTCCATCCCATCTCTCTCTCCAACCCCCCGCCCTCTCTTTTCAAGGCTATATCTACACTCCAATTCCACATTGTCTTCCCCATGATAGATCTCTAAGTATGATTTGAAACATCTTTTAATTTTAAATGAAAAATATACACAATTTAAACTAGAAGCTTACACACTTCTTCAAGAATTGTGGAAAAATCATATCAACTATAATTAATAATATTTACTTTATTCTAAAATTGTGTACACTTGATTTATGTTCCAAATTTTCAATTTGACTTGACTTGACTTATATTCCAAATTACCAGCTTGATTTGACATGACTTGACTTATTCTTCCATCATTTTGTACCCTATAAGATGTGAACAACAAGATTACATTTTCTAACACAAATTTAAGCCCTGCCGAGTGACATGAAGGCTATTTATACACACAACTTTATTCATGAAAATGGCCTAGAATAAACTTTATAAAATCACACGAATCCAATGACACAATTTGGGAAGGAAGACATTCGATTACCTCAAATAATTGTACTGAGCTCTGTAGATTGATGGTTGATCTATGAATCTTTACTTAAAGCAATTAGTTTCTAGCCAAGTGGCCAGCCTTGAAAGCTAATGCATGGCTCTAAGTTAAGAACATATTCCAATGTTTTTCTTGACCAGAGCCAGAGCCATATCATGTAAGATGCGTCTTCATCAAAGCCTGCTTTAAAGATATTTTAAATTCGATCTGTCAGCTTTGTTCTGGGCTCGCAGCGAACTTCCTAGGCTCCTTTTTTTTGGCCTCGCGCTCTTTTCATCATGGTGAAAACAGCTGTGTTGCGAACCCATCTTTTCAACCGTGGCCCACATTGACAGTTGATGGAAAAATTCCTTCCATGATTATTTATTAGAATGATTAAGGCCAGATGAGCCAGTGGGCGATCTTGTATTTAGACAAAGAAGAAGAAGCTTCTTTTAATTTTCTTTCCTTTCTGTATCATTTCCTCACTGTTAGTAATGGGCAATTTCTTTCCTTGCTGCTCATCCTCCTCTTCACCTCATAAAGAAGAAAGCACTGCACCTCATAAGGAAGAAAGCATTGCTGGACCTTCCACTGCCACTAATACTGGTTTGGATAGTTTTCTACAGAAATTTAATGATATAAGCCAGCTCCAGGAGCTGATTCAGTTTACCGAAGAGCTATTGAAGATCGCTGTAAGTTATCTACACATATGTTTCCTATAATAGGAATTTCTCCAATTCTACACTTTCAAATACCTCTGTTTCCTGACAAATTTAGTGATTTACTACTACGCTTTCCTAATATAATCTTGCTAGGCTATATTGTGTGTAAATGTACTGTTTGCCCAATGCAGTCGGGAGAGAAGAGTGAAGAAGGATCTAGTTCAGCAGTAAGTTCTTATATCCAGGATGGCCAAACTATCCTGGAGTTAGTAGATAAACGCATTGGCAAACTTCCTCGAAAGGTAAAGTTTCCATTTCGGAACTATCAAAGCAACTTGTGAGAACATTCCTATATGTTTCAATGTAATCGGTTAGTATAGATATAAATACATCTATGTGGGGAAATATAATTGGGAGATTTTAGAATTTATTTTATTTATTATATGTGTGAAAACATCAATTTTATGTGTTGTTTATTTAGGAAATATTATATTTGTTGATATTTTAAAGATATATTTTTTTTCATCGTACAGACCATTACACTTGACCTCTTGTTGTCAGTGTAAAATGACCGTAACTTTAAACATTTGAAAAATAAAGTGTATTACCTAAGTGGATATTGACTGTCATAGTTTACTTACACAATCATGAAAAAATTCTGTGCAGAAAGATTTCATGGATGACTCAGGTGAAGAGATACAGAAAGTTATTATAGATTTGCTGAAAGGAGTCGGGAAAATTCATTGGGTGGGGGCAGCACTTTCTGTGTTGGGGTTTGTATTGGCTGGATTTAATCAGATATCGAAAAATAAGAGCGAGTGCCTTGAAATTCTGAAAAGGATGTTTAACCTTGGGAAGCAAATTATACAGTTGAATGACCAAATGCCAGAACAGAAGCAGAAACTAAACGAGGCAGTCGAGTGCATTGTTGAAGGGTGCGGCATGTGCATCTCCCAACTTGCAACAGTCGAGATTTTCAGGTCAGTTCAATTATTTGAATAATTTTTATTTGAAAGGCTGATCAGGGTCTCTCTAATCAACATATTTAGAGTAAATCCAATATTTGAATTGTGTGAAGGTTTCTCACTGCTTCAGTCAATGCCCATAGTTTAAAGGCTTTCCAACTCAAAATAGACCGCTTGTATGATGCCCTTCTATTGTCGGGTATGATTGAAATAGAGAAGAGAGTGCCCAAGATTGCTCCGCAGTCACAGGAGCTCTATGCACAACAATCAGCAGGTTGGATGTTCTTCAATTTTAATGATATTTTCTTGTCATGTTTTGAGTTTTGGAACAAATTTTAATTTAGTTTTCGCAAAAACTTTACAGTTGGAATCGACAGTGCACGAAAAGAAGTGATCCGACTTTTAGATTTATATGCACAACATTCGTCACCACGAGTTGTTGTTGTTCATGGTTTCGGAGGAATAGGAAAAACGACGCTAGCCAACGCCGTTTATGCACATATTGACCTCCAAAATTATAAGCATTGCAGAATTCACATGGAGCAAAATTGTACCAAGAATGATCTGAAAGCCCTCCAAGAACAGATTTTGAATGGGTTGTTCCACCAGAACGTGAAATTGAATAGCTGTGACCAAGGTCGGGGACTGATCCTGTCGCTTTCCAAAGATAATCCTGATCAGCCACTATTTCTATACATTGACAACGGCCTCCAAAACGAAGATCTCAAGGAACTTCTACCTGCGGACTTGGGCAGCTGGCTTCCAACCAAGAGCAGAATACTTGTCACTACCAGAAATCTCGGGGAGATGGAAATATTTGTAGACAGGAATGTCCAACGCCAAGAATATGCGGTGAGTCCTCTTCCACAGATAGAGGCGAGAAAGATTCTGTTGAAGAAAGTTTCAGAGTACAATGATGAAAAAAACATAGACGCGCTGCTCAAGATTTGTGGTGGTGTTCCCCTTCTGCTGCAAATAGCTGGTTCTCAACTGGCTATAAGTAAGTAAAAGAATATAGAAGTATTAGAGAGGATTAAAGAAGGGGAGAAGGTGGAAGAGGATGATATCAGTAACCGTATGGTTGATTTTGTATATCATAGATTGTCACCGCGTGTGAGAGAGGCTTTTCTGGATATCACACCCTTCTTCTATCATTATTGGAAGAGTGAAGAAGTGGCCTTGATAGTTGGGGAGGAGGCATTCAGAGCTCTAGAGGAGGCGTCATTCGTCAAGACCTCTGAAGCTGGTTATATGATTGTTCATGACATAATTCGAGCCAGAGGGAAGAAGTTGTCAGAGCAAAATATAGTTACAGATCCTGAGACTTTGTTGGATTGTTTGAAAGCTGAAGAGGTATGTTGTAGTTACAATGTCTGTTGTCAATATTATGAAATTTTTTTTGTTAATCATTATCATTATAACATATATCGTTTATTTTTTGTGCAGAAACTGAGAAACTTGAAAGGCATCTTTTTCAATGAAAAATATGAGCAGCCTCCGATAGAAATTACTGAAATTCATCTTAACTGTATGAGAAATTCCTTAAGAGTGCTGAGTTATAACGGATCCCAGATAACATTTATGGGGAAATGCCTTAAGCCATTTAAACAGCTCAGGTGCCTCAATATTCCGAGGAATGTGCCTGATTTACCAAGGGAGTTTGAGAAACTTGAAAATCTTGTCTATTACAGAGGCCCATTCACACAAGGCATGAGCTTGTATGAGGTAAGATCTACCCTCTTCAGACCATATTTTTCATTTCGATTAGCTTTCATTAGATTGTATAATGCGACTCGACAACCTTTCTCATAATTGTTGTGTAAATATGTAGTTTCCTCCAAGCCTGCGCTATGTGTACATTGAGGGTTCTTCTGATGACAGAGTTGCATATTTTAAAACTCCTCCACAAGTCACTCCAGATTGTTTGGTTGTAAGCTTATCTTTAAGTAGTTGTAAAAATATGCAAAAGTTACCAGATGGAGTGGAAAAGTTAGCCAAGCTAGAGCGTTTATATTTAATTGGTTGCCATCAATTGACGGAACTTCCTTCCAAATTGGGGGAACTCAGCAATCTGAAAAAATTACTGCTATCGCACTGCCATGAATTGAAAATTTTGCCTTCAGATTTTGGGCAGCTCAAAAATCTGGAAGAGTTAGATTTGAGTTACTGTTATGGGTTAGAAGAATGGCCATTAAATTTTCAACAACTTACAAAGATGAAGAAGTTAGTTTTGGTAGGTTGTTCAAAATTAAAAGGATCATTGCCTCAGATTGAAGGAAATTGTTCCGTTGAAGTTGATTAAATAATTCGTTCAATGATTTATCCCTCAATTATTAATTGAGACGGCTTTTCAATCTTTTACAAAATTTATAATTGCATATGTAAGATTTGTAATTTTCAATGGCTTTATTTTTTAAATCAAATATTCATTTGATTAGTCACAAAATAACTTTTAACTTAGCTCGAACAAGTAAAGACACAAATAAGTGACCTCATCCCTAGTTTTAACACATTACATTAATATGAAATAGTCCAAACCCATGAGATCAGTGGTTGATCAATGAACACACCAACCCAAGGAAGGTTTGGAGTATGAAGTCACTAACAAAATGCAAACAACTTCAATGCAAAAGTTCAAACCCACAAGTACAATATGTTATTGAGGGTACAATGCCCCTAATCGCAATAGCCTAATAGAAGTTTGAACCTTCTTGACTACAACAATAATGTCGTGATTTAGCCATCACACTAATAACATAAATAACATATTTTTTTTTAATCAAATATTATCTTTTATTGTATTCAATTTATTTTAAAAATATATCTACTTTTCCTTTTAAATTAAATAAAGTTTATTTTAAATTTCCTTTAAATGATGATTTATTATTATAAAACAATTAAATTTTTTTTTTCTAACCTAAATTTTAAATTAAGTATATATAAGTAAATAAAGCATAAATTAACATAGATAAATTAGAAGTAGTTGGGAAGTATAAAAGTGTAATTAATGTTGTTTTTCAAAATAAAATATTAAGGAAAGGTGTACTTAGCTCTTGATTTGGAGATCAATTGGGACTATTGATGATTCATTGAATAATTTTTTTATAATATAGAGAATTAATGACCTAATCAAACACAAACAGTTGTGATTTGGGTGGTTATGATTATTTCTCTTTGTTGATCTACAAGGATCAATGACATTTAAAAATACCTTGGTAAGGATTTTGAATTGTAAGGGTTCGTGGTAATGATCTTGTGTTTTAGGAGGGATAGGAAACTGAACAACTTGATCAAATCAATGATAAACATATTCTTGATGCATTAAATCAATATGGAATCATACCAATTGATCAAATTTCATTATTAGATTCAAAAGATGCAACAAGTAATGTGAACCATCAAGAAAGTTACTCTTCCTCTTTTCATAATGAATCAAGCAATAGGTTGCCATCATGCCAAAAGGGACAATACTCTGCTAAATACGTCTTTCAATCTTCTTAAGTGGATCCAAGATCCATTTTTATAAAGAAAACAAGTGATTTCTGTGAACACTAAAGCACAAATGCATCAAGTTCAATTATTGATGCATCAAGTTCAATTATGCATCCATCAATAAATAATGGAGGAGCTATCAAGCTTTGTCTAAAACCATCATGAGTTACATGAAGCAACTCAAGGTGAACAAATGAATGTAGGATAGTTATGAGGGGCAGCCTTTGATAAGGCTTTGTTGGTAATCATGTCAAGGGAAGTCAATGCCATGCAAAAGAAGACTCAAATTATTAATGACAGTGGCCATTTGGCATCATGATAGAGTGTAGTGAACTCATAACATAGTTCACAACCATGTATGAAAGAAAAGTTGCTAATAGTAAGTCCTTCCCAGTGAAGAGATAGTTCCATAGGTTATGAAAGTGTTCTTGAGAAAATAAAGGTAATATTACCAACCAATGCCTAAGAAGATGTCAATGGAAGAGAAGGTTACAATAAAGGAAAATAAAGAGGACTGTGATTAGGACATTTAAGAGTCATAGATGCTTTACAAGGACAAACACATTAGGAAGCAACAACCTCTGTAATGGAGATAGTCTTTGGTAGGAAGGCAGACTTTTGGAAGTGCAAGTCTCAAATGTAGAAGGGAGAAAATTCTAGTAGAGAGGGGCAGTACCATCATCTTAGGTACCATTGTCACAAGACAATAAATTAAAACCCTTATGTTTGTGTGCATAGAAGTCCTAAAACATGCTTTGAGTAAGGTGCATTCACGACATCTTTTAGTGATCGTTTAGAAAGGAAGATACCTCAATGAAGACAAACAATGCATTTCATTGTCAAGTTATAGTGACAGAGGATTTGATGCATGCATACAGTCTTAGCAGACTATAAAGTAAAAACCACCTATCATCCTCACAGTTAGCATGACTATGAATGAGACAAAGAAGTCAATCATCTTTAGGACTGTTATAGTGTTTGCAAGTGATCACATGGAGTCATGATCAAAGGGGCACCAATGTTGGTAGAGGGAATAAAACAATAAAGTGGAGGATCCATGGACAAAAGCAGCATAATAGAGGTTTAAGGTGCATATTTTAAGACAATGATAATGGTCTTTAAAGTGAGAGTAAGCACAGTGAAATAAAAAGGGTAAAATATAACAGTCGACTAAGATAGCTCTTGTTTTAATAGACCACCTCTCAGGAAATCTCATTCATAGTATGTCTTGCTAGATTTATCAAACAAAAAAACAAATATACCCATGTATTTTGAAATCTACAGTGAAAAGAGAAAATATTTGCAAATAGATGAGGCCACAACCATGAGGGTAAAAGTCTCATTTTTAGTTGCTACAAAAACACACAACTATGGCAGTGAAATGCAAAGAAATGTCAAGATTTATGAAAAATAAATGCATGAAATAATAGATAGAGCACAATATATTGAATACATTCATTTTGCTACAGGAGAGCTCAAGTCCCGAGCTCAGTATTGTCTTTTCTCATTGATAGGGAAGATTTTTTCTCCATGAAAGTGCAGGAAAACTCCATGAAAACCCTCTGATGGTGGCACACTTGAGTTTTTAGTAGTTGCAAAGAGTTGAAAATGAAATGCTTTGCAATTTTCACATTGCTAAATTGTTTTAGGGTTTCTACCCTAATATGCCAACCAACTTAGGCATTTTTTTCCTTTTATTTAAACTTTTCAACTTGACTTAATAACTCGGCCAGGACTTAGGCATTTTTTCCTATGATTTATAACTTTTCATTTAAAAGGTTAATTCCCCTTGTGTATATCAATATGATATACTATCACTTGCTTTACCTTGAATTATAAATGTAAATATTGTTAAGTGATCTTTTATAAATCACTTTCAATATGTGTATTTATGTAAAGCAAGAGTGTTATTTCTTTGAGAATGAGTCAAAGGGGGTATTGCTGGGTGTAATCCAATGCCTTTATTTTTGCATTACTTTTGAAAATGTGAGCACATTATTAAAGTGATGCAATTATAAGCCACTTTAATTAATGTTGCATGTAGTGCAAAATATAGGTGTTTGTTTCCAAATTTAGTCAAAGTGTGGGTCAAATAGTTTGGAGGCATGTGGAGAATTTGGAGATGATTAACCAACATGGAAATGGTGTGTGGGTCATCTTTGATTGTTTTGGAGGGAATGAGACCATTTTAGAGGGAATTTTGTCATGTTTTTGGAATGGTTGGGTCTTGGCTTGACTTTTTTCCAGTTTGGAGGCATTTTGGAAGGTTCTTTTTTGGCCTTTATGTTGCATTTGACTAGGGCTTCTAGGACTTGTGTGAAGCAGTTGTTTTCAAAAATGGCTTAAGTATCTTCAAACTAAATTTTTTGGGAGTTCTTTCTTTCTTTCTGCAGGCATGGTAGCTTATTTTGGAGCTCTTTCAGTAGGAGACAAAATTGTCACTCAGTATCAAACATATACAACAGTATGTAACACCATTTTTATCAATGAAATTTAGTATTTTACCTTCTTAGAAGCTACTTTATTGAGTGCAGTGTGGTGATTGATGAATGTTCTTGTGAGTTTTGGTAACTCCTTTAATACTTGTCTCAGTTTAGAACCTTTAGGTAGAATAAATATATATTTATGTAGGTTGTAAGTTGTGTGATGGATCAAATAGCTATTTTAGTTGTGAAATAATTCATTTCCTTCAAAAGTGTTAAGAGAACCAAGTCTCCTTGCAAAACACTTATGCATTGATATGTTAAAATATATGAGTTGTGTTAAATTAACCTGAGCTTTTTGATGAAATTGTGTGTTAAAGCAACTGTATAGGTTTGAGAAATCAAATTAGGTGCATCACCATAGGGGTTTATCTTTTCTTTCCATGTTTCTTTATCCCCTTTTCCTAGCAAGGAATAGTTTAGGTGACACCAAAAGGGGAGCTAACCCATAATCTAGAGGTCTACTTTCACAATAGGATACCCACAGCCTGAAAGTAGTCCCATGTTGCTCCAAATTGGTTGAGTTTCCACAACTTGGCAGAGGGGTGCAAATTTGGATGGTTAACAACTACCTCTATGAGTGATGCCACCTAGTTGTTATCAATCTTCTACCAGATCACCACTAGTGTGTAATCAGGTCACCATCAAACAAAAACCTACCCTAATAACTTTTTCATAAAGGAGCATTATTTTAGCATAAATTGGGCATACAAAATTAGTTTTTTGCAAACATGATATCATCATAAATTTATTTTGTATTAATTTTAGTGGTATAGGTCTTATTATCATACTTTTCTCCTAGTAAATTTTATTTCCTACTAAAGTTAGATCATCATTTCTAATTTTTGAGCTCATAATGTTTTCTAGTGTATCCAATTTTTACATTTTTTATAGTGTTGGAAAGGTATTTTAGGGATCTTCATATTTATTCATGTAATATTTTTAGTAATTTACTCAAGAATTTTTTATTTAATTTTAATTATTTCATATTCTGGTTAGTTATTTTGGTATATTGACACCTAGAAATCTTCTTTGTTGCATGAGATGACTTCATTTTAGTTGCTTTAAATGCATTGACATTATAGATTTTTTATTTTCTCATTTTAGGAGCTATCATGAGTTTTTCTATTCATCCTTCTATGGTAATCTTGGAAAGGGATAATTATGAGCCTTTGTGAAATGGAATCCTAACACATCTTAAGTGGCTTAATATTTTTTCTTATATTTATCAAACTATACCTAAACTAGATACACCAAGGAGTGAATTAGGTTGGGGTAAGATCACTTAACATGTTACATAGAATTCATTTGTTTTAGTGTTGATCATGATACTATGTGTGTTCTATTGGATATTGATTATCCCCATACATTTTGGACAAGACTTTGGGAGATCTATGGGGACCTTCATATCTATACCTTCTAATATATTTTATTGAATATTTCCTCATTCTTATTAATAATGAAAATATTATACCCTTTGATGATGGTGGAGCTTGAGTATATAATAGGTCTTGTATGTTTTGATTATTCCAAAAATTATCTCCTTATTTCCACTCTTCTTATCGAGATCAAATCTATACCTTCTATTTTTCTTGATGATATTAGTATTGTTACATCCATAGCCCCTACTAATTCAGTGAAGAAAGCCATTCATCCTCTTCCAATCATAGCTACTTGGGATTAATATCCATTAGACATATCATACTTGTTTATGGAATCTCATATTTTAAATTTGAATAATTCTTTTGAGGATATTCATCTCCTCTTTCACAATAACCACATCATAACTATTAGCCCATCATCATTATCTTTGGATCTTGTTCTATATCAATCTTCACAAGATTTTGGATTAGGATCACCCGATTCACTAATATGGACATTTTAATAGTTTTCAAAGGCATATATTTGGATTTGGATTCCCTATTCATCTAACTTATGAAAATGGATTCTCCAATCACTAGTGGATTTTTTTCTTCCTAGGGAGGAATGTTGTTTTAGTTAGTGGATCCTATTCTATCTTAAGGCTTTCATCATTGGTACAAGAGCTACTTATTTATGGGAGAACTCATATCTTCATTTTCTCTCTCTTATTGGAGGACATTCATTGTACATATATGACAAAATAAGTCCTCAGTGGTCATATTGAGTCCTTGTTTTTTCCTTATTTTTCTAGTACACATTTATTTTATTTTATCATTTTTGGAAAGGAGATTTTTCATGTGGTTTTTTTATTTTCTCTAGTTATGAGAGATTTATCTATTTACACATGGGTACCTCATGACGCCTTATAGCTAGAACCCATCCATACATTCATTCATCATTAGATTTTTATCTTCTCTCTAAGTTATCCTTAAGTGTGGATGCTAGAGTGCAATAGAAAAATTACCTAATTAATTAATTAGGCCCCCTTTTTACGTTATTACACTAAGGCTAAAATCAGGAAAGTTCTTTCCTATTTTTAGGTCATGCTATTTTTTGTCTCAAAGTATAGGATGAGGATACTTTTCATGATCTAATTTAATTCTCACCTATGGTTTTATCTATGGTTTCTTTTTTATTTTTTCATTTTATAAAAATTCATTATTATATATTGTATTCATCCAATAATCCAATTATCCTGAATAATTTAGAAGTCTATTTAGTTTCTTTTTTGGCTCGATAAATTCTCAAGGTTTTTTAGAAAAATATTTTTTTCTCTTTTTGATAGACATTTTGGTTGCAAGTGATTTTTGAGAGTTCTGGGTTTAAAAAATTAACTCCAATAAGAAGTTTACATTTTATTCGCATTCAAGAGATGGGTTCTTGTGAATTGCTACCTATGAAATTTAGGTTGATGGAGATTTAGTAAAAAATATATGTGATCAATTTTAAATAAAAAAGATCACATAATTTGATACAATTTGAAAATATTGCTGGAATTTATAATGGAATTTATAACCAAAATATAGTGTTATGAAATAGATTTATATTAACTTAAATATAAATCAAATTACCTAAAATGGTTAAGTCTCAAATAAACTGAAAGAGCTCACAATTATTTCTTCATTATCCTAACATGAAGGAAATAGAGGTACAAATATATAGTCTTATAATTTTCAATTTCAAGGAGGATAAGGATAAGACAAAACCAAAAAAATGGGGATTTCTTATCCATTTTTTAAATCTAGGAGGATAAGAAAAAGATAGAATCCCATGAATATGAAGCTCATTATCATATCTTACAATATAATTAAAAATAAATTATCTATGTGAACTTAATTAGTGTGTGCAATATATACTTAAGATTCAAACATATCCTAAAATAAAAAATATAACACTAACAACCTGCTTTAAGTAAAATTTAGGGAGATGATAAAATGAGAAAAGTATTCAAGGATGATTCTTGGTAATAAGGACAGGTTGGGTACTCATGTATAAATAAACTCTCATAAATGAGGAAAAGGAGAAAATGAATAGGAGAATATTTTCCCCCAAAATAGAGAAAAGGAAAGACTAAGAATCCTCCCAAAAAAACATAATTCTACACCAAGATTGAAACCATGTCATGCTAATTGATTTTATGTAGGTAGTGATTGTTGAAGTGGCCAAACTACAAATGTCGCAAGCACTTTAGAGAGAGAAAGTATGAATCCCTCTTAATGATGTAGCACATGTGCTTAATGCTGATAAATATATGAATGTTGGATATAATCTAATTATGGGAAATAAAAAATTTCCCCTTAGGAAGAAACAAATCCAATGGTGAATGTTGAAGTAACTTAAACTCAAAGAAACAAGGCGAGGTCAAAAGTATCTTAATGTTTTCTATGTCAAAACTCTTCTTAAGTTTCACCATGCGAATATTAAAAGATGCCTCAATGTGCACAAAGGTAGAAGTAATCCAAACTCATTTGTAAACAGGGAAGATGTGATAGCCATGATGAAATAACTATCATAGAAAAAGAGTTGAATGTCCTCAAGTGTGCCATCTAGATCTAAAATGTGGGACTCCACAATCAAGCAAGAGATGAGGTGAATCTAGAATAAAAGATCCTACTATATAAAGAATCATAAGAATCTCTTGAAGAAGCAACTCTATAAATGTATGGTCTACACATATCTTTTAATAACCTTATAAAATAATTCTCAAAAGAGTAAAATAAAATAACTCTTAAATAAATACAAATCTTGCTTTAGATAAAAACAAAGTAAACAATATAAATAAAATAAAATTTCTTAAATAATTATAATGTAAAATAAAACAACTTTTAAATAAATAAAAAAAATATTAAGTAAATAAAGATCACTCTTGAATAACGAAGTAAATAAAATAAAATAATTTAAAGATAATTATAAAGTAAAATAAAATATTTTAAGTAAATTTTTATTTAAGATATTTGTACTAGTTTAGAATTATTGATTTCAATTAGGTTTTTTTTTGAGATAATTATTCTAGTTAAATAATTTTAAAATAAATAAATGATTAAACCAAATGGAAAAATGAATCACATTTAAATTGTTATAAAAAGTATAACAAAAAAATATCCATCACAAAGACGGTTGTTAATTCAATAATGAAACATCCAAGAATGTGTATTGATACTCTTAATTTGAAATCCAACTAATCCATAAAAAGAATAGAACACACTTTTATATATAACTAGCACTTGCACAAGAGATTCAAGGATTATGTCAATACATTGTTTTCACTAAGATAAATCTACATTCTTCCTTTAAAGAAATTGGGTATTATTTTATTTTGGTTTTTTGAGGATTTCACATGATATTTTGGAGGATTTTACTATTAAATGGCACCTGATTTACCAGCAGCTGAAACTTGTTTTCCGTCAACTCAACAGTGGTTTAACGGAGAGTAAATCTTGTTTTCAAACGTGAGACAGGTTGACTAATCAATTTTGAACTTGCAAGTCCACAGCGAAAGCCAATTGACTATATATATAATCTTAAATTCGAATCCTAACTGATACATACAAAATGGAACTTAAGTTTACTATAATCAAATTGAATACAATAAGTAAAATTATCAAACAAAACTGATTACATATATTCTGAAAAGAATAGAACAGATATTGAACCAGACCTGCAATTTGACAGTCTATTTCTGTGAGTGTAAATTTTTTGTGATTGATTGTTCATTTAAATGCCATTCAATTAAGATACTAAGAAAAAATTTAAAATGTCAAAAAAAATTATTAAAAATGAATCTATACATTAGATTTTACAATTTAAAATTTTGAAATTATAGTTTGAGCATCTGTCGAAGAACTTACAATACAATTTTTAAGCTATCTGAAAGAAGAAAGACAAATTTATTTATAAATAAATTGTTTCTAAGACAAATGAATTTATTAAAAAATTATTTCCAATGAAATTGGATAGATAAGAGTGGAGAATTTAATAGAATCTATAGAGAAATGCATTTATTTAATTGTGGAGAAAATTCGAAGCCTATATTGAACTACATACAAATATTTGAAGAGGGGGAAAAAGGATCACTGCTTTGACAGTCTTTAACGGCCAAATTCATTTCGTTCAGTACATGGACTATAACTTCCATCATCTTCTGTCTACTAATTATGTATTGAAGAGATACAAGTATCTCTGAAGTGGAATACCGTATTTCTATTAATAAATTGCATTTCGATAGATGGGAAATCCCGGGTTGAGAAAGAAAAACCGAGGCAGATACCGTATTTCTATTAATCAGCCTTTCCAGCTAGAATGGGGTCCGGAAACTTGGAATGCCGAGCCATATGCTTGAGCTCCAGCAGACGAATGTCCACGTATTTGCGTTTAAGAAAGATTAGAAGGTGATTCCCAATAAAGATATAAAGGAGGGGAACGGTAATAAAATTTTTTAGTAAGAAATCCCACGTCTTTGGAATCTTGCTTTTGCACGAAAACATAGGTAAAGCACTTATTTCCAACGAATGCCGACGATATGTTTGCTTCATAAATTTTTGAGATAAGAAACAATAAAGTAATAGGAGATGCCAAGAAAAGCACGGAATGACGCTAAAAATATGACGTGAGGTAGATGAGATTAGTAGATTCTTACAAGATAGAAAAGAGGACGAGGGATACAATTTAATCATTCATTCAAACAAGAGATTGAGATCTGCAAGTATTAGAGAAGAAAATCAAAGCTAGAGTAAGAAGACAACAGGGAGAAAGGAATTTAGGGAGAGAGTTGAAGTGCAGTGGAAGAACTTGATGTCAAATCCAATTTACTAGCGTCAAGAATGAAAGGATATTTTTCATAGATGTAATGAATATGGTCCTGAAAGGATATTTTTCATAGATGTAATGAATATGGTCTTAGATTGGAAGGAGGGTTTGTTTAGAAAAGTATAAGTAAGAATTTATTGTTTCATTTTCTTAAGTAATTATAGATGGAGGGGAAGAGGAAGATCTATACATAGAGGTAAAAATATGCAAAGGTTACCAGATTGAATGGAAAAGTTAACAAAGCTTGTATGAGGTAAGATCTACCCACTTCAGACAATATTTCTCATTTCAATTAGCTTTCAATAGATTGTATAATGTGACTTGACAACCTTTCTCATAATTGTTATGTAAATATGTAGTTTCCACCAAGCCTGCGTTATGTGCACATTGAGGGTTCTTCTAATGACAATGTTGCATATTCTAAAACTCCTCCACAAGTCACTCCAGATTGTTTGGTTGTAAGCTTATGTTTATATAGTTGTAAAAATATGCAAAGATTACCAGATGGAGTGGAAAGTTAACAAAGTTGGAGCGTTTATATTTAATTGATTGCCATCAGTTGACATAACTTCCTTCCAAGTTGGGGGAACTTAGCAATCTCAAAAAATTGTGGCTTTCTCAATGCAATGAATTGAAAAAAGTTGCCTTTAGATTTTGCATAGCTCAAAAATCTGGAAGAGTTAGATTTGAGTTACCGTTATGGGTTAGAAGAATGATCATTAAATTTCATACATCTTACAAAGATGAAGAAGTTAGTTTTGGTAGGTTGTTCCTCAAAATTAAAAGAATCATTCCCTCACATTGAAGGAAATTGTTCCATTACATTTGATTAAATAATTTTTTCAAGATTTATCTCCCAATTATTATTTTAAGATGAGTTTTTAATCTTTTATAAAATTTGCAATTGCATATGTA
Source organism: Sequoia sempervirens (assembly GCA_007258455.2). NCBI lineage: Eukaryota > Viridiplantae > Streptophyta > Pinopsida > Cupressales > Cupressaceae > Sequoia > Sequoia sempervirens. The sequence continues at coordinate 267,219,514 of VDFB02353493.1, forward strand.
AGGTTTGTAATTTTTAATGCCTTTATTTTTAAAATCAAATATTCATTTGATCAATAATTTTTTTTTTAACTTAGCTCGAATGAGTAAAGCCACAAACAAATGATCTCATCCCTAATATGAACACATAACATTAATATGAAATAGTCCAAATCCATGAGCTTAGTAGTCGAGCAAGGATACAAAGCCTGTGAACACACCAATCCAATGATAGTTTGGAGTATGAAGTCACTAACACAAATGCCAACAACATCATTGCAAAAGTTTAAACCCACAAGTATAATGGATTATTGAGGGCACAATGCCCCTAATCACAATAACTCAATAGACGTTTGAAATTTCTTGGCTATAGCAACAATGCTACAATTTAACCATCACTAATGTCATGAATAACATATTTTTTAAATCAACTATTATTTTTTATTGTATTCAATTTATTTTAAAAATATATCTATTATCCCTCTTAAATTAAATAAAACTTATATTAATTTTTCTTCAAATAATGATTATTATTATGAAACAGTTTAAGAAAAAAATCAACCTAAATTAATTAAGTATATATATAAATAAAGCATAAATTAACATAGATAAATTAGAAGTAATTTTTTATTAACGATAAATAGGTTTTGAAGGATTCTTGAAACCCTATACAAAAAGGAATAGTGGTAGTAGAGAAAAAACATTGGACTACCCACCCAAGAAACCAAAAATAAGTTGATTACAAAGACATCGACGACCCATCAGCAAAAACCAACAACAAAAAACAAAGACAAAAAAGTACAATAAATGGCCATTAGATAAGTTCTTTGAGCATCCTCTCCACTTCAAGGTCCTTCAACGCTAGCCTATCATGCATTTGCATGATGTCATCCACATCCTGCATATGGACCATTTTTCATTTCTTAGTTTTTCTCTGAGTATGCACACTCGGCCCAACACCCAAATCCATGGTTTGCATGTCCTTATCTACATTCTCCCCCCTCTCCTTAGTCATTCGATCACCAAAAAGATCTCTTCCCATCCATTCTTTTTCCTTCTCATTGAGAAAAACTAAACCTTCAGTCGAGGCTTCTGACTTTTCCTTGCTAAGATTGATGAGCGTGTCTAAGTCCTTACACATCTGCCTGTAATTATTTTCCAACAATGCCATCCTCGGGCGATAATATTTTTTCAGGTTAGCCAACTCATCCACCACACAACCAATACTAGAATTCATGGATTTAGCCAAACCAAAGATGGAGTCTTTTTCCTTGAGACTACGAAGCGTGGAAATATTGCACCTAGCAATAGTGTCGTGCTTGTTGTGGAGATCCTGCACCTCATTAACCAACCACATCAATAAATTAAAGGAAATGTCCACCCCTTCTTTCACCATACTCGATGCTCACGAAAAGTCCATGGCCCCCCAAAACAAACCTCTACCCTAATGTGAACTAGTAAGTAGATCCCCATCCTGACAAACATTAGGGATAAACTTGGACTTACCCTTGTCCATGGAAGTCGACTCATGATCAAACTCATCGACATTAACAACACTATTCACCTTACCAGCACAAGGGGTCCCACCATCACCATCATGAATCGGGTTCAAATTTCCCAAATTTTCTGCCACACCATCCAAAATATCCTCAACCATCTCTGGAAGCTTATCCCCCATATCCTTTGAACCCAAACCTCGACTCTTGGCCTTATTACCACTGCAAAGCCCCTCCTCTCCAACCTCCTCATAGATCTCCTTCAATTTGCGCTTAACTCGTGGGAGGGAAGGCTTGGCCTTAGAAGTAGAGGGTTTCTTCCCACCAGACGAGGGCATATAGTCAAGGTTAGTATTGTACCCATCTGAGCACCCCTCTGAATTCTCTTCAATTTCGGTCCCCTCACTCTCAAGAACCTCATCAACTTGACATTTACCACTCCCTTTCCTCTTCTTATTCAAAACAAGGGAATGGGGATCATAAAAAATATAGTTGGCTTTAATAAACTCAACTATAAGCAACATCAAGCCATCATGTAGAAAAGGGTTTCTAGGGTTGTTCCTTAAATTCAAAATTCCTTCCTCCAAAGAAATCAATAGGTAGAACGAGAAGGAAATGAACTTATTATGCCGGAAATGATTCAACACAACAAAGTGGTGGCCATACAACACCGTGTATCTACCATCCAGGGTGAAGTACCACATTAATACCATTGCCACATCCTACCAGATAGGTTTAATTTTAGTCCTATCATACCCGCCACAATCCATTCTAACCATTTTAGGACACTTTCTATCCTGGAGAAAATTCTGCTTGGCCGACTGCGAGAGGTTCTTATCTCTATACAACTTCCTTCCTTCTGACGACATCCTAGTCACTTCCGCAATGAATTCTTCATTAATTGTAGTATCCCTTCCAAACAAACAGTGAACACGACCATGCTAGGCATCAACGAAGTCTTTGGAGATGTTGGACTTGAAGCCATGCAACCTTCCATATAAGGGGTCACCCCTCCCTTTTGTAGGATAACTCAAACATCGACATTAGAATTGAGTTCATCATAAGAAAGCGGTTACGTTATGCACCTATCCCCACCCATCATCGAGATATTTGCAATTACAGAGGGAAACCACACACAACGACAGAAAAATAATAAGGAAAAAGGGAAATGAACTCGTAAAAAGTGTGAGAGTCTGCCAAGAGCGGTACCAAGAACAATAATGGTGAGGATACTCATGCGACTCAAATTTGAATGCTCACAACTTCCAATAAGCATCACCTGCCCAGATTGTCTAATAAGCCAGAAAAGACCATAATACCCACGCATTCCAATAGTCGAGGAGATGGAAAACACCAACGTGCTAGGATTTTTCATTATGGAGTAGATTACTTAACTCAAAGGGCAGCACATCATTCGCCTCCCAATACCTTGTAGACAACACCCCAAGATTCACTACCCAATCAACCACACGATTCGCCTCTCTAAAAGCATGAGAAATATATATTTCATCAAAATCCTGAATCAAAGCAAGGGCATCCAAAATTAAATTTTTGATAGTCCATGATGGGGGAGAGACCTTCCTAATACAATTCACTATATTAAGAGAGTCCCCTTCGATCCATAGCTTTGAGATCCCCTTGTCTCTAGCCAAATAAATTAGAAGTAGTTGGGAAGTATAAAAGTGTAATTACTTTTGTTTTTCGAAATCAAATATGAGGAAAGGTGTACTCAGCTCTTGATATGGAGATCAATTGGGACTATTGATGATTCATTGGATAAATTTTCTATAGTATAGAAAACTTATGACCTTGCTGTGTAAACTAGCCTTGAAAATAAAATTAAAAAAATTCGTGTGGATCAATCTCATATTTTGGCATTGATCAAGAATAACAAAAATATGATCTCTAAGGCATGGTCCTAACCTAATCAAACACAAAAAAATGTGATTTGGGTTGTTGTGATTATTTCTCTTTGTTGATCTACAAGGATCAATGATATTTAAAAATATCTTGGTAAGGATTTGAATTGTAAGGGTTCATGGTCTTCTTAGTCAACTTGCTTTTAAGATGAACTTTAAGACCTTGGGTTCATGTGCTTGCAAACAAAAAGAAAATGTGAAATAACTTAAATGTGAAATCTAATGTAAGTAATTCTCCAAAGATAGATGTTCCTAAGACACCCCTTATAAATATAAAAAATATTAAATGATAAAATAAAAAATCATTAGGTAAAAGCAACCAAAAATATGCCACCCAAACCCAAATATGAATTTGCATAATGAAAATAGCATATTACCTCCACCTATCATAAGTGCATCATAATCCACATTGACTTAGAAATTATGTTTTGGTTTCATTATCTTCATTTAAATATATATTATGACACATTGTAATATACATGTCATAAGTTGGACAACAAGTGTAACTTCCTCTAACAACTATTTTCTATGTCCCATATATTTTTATATTTCCAATATGGGAGGCTTGAACATTGGAGGCCATATCCTTTGATGTAGGAGGCCATTTGGGCATTTTTTTCTTTTTCTAAACTATAGAGACAAAAAAATGTTTACATAATAGGACTCCATAGAAGTGATGTTGAGTGATCCAAATTTTTATTTTACTCATTTAAAATGAACTCTATGGCCCAAAATTTGAGTTATTTATGTTTCATAGCTGGAAAACTACATTATTTTTATACTTAGCATTGGAATCAAAGTTGAGATGTGTTTTCTAATATATGCATATGTTTTGAACACCTTACAAAATAAAATGGAGTACGAATACACTTATGAACTAATTTCTAGGGGCTGAGAGGCCCATATACTCACAACACCACTTAAAACATTCAATGATCATTTCCTTCATCAATGCATTTGTATTATTATACAAAGTCTCAATTTTATTTAGCATAACCCTCCTATCATCTACCATATCATGAATAATATGTTACTATAAATTAATATTCTTTATCCTTGAATAAAAGGTCAAGTTTTTTGGCATACATATGATACAATCTAAAGATTTAGTAAAAAGTATATTCTATTAAATCTTAGATAAAAAAGCATCACATAATTTGATACAATTTAAAAAAATGTTGTGCAATTTATAGTAAAATTTGTAACCAAGGTATAGTGTTATGAAATAAAATTATATTAACTTAAATGTAAATAAAATTACCTAAAAAGGTTAAGTCTCGAAGAAACTGAATGAGCGTGCAATTCTTTCTTCATTATCCTAACATGAAGGAAAGAGAGCTGCAAATATAGTCTTATAATTTTCAATTTCAAGAAGGATAAGGATAAGGTATAAAACAAAAAAAAGAAATTATTTCTTATCCAAGTTTTCAAATCTAAGAGGATAAGAAAAAAAAATCGAATGAATATGCAACTCATTATCATATCCTACTTATATAATTAAAAATAAATTATCTAAGTGAACTTAAATAGTATGTATAATATACTTGGGATTATAATAGTACCTAAAATAATAAATAGTTGTAACACTAACAACCCCTTTTAAGTAAAACTTAGGGAGTTGATAAAATGAGAAAATATGCAAGGATGATTCTTGCTAATAAGGACATGTTGGGTACTCATGTACAAATAGACTCTCATAATTGAGGAAAAGGAGAAAACGTACAGGAGAATGTTTTTCCCCAAAATGGAGAAAAGGAAGGACTAAGAATCCTTCTAGAAAAAGATAATTCCACTCCAAGATTGAAACCATGTCAAGTTAATTGAGTTTATGTAGGTAGCGGTTGTTGAAGTGGTCAAACTACAAATGCCACAAGCACCTAGAGAGAGAGAGAGAGAGAGAGAGAGAGAGAGAGAGAGAGAGAGAGAGAGAGAGAGCCCCAATAATGATGTAGCATATGTGCCAAAAGAGGATACAATATATGAATGTTGAATACAATCTAATTGTGGGAAATAAAAATTTCCCCCTTAAGAAGAAACAAATCCAATGGTGAATGTTGAAGTAACTCAAAATCAAAGAAACAAGGAAAGGTAGTAAGTCTCATGATGTATCCTATCTCAAAACTCTTCTTAAGTGTCACCATGTGAATATCAAAAGATGCCTCAATGCACGAAGGTAGAAGCAATCCAAACTCCTTTGTAAACAAGGAATATGTGATAACCATGATGAAATTACTATCATAAAAAAGGAGTTGAATGTCCTCAAGTGTGTCATCTAGATCCAAAATTTGAGACTCCACAATCAAGCAAGAGATTCTAGTAGAAATTTGTTCCAATGAGGTGAATCTAGAATAAAAGATCCTAATATAAAGAATCATTGGAATCTCTTGAGGAAACGAATCTATAAAGTATATGGTCCACATATATTTCTTAGTAACCCTATAAAACAATTTTCAAAAGAATAAAATAAAATAATTCTTAAATAAATACAATTCTTGCTTTAGATAAAAACAAAGTAAACAATGTAAATAAATTAAAAATTCTTAAATAATTATGATGTAAAATAAAACAACTCTTAAATAAATAAACTCTGCTTCATAGTGGGCAAAGGCAAGGGTCAGTTATGTTGTGTGCCAGTTCCTACTCTGCTGACCCAGGGTATAGGAATGGACTTTGTCCCTAACCTTCATGAGATTAGATATTTTTTATAATCAATAAAATGTTCAGTGGCATATCCACTTTTATTTTAAAAAAAAAAAAACTATTAAATAAAGAAAGATCACTCTTAAATAGCAAAGTAAATAAAATAAAATAATTTAAAGATAATTACAAAGTAAAATAAAATCTTTTAAGTAAATTTTAAAAGGATCACTCCTTTGTCAGTCTTTAACGGCCAAAGTCATTCCGTTCAATAAATGGACTATAACTTCCATCATCTTCTGTCTACTAATTATGTATTGAAAAGATACGGTTTTGTCTGAAGTGGAATACAGTATTTCTATAAAACCGAGGCAGATACTCCGAGCTGGTAGTCAGCCTTTCCAGCTAGAATGGGGTCCGGAAAATTGGAATGCCAAGCCATATGCAGAAGAATCTCCACCTATTTGCGTTTAAGAAAGATTAGAAGGTGATTCCCAATAAAGATATGAAGGAGGGGAAGAGTAATAAAAAAACTTAGTACTTAACGAAATCCCACCTCTTTGGAATCTTGCTTTTGCATGAAAACACAGGAAAAGCACTTATTTCCAATGAATGTCGACGATATGTTTGCTTCATAAATTTTTGGGATAAGAATTAATTAAGTAATAGGAGATGCTAAAGAGATGACGTGGGGTAGGTGAGATTAGTATTTCTTATAAGATACAAAAGAGGTTGAGATATAGAAGTTATGCATTCATTCAAACAAGAGGTTGAGATCTCCAACTCTTAGAGAAGAAAAGCTAGAGTAAGAAGACAACAGGAATAAAGGAATTTAGGGAGACACTTTGAAGTGCAGTGGAAGAACTTGATGTCAACTCCAATTTAGTAGTGTGAAGAATGAAAGGATATTTTTGATAGATGTAATCAATATAGTCCTAGATTGGTAAGGAGGGCTTGTTCTATCTAATAAATTTAAAATTATAAGGGATAATTGTTTGTTTCATTTTCTCAAGTAATTATAGATGGAGGAGAAGAGGAAGACCTATACATAGAGGTAAAAACATGTTCTAGTGAAGAGCATGACTAATATAAATATCCTTATAGTTTGGTGATGTAATTAAACATTCATATTCCCAATTTAACAAGAGATCTACTATAAACATAGGGCATCACCAAACTATGACATAATTTGTTAAATTCATTGACATGAAGGTAGATGGAGAAAATTTGGATATGAGCCTAGTATTGAACTAAAGTATGAGAATTATACGAAGACTAAGTGCATCTATAATATAAATAAACTCTAGTTGTGCATTGTGGAATGACTTTTAGAAATCAGATGTGTTTAAATTCAAAGTTTGTATTAGGAAACTTGTAAGGCAATTAGGGTAATAAATAATCCTTAGTGGGGATTCAAATTATTACATACACTAATTAGAAAAGGAGGTCATAATTAATATTGTGAAGGTTCAATAGAGTGGACCATTATTTTATTATAGATCACTACTGATATAAAGAATGTTGACTAGTTATGACATTCTATTGTGAATAAGGATATATAGGTCTAGACTAATAAATCATCAATGTACTAGTTTAGGTATTTGAAGGATATTTCCACTATTAAAGAGAATGACACAAATTTTTATTATGTGTTAGTGAGTAATATGGGTATTGTGTACCAAATCCACTTAAAAATCATATAAATCCTATATATTCTCATATTTCTAGGTCAGAAAGAACCATTCGTTTGTGAGGGTTAGTATCACAAAAGCACAAATAAAGATTATGATACTCCCTTTCATTGTTAAAAATATCAAGATTACCTCTATCATATCCTTCACCTCCTTCAAATTTGAGTCACATATAAGACATTGATGAAAAGAAGATGAAACAGTAGAAACTTTTTTTCATACAAACCTATAAATCTTTCTAACATGGAATATACTGAAAAATAAAGAATATAATAATTCATCATGATATAATTAAGCTAGGGAAGTAAGGGTGATGAAGGTGGTTGGGAAGCATAGTTAAGATCCAAATAAGCATTACAACTTAAAAGTTTAAGCAAAGTAGAATAAAGCATGCACACATAAGAACATTATCACACCATCATAAATTCCATTGCATAAATAAACATAATAGAACTTTCCAACAATAATTGATACATGAAGATAAGAATGCGATAAACTATGTACTATATATGACCAATGTGAATTTTTTTAAGAAGAGGGTTCATTTTTTTAATAACATAGATTTAATAACATATACATAGAAAGATAATATAAGGGAAGGGTATGGTAAGATTCACCCAATCTATATCCAAATATTTTCCCATTTTCTACAAGACCTCATGGCAAAGGATGACCAAATAAGAAGATTCAAAATTTAACAAACCTTTATTTTGATGAATAATTTCAATAAAGACAATGCAAAACTATAGTACCTTATAAGAGTGGTGAATATGAACCCTTATTCTCATTTGAAAGGTTACACCTTTATGAAAATATTTATAAATTAAAGGAATTTTGTAGAAGCACTAGGGAACACCATTAGAGGATATTTTCAAGAAAAAACTTCTAAGGTCATAGGTTTCAAGAATCTTTCTTGATTATTAACCTCAATAGAATAAAAAATTTGCATGTACGATTGCGAATATTCAAAATATTATTGTCCTTAAGGAAATTTTATCCCATTAAATAAGGTGGCATTATAGTTATTTTAGGGATTCCAAATAATATTTTACAAATAGGTAGCACAAAAACTGGTCTTGATCTTAGGAGAAACTCCATGGTGAAGCATTCTTATATAAAAGTAATATTAGGATGGATGACCTCTTAGGAATTCAAAATTTTTCTCTGCTATGAGAATCACCTAGATTTTATGCATGCTAAGTGGACCATTTATGCCCATGAGAAATAGATTAATGTAAAACACTACTCATTAAATATGGATCAAATATGATTGAATAAAAAATATACATATTTAAATCTTTGAAACATATCACATAATTTGATTCACTACAAAAACATAATCTAAATAAAAATTAATGAGCTAGGGATCTCTATAATGAATGGTTCATGAAGCATAGCACTTTCTTAAGTTTTTCAAATGTGGTAGTAAGATAAGTGGTATTTATCTTAGCAAAAATTTCATGGTTAAACATGCTTGTGTTAGACTAGTACTAAGATTGATGATATATCTCAATACATATTGATGCAAGTCACCTATATGAGGATCACCTAGATGTAATGAATGATAACTCGATCATTCATTTTCAAGGGATATGGGTTCTTGTGAACCACTACTTATGAATTATTGATAGAAGAATATTGCTAAACAAATTTATAGTATTAAATGTTGGAGAACAAAACGTCACATAATTTGGTACATTGTGATATCATCATCTAATTCAAAATGAATAAATTAAGGATCAATTTAAGGAATTTTTCATAAGGTAATACAATTCCTAAATATAGTTCAAATTGGGTATAAGGCTAAGTGAGCTTGATCTTGAGGGAAACTCCACGGTTAGGCTTGGTTGAGGCTAATAAATATTTTAATGGGTAATCTCCTAAGAAGTCCCAAAACTTCACCCTTATAAGAATTACCTAGATTCAATGAGTTCTAAGTGAACCATTAATGATCATGAAAAATAGGTTGTTGTGAATCACAAGTTGTAAAATATAGGTTGATAAATATTGACTAAAAGAAGTCTGTGAGACCTACCTTCTATTTCTAGAGATTATGTGTGTAATGACGAGCATTTTGTGATTCTCATAGATGGCTCGGCTATGGATTATGTTGTTACCATGTATTTTTATTGGACATACCTTGGTGTTATCTCATCTATGTGATACACATGCATATATGCTTACCTTCATCAATTATGGTTTTGTGGTAAATAATTGGATGATCTAACTATCTTGATGATCATGCTTCTTGTTATTTTTATGAGTGGTTGATCCTATGATTATATGGATTATGATGTCTAGTGTCAAGAAATGTCGTTGGTGACATTTTCACACTTGTTTGGGCCCTTCTTACAAAATTGAGCTTAATGATGCCTTGAATTAGTGTTGTAATGTGTTTAACACACTCACATTAGGTCCTGGGCCCTTGTGAACTAATGAATTTAAACACTACGTTGCTAAAGTGTTGTGAAGTGTTGTAACACACTTTCACACTTTTCTAAGATTTTATCAATTAACTAAACCTAATAAACCTCTTTTTTTCCAAAATGTACCTTAATCCTACCTTATTTGAAGTGTTATAAAGTGTTGTAACAAACTTTCACACTTTTCTAGGGTTTTCATCAATAATAGGCCCCTTTTATGCTTTAATTGGCCTTATTTTGCATCCACAAGCCTCATTTAATGCATCTTTTCAAGGATGATCCTGACACAAATCGATATTCAATCATAATTCAGGTGTTTTAGGTTGAATGGCTTAGATTTAGTGATTTGGGACTCATTCACCACCCAAGGCGAGTGAGTCCCACCTAGGTTTTTGGGTCCCGATCCTAGTTTTACACCTTTCTAATAATTTTTAAAAATGGTCCCATAAATTATGCCTAATGGGAATCATTCACCACCTTGGGGGGATGAGTCCCGTGTGGCTCAAAATTAAAATTAATTCAAAATTTTGGAAATTTTTTATCCTCCTAGATCTAATGTCGGCTTGCAGTGTTGTATTTTTGGGAATTCTTGCATAATTAAGTATAAATACAAGGTTCTTCCACTCATTTTCACTTGAATTTTGTGAGAGCATTCAAGTATTCATCCTTATAGCAAGTTTGAGTTCACAAGAGCATTCAAGCATTCAAAAGAGCATTCAAGAGTCTTCAAGAGTAGATCATCAAGCATTCTAGAGCATTATTCAAGTATCAACTATCATTTCAAATATTTCATGCATCATGTTTTTTTTTTAGATAACAACTATGATGTTGGGCTTCATGATTTAAGTTAGCATTTCATTCAAGATCTATCCTATTCAAGCAAGAGTCAAGATCTACATCCATTTGAGCCATCTCATACATGTTTGTAGCCTATTATTGCTAGGGTTTGGTGAGTTGCAACATCATATTTTGTTCATTCATCATTCTCCACTCCTATTTCATTCTATTTCAAGGTTGGATTACCAAAATGGGGTTTGACCAAGGAAAAATCATTTCCACTAACAAAACAACATTTTTTCCTCTCTTTAGTGTGTGATTTGTAGGTTTAGATTGAAGATACATTGAATAGAAAGATTAGAGAGTTTTCAAAGTGCATAAAGTTTTCAAAGTTGTCATCAAGCATTGGAGATACTTGAAGAACTTCTATAGGTTGCAAATCAGGGTTTTAGATCCAGAAATCAATTGGGAAGCACAGAGTAGTCCTTGAAAACCAAATTTAGACCTTGAAGTTTTAGAAAACCCTAATTGAGCTGATTTTCCACTTTTGGTGAATGAGTCCCAATCTAGGTCAAAATTCAATTTTTTTAGAGATTTGAATACCCATTTGCTAGATTCATGTTCCCGCACAGAAACCTGAATCTAGGATGGATTCACCCGGCTTGGAAAATGAGTCCCACTCAACATTAAAGTCAAAATTTCCAATATTTCAAGGCCTTATTTAGTCATCTTCAGATTTCTAGGTGCACACATTTCATCTTGTAGATAAATCTATTACGTTTTATTTTCATTTTTAGGTCCTTTAGTGAAGTATTACATTACATTAGGTTTCATCATTACACCTTGCATTTCATTTTTCTTTCCATATTCTTACTTTGTGGTGAACCTCTCATTAGTTTACAATTAGCCCCTAGGACAACCGTATTACAAGATCTCTTTCTCCTTTGTATTGAGATATCTAGGGTTTGTTCTTGAATGAGAGATAGTTAAGATTGTTATTCTATCTCCCAAGCATAGAAAGAAAACAATTTTCCACATTTCATGGTGTTATCACATGTAGTGAATTTATGTCTAATTATCTTTGAAAATTGATTTTATTAATGATATAATGTTAGTGGTATGGAATGAATGTTGCAATGAGATACTTGATTTTGAGATGTCATTTTAGATATATTATGTTAATATATTTCATGCTTGGATTTTGATTATTAATGATTTATTAACCATTTCGATTCAGTGTGCAAGTTTAGTCCATGACCAGTGGACCTAGGGAAATTCCAAGGTGACAAATGTCCATTTCCTATGAAAACTGACCTAACATTATTGAAGAGGTTAAGGTCTTATATGTCATGATTTTATGTAATTTTGTTATTGTGTGTGATGTACTAGTAATGTTGTTGTTTATAATGTTCAGTGCAATGTCTTGAATGAATTGAATGTAGTTGCATGATATGATCTAGTTTAAAGGTTGTTTAATGTGTTTAATTTATAAATTAATGGGATTTCGTGACCCTAGGTAATAAGGCTAGGACTTGGGAATAATTTTATGGGTTAAAAATTTGATTTTAGAGTCATATGACCCTCTTTTTGGAGCCACTTTTGGTTATATGATGAAATTCAAAGTTGGTCAATGTCGTTTAAACATGCTTGGGGAACCCTCACACTAAAAGTGTGAAGGGTGGAGTTGAGAGAGATCAATTGTGGAGGCGACACTTATCACCATCACAACTAAACATGAAGGATTAAGGATTTTTGTATGGTTTTGTTTTGGAGAAGGGGGGAACTGGGATTGATTCATTCATTTTTCTGGTTTTGGCTATCAAGATTGAGCAAAGATTGGAAGCTTGGGAAGGAGAGAAGATTGGAGATTTGCTGCTGGTTTTTGCATCTATCATTTCCAAATTGAAATTATAATAGGTTGGTATGCTAACTCTTGTGCTACTCTCATGAGCTTGTGTGTATGTATTTTTATTTGTGAATATTTGATGTTTTTTTTTGTTGGTTGTTTGAATTGTGGGCTTTTTGGGTTAAGAAGAAGAAAACCTATCATAGTATGGAGGTTTTACTTCATGTGTTGAGGTGGAGTGGGTGAGATGTCCTAGGGAGGAGGTTAGATAAAAGGGTATGAGTACCCATATGGTTCATGTTTATGATAATATGTAGATACTATGAGTTGAAAATATTGATATGGTGTTGAATGAGGTGAAATAGAAAATAGGTGGATATATGGTTGGAGAGGTATTTAATATATGGGAAACTTGAAGGTGATGCTTGGATAGAAGTGTTGAATTTATTTCTATTTTACCCCTTCTAGTTGATGTTCCCACTCCCTCTTTTGAGACTCTTCAAGAAGAGGCTTCATGATGTGTTTTCTTATGCTGTTATAAAACTCTAATGTGTGAAAATTGTATTGAGTTTTCTATTGTGAAATGCTATTGGAAGTGTGATAAAATTGCTATATATATATATATATATGTCATGGTTGTAAGTGTTGTCTTATGAAAAATACCTATCACACTTGGTGTTTCCTCAAGCTTGGAGATGGGCTGCTTTATCCCTATGGTTGGGAGGTGAGCTCAGACTAATTATGGGTCAAGATTTACTGTTGCGTGTGTAGAAAAAAATTGGCAAAGGAAGGGCATATTTGGGGTATGATTTTTTGCTATGGTATGATTTGTTATTGTAGAATATATTATTATTGTGGTATGATTTTTTGTTGTGGAACGTGTTGTTGTTGAGGTATGATTTTTTGTTAGGGAATGTATTGTGGTTGAGGTGTGATTTGCGGTTGTTGAACATATTGATATTGATTATGAATTTTTATTGAAGTATGATATATTGTTGAGTTGTTTTTGGGTTTTGATAAATGTTACGTTGTTGATGTATGACTTGTAATTGAGATGTGTTTAGGTTTTGATGAAGGTTATGATGTTCCAATTTATGGCTTGTTGTTGAATTTTGTTTGGTTTTTAATGAAGGTTAAGTTGCTGGGGGATACTTGTTTTTATGGATGTGCTAGGTGTGGTTGTTTGTGAAGGATGTGATATGTTATAGTTTATTGGTATGTGAGATGTGGAATCTTATTTTGTAATGGTAAATGATGGAGTTTTTGAGTTGAAATATTGACTTGAATGGTTTGGATTACTTGTGTTCCTTGTTGCATTGGGTGTTTGTGTAACATTTGGAATGTTAGGAGGCATATAAGGTTCAGGATTTGGGGTTGTGAAAGGATTATCTGTATAGTTTTCGATGTTGGTGTTTGAGGGGCTCAGAATATTAGGGTTTTTTTAAATGGGCGTGCACATGAGGATGTATGGAGAAGGTTTGTGCTTGGTGGATTTAGGATGTATTAAGATTGTTTGGTCACCTACATTTATATTTTGATATAATATATTCATGAGTTGTTTGGAAAATGGTATTACATCCATGTCATATGGTGGTATAGTAGGTTGACTAGGCATGCTTTCCATTGGAGGTGTTGGTATCTATTCATTGATAGTTTGAACTCTAGTCACATTCTCATGTATGAGAATACTAGATGTCATGACATTTGTGTGAGATTTCTCTCTAAGTGTAGCAACATTCTAATTAAATAGTATCTTGGAACCACTTTCTGCAAGTTTAAGAAATACATGTTTAAATTAATAGAGATAAAGGCATCAAAGGGATCTATCCAATGAAGGATCTTGTTGTATTCATAAGAGTTTTTCCTTAGTGAATTCCTCAAATGACTCAAATCTATTTTTAATGTATTCCATAAGGACAAGTGGACCTTGAGGTTGTTGTTATGGAGTTTGATATTCACATGAGGGGTGAATAGGTCAGTAGACATTACAAATTTTATTTCGGTAGTAGTCATAGGTGCTATAAAAATTTAACTACTTGGGTTTGACTCCTTGAATTTCTTGTGTTACAACCTTGTAATAGGAATAAAATGAGGTGACCTTATATAATATAAGATATACGTGAAGGTTAATTTTTTGAACACACCAGCAACTACAAGGGCGGGGGGGGGGTAAATCAATATCTTCAAAGAATGAAACCCCTCCAAAGCTTAAAATATTTCAACACAAATCAACCTTCTTAATAGAAAACCTAAAGCAAGTCAACAAAAATGAAAGATATAGTAGTTAATCCCTTAATAGATTCAACAACCCTTAATAATGAAAGATACAAAAATTCAACCCTAAACCAGATCAAGAAAAATGAAAGATAAAATAGAGAACACACATCCACAAGATAACACCATCTTTACGTGGAAAACCCAATGAGGGAAAACCATGGAGAGAGTTAAATCAAAATATAGAATCTCATTGCTTACAAAATTACAATTAGGCTCATTGCCAAGGACTTGTAGGCTAAGGAACACAACCTTAGGGAAAGATACAAGGAACATGCAAAACTAAAGCACACATTACTTCAGGGTAAAGATACAAGGACATGATGAGATTCACTATCTTAGATCAGGATACAAGAAATTTAAAGAAAATTACAATATTTATGAACACAACACTTTGCTGATTGAGGAATTTAAGCACATATGATCTTTCTTCCACACACTTTTACACTTTATCCACTAGGTATTAAATTCATTTCATAGTCACATACCTTCACTCTTGTACACCTATCTTGAATTTGAAATGTTCTTGCATTTATATCTACCACAAGACCTCAAAACATCAATTATGTTGGCCAAGAAAGAATACAAACAATGATTTCAACATTTTGGCCACAAAAACCTATTGCAGTCCTATCCTAAGGATAGAGAGGGTAATTTTCTTTTTATTACATCTTCCAATGTTATCTAAAATAATTCACATGCTGGTGCACATCAACCTAAGTCGACAATACAAAAACATGTAGATGAAACACGGAGCACATAACTAGTTAGCCCAAAAGCATACTTCCAATTGAATTAACTCAATACAGTCTCAAACAAGATAGGTCAAGATCCAAATCAATCATAATACTTCATATGCTAGGGAAAATCTCCAACCTCATGACACAAACAAGAAATAAACCCTATCGGCCAAATATCCCTAAATTACCTAGAAATCCAACTTAACACAACATTTGACACCAAAGAGATCAAACATTAATATGTGGATCAAATGGGGATGTTCCTTGAACATCCAAAAACACTTCCAAACACTTCTTCCATACTATCATGCCACCCATAGCCATCACAAACCAAACATGAACTTAACACTTCATTCTAGAAATACAAAATGCACAATCATGACATAACATTAACGAATCATCTTGTGGACCAATTTAACATATGGAATTGGAATTGAGACACTACATAGATATTGAGAGCACATCCACCAAGCTGTAGGTGTAGATACTGTAAAGAATTTTTTTCCTCTGACTATTTCTTTTTGTTTTCGTCCCTTGCTTCTTTTCCGCTTAAGGATGAATCCACACCCAAAGTTCAAAGATTTCTCTTGCATAAAGTCATGCAGTATGCCATGTGGTGGCTGCATAGATTTATATATATATAATTTTCCTTTTCAACATGAACGAGGACACGTGTTAGCTTGGCAGGGATTTTCTTCAAAACCGCTCACACAAATATGAAATCACCTACTCGCTTGACACGTCATCTATCTCCTACAAAATGATCTTTGAGGCAGAATTTTTCAAGGAACGTGGTGGATGTCTTAATTTTTGGGTGGAACCTTTGAGTTGGCGTCATCAACCTCCATAGCTAATCAATTATATTTTTCCAGGCTATGCTAAATCCGATTGTTTTCTGACAGCTATCTTTGCTAAAATATCTAGAACCATTAAAGAAGTAGTTGAGACTTAATGAGTGAAGATTGTTGCATCTAATCAAGATCTAAGATTAGATTGTGAGCTATCAGATTCAAGCATCTAGTAGTTTCTTCTTCTGGATTGTTTGTGGTGGTGTCCTGGGTATGTGTAGGATCATGATGGGCCAAAAAGTGGTGATATGATGGGTATGTGGCTGATGACCTTTTTTTTACCCAAAATTGATGAAACGAAAAGGTTTTTAAAGGAGATTCCCAGCTTTCCACCAATATAAATTATGCTTTACTTTGAATTTAATAAATAATTATTATTTATTTTCTCTTTGAATTATGAGTAAAGTCTTGATTGATAGGTTGATTGAAAACATCTATAGCTTTCAAATGGTATTAAATTTTTTGAATCCAAGACATGTGTCACATTATATGCTTCACATACTATAGGATTAAAAAAATAATAATTTCGTAAAGTTTTGACCAAGTTAAGGTGGTTAGACATAGGAGTTTTTATAATTTAAAAAAAAATTAATATAAGAAATTCATAATTAATTATTTACTTGGAAAAAAATTACAAAAAAATATGCATCACATCCAGACATGAGTCCTCTACTTATATCTAAAATATTATAAAAAAATATTATCATTTTATTGTGGTTAGGGTGGTTAGACATACACCTACTTCTTATTTTTTCCCTGAAATTTAAGTATTACTGCATTAAAATTTCAAATTTTCACCAAATAGATTTAAAAAAAAAATGAACCTAGTAGTTTAGAAACTACATTCAATTTTCTATAGAGTCTATTCTTACATATTTTTAAAATAATATAGATAACTTATTCAAATTTTTACGTCAAGTTGCCTAACTCTAATTTTTCTGAATTTTTCGCCACTTGAGGGCCTATTTTTTCTATGATGCTCCTACACATACCATCCTCTTCTTTTGGCTATAAATAAAAAATGGTGGCATAAAGCAAAAAAAAAATGTTTGGAGTTCCACAATTTAAAAGGTTTTCTTGAAAATCCTTTCAAGGAATATAGAAACTGTTTTAGAGAGCTTTATTTTCTCAGTAATAGGAGGGTCTTTGCAAAATACTATTTATTATTTAAGTTGTCATGTTATATTTAATTCAAACTATCATCATATTGACATCTGACCTTTGTTTTCAATTTATGGGTATGTGTAGGATCATGATGGGCCAAAAAGTGGTGATATGATGGGTATGTGTAGGGTATGTGGATGATGAATTTTTACCCAAAATTGATGAAACAAAAAGGGTTTTTAAAGGAAATTCTAAGCTTCCCACCAATATAAATTATGCTTTACTTTGAATTTAATAAATAATTATTATTCATTTTCTATTTGAATTACGACTAAAGTCCTGATTGATAGGCTGATTGAAAAATATCTATAGCTTTCAAACAATATCACATTTTTTGAATCCAGAACATACATCACATTTTATGCTTCGCATACTATAGGATTAAAAAAATTTGAATTTCATGAAGTTTTGACTAAGTTAAAGTGGTCAGACATATGAGTTTTTATATTTTTTAAAAGTTGTAATAAAAAAATCATAATTAATTATATACTTAGAAAAAATTTACAAAAAAATATGCATCACACCGGGACATGAGTCCTCTACTTATATCTAAAATCTTATAAAAAAATATTATCATTTTATTATGGTTAGGGTGGTCGGACAAACACCTACTTATTTTTCCCTAAAATTTAAGTGCTACTACATTGAAATTTCAAATTTTCACCAAATAGATTTAAAAATAAAAAATAAACCAAGTATTTTAGAAACTACATTCAATTTGCTAAAAATTCTATTCTTACATATTTTTGAAATAATATATATAACTTATTCAAATTTTTACGTCAAGTTGCCTAACTCTGATTTTTTTGAATTTTTTGCCATTTAAGGGCCTATTTTTTCCATGATGATCCTACACATACTCTTATATATCATAGAAGTTTGATATATTTGGGAGAAATCTTTGAAATTGTGCATGCTATGGCATTTTTCAAATTTCTTCATATTTCATTCATATTGAAAACATTGTGTTACAAGTTTTGTGTTAATAGTTTCAAATAACTAATTTTCATGTTGTTAGCTTCTATATGTTATGCTATCTTTCAAAAATTGGATCGTGTCGATTGTACTCTTTCATTTTCTATAAAAGGTACGTTATTTTTCATATTATGATGTAAAGGAGGAAGAATTTTGTGAATTTTTGAATATTCCTATTAATCTTCAGAGTTTTCTTATATCTGATCAGACCTTAATGGATGCTTCCCACGAGGAGATTGGAAAGACTGTATTGTGCTTTATCTAGCCTTTGTTGCTCATTCTCTTCCCAACAATGAAGGGTCTAAGGAATTCTATGTCCATCTTATTAGTTATAAGAGGTAGTTAAGATTTGAAATGTTGTAAAAGCTTTGGCACATCACCATCTTTATGTTTTATTTGCATTTCTTTCTACCCCTTTTCTCCAAATACAAGGAAGAGCCGACTTTCTTTAAAAATCCTAGAGGTCATTCAGTGAGGTGAAAATTGGTCCCTCAGTCGTTGAATTTCCCATAAGGCTATTTGGAGTAGCACAAGGTTTAATGATCAAAATTTATTTTTCTAGCATGCCTAGTGGGATCAAATTTTTTTTGAACGTCTAATTAGAAGTCATAAATATTTCTTAAATCAAACCAAGAAAAGAGGTTGGCAATTTCATGCCCAAAATCCAAACAAGAGAATCTTCAAGAGGAAATTTCTAGTACTCCCAATTACCTTCCTTAACACCTAGGAGAAGAAGACTTGAAAGTTCTGTATCACCTATAAGAAGCAACTAAGTAAGAAGTGTTAGCCTGCAATCCAAAGCCTTATCTACTCCATCAAGAGGGTAAAATTTCCAAATCAGAATACCTGTAATACCCTATCCATAGAAATCTATTTACAATGGCTCATATAGATGCTCCTTCTCCTAGAAATTTTGTAACCTAGGATAGCAGTAGCCCACTACAACCACCTACACCCCTGGATGTATGACCCACCATACCCATCAATGCTCTCAAGGCAATCCCAAAGTTTTTCGGGTAGGATTTTAAAACCCCTTTTGAACATCTCCAAGATATAGTGGTGGTATAAAAAGTATATAACATCATAAAGGATAATGTTGCTCTCATATTGTTGGATGTGTCTTTCAAAGTAAAAGCCCAGGACTGGTATAGGTCTTTGGTTTTTGGTTCTATCCACTCTTGGGATCAACTCAGAGAGAATTTGTTTGAACACTTCTCGAAAATGGGAGATCTCCCCTCTTTACTGCAATAATCAATCACCATCAAGAAGGCCCCACAAGAGGATATGAGTGAATTCAACAACAGGTTCCAAAAAACCTGGAAAATGATTCCTATTACAGCTAGGCCTCCAGTGGCTATGGAGTTCATGTTTTATTTTCAATTCAGACATCATAGTTATGGTGTAATCTATGGGAGGAGATACCTTGCCCGATGTGTATGATCTGGTTGTGCATGTAGAAAATAGTTTGATCAATGCTAGGAAGCTTCCATCATGTTTGTCAATGCCCATGTTCATATAAATCTCTGGTGGACCCCACAAAGAAATAGCTCCTAGCACCTCTACTCCATAAGCGAGAATGTTAGTTGTACCACAATCCATGTATGTATACCCAGGTGCACAACCAAGAATGTTGGGATCTTCTTCATTAGTAGTGGATGTCAATGATATGAAAGAACCTCATGTGGTCCTTTGCAAATGAGCTAGTTCTCATCGAATGACATCAAGCAGTACCTCCAAAGCCTCCCATGCAAACCTACCAAGGAGGAAGGCCATCTTATCAAAAAAGCACATATCAAGGAGTTTCGAAAGAAGGAAGTCAACAACCAGTTCCTGCCAACTAGATAGTCTCGTTCACCATTCTGCTTCAAACCATCAAGAATAGTTCGATCAAAGATTTGGTCCTAGGCTAGAACAATTTGGTGGAAGATGAGAATGTGTGGTGCTTCCCATGCAATGATATCCATATGCCTCAAAAGTGTCCAAGGGGAAACCTTTAGCGGAAGATAGTGGAGTAAAGAGGCCAAGGCATGTTTCCAAATGCGGAAGAATATCAGTTTCCTGAAATGGAGAATGTCTGCTTTAGAGCACAAACATGAAGGATGTCCTTAGAGCAAGAGTTGGATATCGCACCAGAACAAGCACTCTTCTCTTTGATGGAAGAAGAAGATTTAGTATTTGCAAATGATTCTCCGACGACTAGTGCCCCAGAGGTATAGTCAGAATACAACACAAGGTCCAAAAGAAGAATCATTGGAGAATATGTGCAACAAGCTCCACAACGTCCATAGCCATAATAACCACAACTACAAGTGGAGCAAGTCTTGCAGGCTCGACCCACTTAGTAGTCACAAGCTCTACCATTACTAGAGAAAGAGGTGGATAAAGTACTAAGCCCATCCATGCTAGATTGGCCTCTCCCAAAGATGAAAGAGATACCATCATTCAAACCCAAGGTATCACTAGTTAGAATGCTCAACATGGTCAAACAATTGAAGAAATTGCATGTTAGCATATCTCTATGGGACGTTATATCAATTCCAGAACAAAAGAAGTTGCTCCAAGAGTTATTAAAGAAATAAGAACAAATATTGCAGACAAATGGGTATGTGCAGGATCATCATGGAAAAAACAGGCCCTTAAGTGGCAAAAAATTTAGAAAAATTAGAGTTAGGCAACTTGACGTAAAAATTTGAATAATTTATCTATATTATTTCAAAAATATGTAAGAATAGAATCTGTAGCAAATTGAATGTAGTTTCTAAACTACTAGGTTTGTTTAAAAAAAAAATCTATTTGGTGAAAATTTGAAATTTCAATGTAGTAGTACTTAAATTTTAGGGAAAAAAAGAAGTAGGTGTCCGACCACCCTAACCATAATAAAATAAAAATATTTTTTTTATAAGATTTTAGATATAAGTAGAGGACTCATGTCCTGATGTGATGCATATTTTTTGGAATTTTTTTCCAAGTAAATAATTAATTATGAATTTTTTATTACAAATTTTAAAAAATATAAAATCTTGTATGTCTGACCACCTTAACTTGGTCAAAACTTCATGAAATTCAAATTTTATTTTTATAATCCTATCGTATGTGAAGCATAGAATGTGACACATGTTTTGGATTCAAAAAGTGTGATACCGTTTGAAAGCTATAGATGTTTTTCAATTAGCCTATCAATCACGACTTTAATTGTAATTCAAATAGAAAATGAAAAATAATTACTTATTAAATTCAAAGTAAAGCATAATTTATATTGGTGGAAAGCTGAGAATCTCCTTTAAAAACCTTTTTCGTTTCATCAATTTTGGGTAAAAGAAAGTCGCCAACCACATACCCATCATATTGCCACTTTTTGTCCCATCATGATCCTGCATTATGTACCCTGATGCGATTCCATTGTGCAATCAAGTTAGAGATAAGGAACCCATGTTGGAACCTTGACCTTCAAGAGCTGCAACATACACAAACATCACAATCAATGTAAATGAGAAAGAGGTAAGAAAACCAAAGCCCACATCTTTCTTTTTAACACTTATTGTGGGAGATAAGCTTTTACACAATAACATGATTGATTTAGGAGCTAGTACTACGGTCATGGCTAAAAAAGTGGCTGATGCCCTGAAAATAAAGTATGAGCCTCTTGAGAAAGGGATCATGTAGTTAGATAGGAAGAAGGTACTGACAATCGAATTCATCAAGGATCTATCTTTAACCCTCTTCTCATGTTTGAGATAAACCATCATACAAGAATTTATAGTGAAGCTTGGTAGATATTTTGCACTCGATTGGTCTCATTTGATATTGAAAAAAAAACATAGGTCAAAGATGAATATCCTATCCAGATCCTTGCACCCTGAACATATAGTAGACAACACAATCCTATTCTTTGAAGTGGTGCACAATTCCTAAAGAAAGGAGACGTATTATGCAGAAATGTTAGAGGACGAGGAGGACACAAATGATCGGATCTCGAAAGCGGAGGTCCTCCTCTATTAGTTTATTGACTTTGACCCCTTTGGGAACTTTCATTCTACTAGATTGGGAACCTATGTAATCTTCGACGATGACCAAGTCTTCCCAAAATTCATAAAAGAGCAAGAAGAGCCTAGTGGATCGAGTGACAATAGTCTATGGATGTTATATTTTGATGATACCAAATGCAAGGTGAGTTTTGAAGTAGGTGTCTGATTGGTATCCTCGACTGGATATGAGACCCTCAAAGCTTTCCACTTCCAGTTCCCATTCTCGAGTAATGATGCTGAGTATGAGGCTTTGGTCCATGGTTTGTTTCTTGCAGAACAGATGGGTGTGAAAAGAGTACAATTGTTCAGAGACTCGGAGTTGGTCATAAGCCAAGTCTGTGGATAGGTGGCTACCAAAATATAAGAATGAGGTCTTACAGACAGAATATGGGATTTGATCGAGAGCTTTGAAGCTTTTAACATCCATATTATCCCATGATCCTAGAATGTTTTCGCTGATTGAATGGCTTTGATTGGTTCACAATTTGATCCAACTCTTGAATCAACAAGAAAACATAATGTAGTGCAAATCATCGTCCGACTGTCAATTATCAATAATGATGAGAACTAGTAGGTTTTTGAGGATGATGCTTATATTTCTACTTTTTAACAAAATTAAGAAAAAGCTTCCGATCATTCACAATCTGAAGCTAGAAGAGCTACAAAAGGAAAGTGATCCAATTAAAAGGCAATAAGCTCCTACGAGGATGTGAGGAATAACAAATAAATATTCATGTTATTGATGCAAAATACTATGAGGATCTCGATGTCAGGAATGGAAGAAAGCTAAAATTCAAAGAGACGTCTTGCAAAATGATAAAGAGAGGTTGAAAGGACCATGTTCTAGATATGACAGTGTCGTAGTTTTGATCTATGATGATCTTAGAGGATATGATTTGGGCGTAATATAACACACTATTGACTTGGCTGAAGGCTCAAAGCCTATCTGATAGAAACAAAGGCTATTCTATTAGAAGGTCGAAGCATTGATGGCACAAGATCTTGCCAAATTAATCGAATCAAGAATCATATACTCGATTAAATATTTCACTTGGGTATCCAATCTTGTACCAGTAAGAAAAAATAATGGTGATATTTGGCTCTATATGGATTTTAGGGACTTGAACAAGGCTTCATTAAAGGATCACTACCCTTTTCCCACAATGGAGCAGATCCTACAAGCCGTAGTTGGATCGAAACTGTTCTCGCTACTCGATGGTTTTTCAGGGTATAACTAGGTCTATGTATTGAAGCAAACTAGCACAAAATAATGTTTACCATCAAGTGGGGAATGCTCGTGTACTCAAAAATTCCTTTTGGACTCTCCAATGCTGGTGTGACCTTTCAGTGAGGAATGGATATCACCTTCAATGGGTTGATTAATTAGAGATCATCTTAATATATCTAGATGACCTAACTATTTTTTCAAAATCAAAGGATGATCATTATGATCACCTAGAAAAAGTTTTCCAAAAGTGTCAACAGTTCAGGATTTCCCTAAATCCTGAGAAATGGATCTTTAGAGTACCACAAGGTAAGCTGCTAGGTTTTTTGGTATCAAAAGAGGGAATATCCATATAACCTAAAAGGGTGAAAGCTATAATAGAATTACCACTGCCACTTAACCAAAAAGGGCTATAGTCCTTCCTGGGGAAGATCAATTTCATCAACCAGTTCATTTCAAACTTTGCACTCATCATGAGACGGTCTATCACATTGATGTTACAAAATAATTTAGTGTTTAAATGAACTCCTAAAGGAAAGCTAGCTTTCAAGAAAATTAAAGTAGCCATCTTTGTAGCCTTTGTGTTAGCTAACCCAGACTTCTCCAAGTATTTTTTGCTCTACGTCTACAACGACCAACATAGCATAGCTTTAGTGCTCACTCAGAAGGACAAAGAAGGAAGTAGAGAACATCCCATCACATTCCACTATGGGACTCTCAAAGGATATGAAACTAGGTACAATTTGGTTCAGAAACATGCCTTTACTATTGTCAAAAGCCTCAAGAAATTATGACACCTAGTATCGGCCAATAGAATCACCATCCTCATTGCCCATCCTAGTGTTTGAGATTACATCATTGAGACCGAGATAACTAAAAAGAGGTACAACTAGATTACCAAGATCTTGGAATATGGCATAGACATATGACCAACCAAGCTATTTTAGGGAAGAGGTCTTTGTGAATACCTTGCATAGGAATTGAGCTCCTTCGCAAAGGAGGAGACCGACTAGGTCTATACAAATCAGTTCGAGTTTGATGAGTCATGGGTCATGGGTCAAACACAATATATGCAAAAAAGGCAATGCCTAGCAAGTATTCCACCTCATAAAAGAAAATACTACCAACTACAAGGCATCAGGTATGTACTAATTGAAGGAATTTCATTTAAAAGGAATTATGATGGCGTCTTTCTCCATTACTTAGATAAGCCATAGGTAGAAAGATTTTTAAATGAATTCCATAGTAGTATTGAGGGCGGATACTTCTCTGCCAAGAATATTGCTTTGAAGATAATGCAGGCAGGATATTACTAGCCTTCCAAGTTCTCCGATGTGCACCACATGGTGCAGAAATATACTTAGTGCTAATTTTTTGTTTGCAAGCAGAAGAACTCTGCCATGCCATTGAGCCCAATCGTGACCAAGGAACCCTTTGCACAATGGGGTTTAGATTTTGTTAGGGTGATCAATCCCATCTCTAGCACCAACCATAAGTGGATACTTACGACGACTGATTATTTCACAAGATGGATGGAGATCGTTGCTCTAAAAAATTCCACATAAACTAAAATTATCAATTTTCTTGGTGAGTTGGTAGCAAGGCTTGTTTCGCCTAAAACCATCAAATATGATAACACACAAGCTTTCATAGGCTCTGGGATATCATACTTTGCTCTCAAACATGGGGTCTACCTCAAGAATTTATCAAAGTATTATGCATAAGGAAATGGGTTAGTAGATTCAACCAACAAGAACCTGATTAGGTTAATTAAGCACATCAGATCAAAATTCCAAAAGGAATGGCACAAGAATTTGTGAGCCTCTTTATGGCCTAACAAAATTACACATATTCTAAAGGACTCCCCTTATGAATTAGTATATGGGAAGTTGGTGATTTTACCAATTCCTTAGAAATTTCAGCATTACAACTATTGAAAGCTTTAGAAATTGAAGAAAGAAATGAAATGGTCCAAATAAGATTGGTGATACTCCTCAGCCTTGAAGAAAAAAGAGAAAACATGTATGACACCATGATAGGGCGCCAACATATAGTCAAATGATGGTTTGATCAAAAGGCCTCCAACCTAGATTTCTGGGAGGGAAGCCTTGTGTTAAAGTATGACGAGCACTCTAGAAAGCTAGGGAAGCATGCAAAGTTTGAATTACTATTGAAGGGTCCCTTCCACATTCACGCATGCAAAGAAAATAATGCATATGAGCTAGAAGATATGGATGGTGACATTCTGGATATACTGGTAAATGGTATTCATCTGAAATTATTCCATTAAAGCACACAAGTTCTTTTAAAAAATTTCACAATTATGTACCATATGTAATTTTTTTTGTAAAATACAATATTTTTGCGAATAAGCCATGAGAATAGCACCAAAAGAGCAAAAAATATTATATTCACCAAGAAAATATTCACACTATAATACGTTTATCAAGCCCAAAGCTCTAAGAGAAGCTCAAAGCCTTCTCACACAAACCCAAAAAGAGATACATTTCAAAAGGAAAACAAGGAGGCAACACATAAAATAAGTAGTGAAATTTAAGCCTCTATCCATAACTAGCAGTCAAAACAATATTTCTTCAGGTTTTTCTTCAACAGTGTGGTAAGGGGGTTAACATCACAACACATGCGAGCATGACATGACATGGACCTCAGTCCTCAACACCATGACTATACAATAGAAATTCAAATTTATTTTTCCAGTTGATTCCAAGAATGTGCTCCACACCATAGTCCCTCACTTGGAAGGAAGCCATGGGTCGAGACAGTGAGTGATACCTCTCCAAGTCCATGGTGCGAAAATCAGTAAGAAGTAGCAACCAAGGCTTCTCCTCCCTAAAATCGGCATGCCTTTGAAGATCCATGGTACTTGGAATGCCTCCACTAGGGATAGCAACTTGCACAATATCGCTAAGCTTGTCTAAGAAATCCAAATCAAACATAGCATGGCATAATTCAATAATCTAGGGCTTAGAGATGTCCAAATCCAATAGAAAGGCCACAAACTGAGAAACAACATTGGAGTTGCACCATGGCTTGTTTTCATCCTTCACGTAGTCCTTTCCAAGCACCCATTTGAATGCCACAATAGTGAAGCGGTCATTGTTCCTTACCAGGAATTTAATTCTATCATAGTTGACTTCACCTACGAAGGAATATTGTGGCCTTCGGGGAAATATCCATATAGGGGTTCCTAGGCCAGACATGATAGCAACAAGCAGGCTAAGGCTAGTGGAACATAGAATATAGTGAGAAAAACTTGCTAACTCAAGAGCTAATTTATTGAGTTTTCTGCTAAGGTGGCATTGCTATTTATAGAAAATGTGCATCGACGAGCTTGATGAATGAAAAATTCATCTCTCAATGAACAACAATAGAGAAAATATTAAGGAAATAGAAAGAGAGGAATGAATCGTACAAAAAATCTAATACCAAGCCTTGAGAAATAAATTCAGGCATTGAGAGTAAATACTTGCGTGTACCAATTGCTGCTATGTGTCCATTGTCGTCACCAATGCCAACCTGCTTTCTCATGAGAAGTTGATTAGAGCACTGAATTCTAAAAAATTAAATATGAATGTATTTTTAGAGTACTTTTCATCACTCAAAGCATGCTTTCCATTGCTAGAGGCATGCTTCCCACCGCATAAGCCTTATTTGTGAAAAAGGTGGCGAAGGGAATGTACTAATTACATTCTCAAGGAAGATTTGGTGTTCCTAAGGGATAGAGATCCCTATTTCACACATATCTCCTCATTGGAAGTACTTGGCGAGCAAGTGGTAGCAGTAGTGCCTTATTGCATGTACATGCAAGAGAATTAAATGCACCCAAAAAGAATTTTTTTGCGAAGTATCGAAAGCTGGAAACAACTATTTCTCTGAAAATGCTTTCTGCAAATCCTTCAGTACAACAATGGTGGACACATCATCTTCTAGTCAACAGGTTGGAGTTTCATCTGCCAGACTAGGCTACAACAACATCTTTGGAAAGGATTCATTTGATAATGTCTTAGCACAAAAAGAGCAGATTTTTGCTCATACTAAAATCATACTGCCAGGCAATTGTGTTAAAAAGGAAGCAATTATGGATTTTGTATACAATATTTTTGACCCAAAGTTGCATTTGAACCCTAAAAACCTTAGGAAAGGGGAAATTCAAAGAATGGTCAAGTATTAGGGAACTGAAGGCTTTCCATCATGACTTTGGTATTGTGTTTTGCCATAATTTATGTTGCCTACTATACACCTATGTCTAGAGCTGATGGATGCATGTGCAAAGAGGTTGGATAAAGAAATAGGGGTTATAATTGGTAACAACTTAAGGGTTACAATCAACACAACAACCATCCAGGATATGTTGTGTATCCTTGTAAACTAGAGTGTTGAAAGGTTTGAGCACAAAACAATGGAGGATTTTTGGAGAAATAGAACCAAGCAATTGTAATTTTATATAGATGAAACATATGAGAGACTGGAAGGAAATTAGTTCATTTTCCTGCTAATACATAGAATGTTCAAATCTAATGTGTAGGCCATTTTTGCAATGTTAGCTTATATTTACAACTTTGAGGATGATGAAAAGGTTTATTCTTTCTAGACGGGCTTGGCTTTCATGGTCAAAAGAGAGAAAATTTAGAAGTATTTTGATTTTGCTGATGTAATAGATGAAAAGATACTAGATCAAGTGAGAAATTAAGACACTACTTTTAAATTCAGGCATTCTTCTTTTCTAGCACATTCGATCTTGCATCAAAAACCTATTTTTTTTAAAAGGAATTTTTCTCTCTTTAAGTTTGATGAAAGGGGTCATACCAACCGATTTTAGTCTAGACCCATGTGCTTTCCAAGACATGGGATTATTAATTTTTTGTGGATTATTTTCTACAACCAGTACTCTTAGATTTGTCCCCACATCCTTTGATTCATTTTCCCCCTAAAGTCTTACAATGGATGAAAATCCAACATACCTTGGTGGATTATTTTCTAGGGGGCAACTTTACCTTCATCAAATTCCATGGTTTTATTAAGGAGCCTTTTAAGCTCCCTAAATTTGTAACAAATAGAACCTTCGCTTTGGAGGCATGCCATCAGAAAACTATTGCTGATAAAGCCTATGGTGCTGAAAGACACAAGAAATAACTTTACCCAATCCCCTTTACCATTGATAATAGTCAGGATATGCTTACAAAAAGAGAGGAGCGAGATGTGCTTACTCAAAAATTGTCTTTCCTAGGCCTAGTTCTCATTTGTGATGCATGGAGTTACAATCTGGTAAGGAATCTCTCGACTGTAAAACATGAAAGGTGGGAGTATTTTGAATCAAGGATTAACCTGACCAAGGAGAGGCTAGAGTTTTACATTGACTTAGCCCTCATACCATTCGACTGACCACCTTTGCTTGAATTCTATGTTTAGGTGGGGTATGTGTAGGATCATCATGGAAAAATAGGCCCTTAAGTGGTGATAAAATTCAGAAAAATCAGAGTTGGGAAAATTGATGTAAAAATTTGAATAAGTTATCTATATTATTTCAAAAATATGTAAGAATAGAATCTGTAGCAAATTGAAAGGAATTCCTAAAATACTAGGGTTTTTTTTTTTTTTTTAAAAATCTATTTGAAATGCAAGATCGGAAAAGTTGTAAAAGTTGTAAAAGTTATCAAAGTTGTTGTCAACTCATATAATCTAACCTATGGATATGATTTCTAACTTTTTGACATTGAAACCTAGATAAATCAGAAGCTATAGATCAACATTAGAGGCTCCCAAAAGTTGCTAGAAAACCTTGATGAAAGACCCATTCACCTATGGAAGAATGAGTCTGACACAACCTCCTGAAAGATACTTTGGGTGACTGGTAAACACCTTTCTTCCCTTCTCATATTTGCAATCAATTTTCTATTTCTGATAATATTGAGTTTTATATTGATGTTGCATGTTTGAATTGGAATAATTGTGTAGAATTTCTATTTTTAGTTTTTCTCCCAAAATTGTTGTTTGAACTTGACCCCCATCCTCAAAGCATAAGGAAATATGAAGATTCTCATATTGAGCCGATTAACCTAAGGATTTTTATTCAATTTGTTATGTGGATCTCATTTCCTAATGAACTAGTGAGAAATAGGTCCATCATACCCCCTTATTATCATTCCAATATTGGTGAACCTATTTTCCACCTATTTTTTCCAGTGAACCCGTCTTTTGAGCATCATTACTTTCTAATTTTGGAGTCCATTTTCAACCCTAGATCTAGGATTTGCATTAATTTGCATTGCATTGCATTGATTTTCATCTTGTTTAGGGTTGTTTACTTGCATTAGTTTGCATCTCATTTAGGGTTTTAAGTTTTCTTTTTTACATTCTTTAAAATTTGGAAAATTCAAAAATCTTAGTCATCTTGCATAGTGTTTACATAACATTGCATGATCAATCATTTACATCAGAAAATTGAATCAAAATTACATCTCAAATTAGGTCATTTTGCTTGTCATTTAACATCATTTTGCACTTGCATTTAGATCTGATTTTCCAGAAATCTAAAAATGTAACCACCTATTTGAAACTAGAATTTGAAAACCATAAAAATCAACTCAAAAAACTATAAATGAATTTAAAAAAACCCTAAAGTGAGATCCATTTTCCCATGGGTGAATGAGTCCCTTATCAGGGATTCTTTTGAATTTTTGAGCATAAAAAATATTGTTTCTGCATTTTGTGTTCTTGCATTTAGCCTGTTGTTTCAGTTTCTAAAATTTCTATTTGCTGAAATTGTTCATATTAAGGATAATTTGTGAAATTCAATGCATTTATTGAATTCAAAATTGCATCATTTTTAGGTTTTTGCATAGTATAATCAATAAATTATCTAGCTTTTGATCTTTAAATTTGTAATCTCTTTGCATTTCAATCCATTCTTGCATAATAGACATGTGTATTGGTAATATATGGAATTCCTTAACATCTTTGGTTGATATTTCAAGTTATGTGTTTGATAATGATCCTAATGCAATAGAACCTAATAATTCTCAACCAAACCCTATGAATGTCCTTGTGAAGAAATATTAGGTGAAGATGATGAAAGCATGCATAGTTTAATACATAATTTCCTTGACAACCTTGAGAATAATGCATCATTTTTCCCTTCCATGCAATAACCAACTCCTCCTACTATTCCACCACTAGAGATGTTTGGTCTTTTACATCCCTAAATTGAATAAAAGACCAAGTCTAAACCTCCAACCAAGTGCATTCTCATCCATCATATGTTAATAAAGTCACCAACACACCCATTAACTTAGAAGAGACTTATGGCCAAGGATTTGAGGTCTTAGCTAAGCAAGGATGTGACACAACAAATGAACATGAAATTCATAAGTTTTTAGAACAAATCCCAATTGAAGATACTAAAGGACTAGGATATCAATATCCTCCTCCCTCTACATCTTCCAAAGAAAAAAGTACCTTCCTTCATAATGATCAACCTATCCCTCATAAGTATTATAGGATCATCTTATGTCCTCCTTCAAATTAAGCTCAACAAGATACTCAAACATGTAAGAAATCCAAACCTTATAAAGTCAAATAATTGACATTCCTACATACTAAAACATAATTTGAATGACAAATGGAACACCTTCTCAATCTAGGATGGATTACATTGCTACCTATCAATAGAAGAAAAAAAGGTAAGAGTACAAACATGAATTATTGTGCATATCATAGAACTCTTGGGCATATTATCGATGAATGTCATGAATTAAAGAGGATTCTTGATGAATATGGACTCATAAAGATAATACCTTAAAGCATGTATGCACTTTTCTCCTTGCCATGTGATAGTTGTAGGATCATAGTATACTCACTATTACATGTTTTTCATTCATTGCAAATCATTTTCTATATTGCAAGGATCTCATTCTCACCACTTATCTTGACTCATCCTTGTATTGCACTTAGTGGGGGCAAGGAGTTTGATATCCTTGTCCTAGTTTGGCATTTGGAGTTGTCCCTTTGGCTAGTTTCCTGCCTTTCGCATATGAGGAACAAGACTGGGATGTGGATGACCTACTATAGGTTGAATCACTTGTGCCTTACTAGTCTTTTCTTTTTTTCCTTTTCATGTTCTTTTTTTGTTTGCATGTGCATAATGTGATCCCCCATATCATTCTATTTGACGTGTCTTTATGTTCATTCGTCTATTTGTACCTACATTTTTCTATATGTTGTAAACCTTTATCTCTTCTTTTGTCTTGTGTTTTCCTTTTGGGGATGACACAAGTTATTGAGACATTTAGGTCTCTTCCATGTTTACCCAAAAGCTTTTCTTTTTTTCACTCTCTTTGTTTCATTCTTCCAATTCTATGAGTTATTTGGGGAATGATGACGTTTTTTAGTTGTATAGTATCATTGTAGCAAAGACATACACTGACCCTGAATCTGTGGATCCCTTATGTGTGACTTCATGATGTGGCTTCATTTGGAAACATATGCTTTTCATAGGGCTTTGAAAATAAGAGCTCATGTCTTGTTTAGCATTTATCATAAATGCTACTTTAAAATAATTTCTCACAACATGGTGTTTAGAAATTTCTTTAAAGTGGGTGCATACATTGGCATTATGATTTTGAATTTTTTTGATTGTAACCTATGTTTTATAGTGTGGTCTTCTTACTTTTTGTGATGTAAATATCCTTCTTGATGGTGCCATTGGATTTGATGTCCTCCAAGAGTGTGAATTTTCTTGGCATACGATATTCCTCTTAGTGGTGATGCTATGCATTGCATTCCCTAAGTTGTGAATCTTTTTTCCTAGACTTGTACTCTCTTGGAGACATTAGGAATGATTTTCCCTAAGAGGAGAACTTACATGAACTAAGAAAAACCCCTTTGAACATGTATTATCCTATTTTCATTTTGTTTATAAGTGTTTAGGATAATGAAGCCTTCTAACCTTGTAAAGCTTGAAGTTACAACCCTTTTTCATGGCCACCAAGCGTAATGCACCTTGCTTGCCAATGGAGCCTAGTTTCTTCATAAGTGTTTAGCATAACACAAATTTCTAAGCCTAATGAAGATCGAAGTTCATATTGTATAGTTCCTTATTAAAATTATCAAAGGTATAACTATGGTATGGTTATGGGAGCCTAATAGATTCTCCCATTTGTCACTTTTGGGGGCTCGCCTAGTTGACAGTGGATTTCACTAGCCTGTGTGAGCGTGCATTATTGTTTGCATAGTGGACAATGGGTTTCACTTGTAAACATTTTGGAAAAAAAACTAAGGCTTGATCCACATTGAGTTGGAAAAATAGTTGATGCTTGATCCACCCCTTTTTCTTTTTCTTTCTTTGAGTCTTTAACATTGTATGATTGAGTATCTTGTCATTGTTGCATACATATGTTTAACACATGAATGTGTCTCCTTGTGCCTTTTTGGTTTCTCCTTGAGATCTTAGATCTTGGGGGCTTGATCATCCTCCTTGATCTTTGTTGTCTTATCCTTCCAATAGTTGTATTATTAGACCTCTCTTGATTATCTTCTTTAGTGTGAGTTTGACGCAAGGTCATCCTCTCAATAAAGTGGGAGCTAAATGTATTGTTGAAAAATGTATCCTTTACATTTTCACACATTTTTGGGCCCTCTTAATTAAATTGAACTTAATTATGCCTTAATAATCACTTTTATTCATTTACAAGCCTAATAAATTACATTTTTTGAAGGGTAAAACCAACAATAATTAATGCCAATACATAACACTTTACCTTGAACAATGTGTGTTCCAGGAATAGGGACCTGGGACCCATTTTCCCATGGGTGAATGGGTCCTCCTAAGGTATTTGAACCTAAATTTAAAGTATGCTTTTTCCAGTATTTTAAGGTCCCTAAATCCATATTTCAATGTCATCTTGTAATATTTGAATTTCAGGAAATTAAGGATACATGCCTATAAATACAAGGTTATTTCACTCAGTTTCATCTAAGAAATCTAGAGATTTCAAGAGTAAGTTCACAAGAGAAAAGTTGGCGATCAATAACATTCAAGAGCATATATATTAGAGATTTATTGTAGCGTTCAAGATCCATTCATCATGTCAAAGTCTTCTTGCATCATGCATGTTTTTGGAGCTAAAATTGTGATGTAGGTTTGAAGATCAAGTTCAAGCATTCAAATCATTATTAAGTATCAACATCCACCTCCATTGAAGCCATTTCATGCAAGTTTTAGACCTTCCAAGATCTCCATTATCAAGGTTTATTTGAGGGTTTGTTGAGTGGTAACATAGCTTTGTTCATTCTTTATTCCCTCTTTCATGATTTATTTCAATTCAAGGTTTGATTACCAAAACAAGGTTTGACCAAGGAAAACCTCCATTCACCCAAAACAAACAATTTTTCCCCTCTTGTGTGTGTTGCAGATTTAGGTTGAAGAAGGATTGAAGACCTCTTGAAGTGAAAGATTGGAAAAGTTGTCAAAGTTGCAAAATTTGAAAAATTGTTGTCAAATCATGAAATCTAACCTATAGATCTGATTTCTAACTTTCTAACACTAAAACCTAGAAAAATCAAAAGCAATAGATCAACATCAAAAGCTCCCAAAATTTGTTGGAAATCCCTAAAAAACACCCATTTGGCCATGGGAAAATGAGTTCCAGATAACCTCCTAACAGTGACTTTTGGTGACTAGTAAACACCTTTTTTCCCTTCTCAAATATGAAATCAATTATATTTTTATGCTAATATATAGTTTCATATTGTTGTTTCAAGTTTGAATTGGCATAATTGTGTAAATTTTCTACTTTTAGTTTTTCTCCCAAAAGTGTTGTTTGAACTTGACCCCCATCCTCAAAGCATGATGAAATTTGAAGATTCTCACATTGAGTTGATTCACCTAATCCTTTTTAGTCAATTCATTGTGGGGATCTCATTTCCTAATGAATTAGTGAGAAGTAGGTCCATCATACCCCTTTATTATCATTCCAATTTTGGTGAAACTATTTTCCACCTATTCAATAACATTAATAGATCATCTTGCAAACCACTTTAACACATGGAATTGGAACTAAGACACTGCACATAAATTGAGAGCACATCCACCAAGTTGTAGGAGCAGAGACATCAATGGGGAGAAATAAGAAGACTTTTTTGAACCAGTGGAGACAACCAACAACACTACCAAATTTTTGCAAATTACATAAATATCCTCGACAACACTAGTGACCTGAAAAGATTAGAGTACAACATCCACTGAACATAAACTTTGAATCCTAAACTAAAAGACCATATCTTCAACAATGGAGGAATGTAGAGCATTCTCCCAATCGGTCTTCAACACAACTTCCTAAAACAAAAACTCTCAATCAACTCTATTGAAAACAATAATACAAAATACATCTTTCATTTTCATTAGACAATGCATGGCATCCAACTATCAAGAACACCAATATCAAATGCATGAAAATAATGATATCCCAGCCAAAATGTTGTCAACAATGACAACCAAATCCAAACAACCATGACTGCAACAATCTTACCAAGTATTGAAATCAATAAAAACAAATGCCAACAATATCCCAAATAGTCTTCTCAAGAGTTGACATCAATGACAATCACTACCAACAATCTCACCTACTTCTCAAGTGCTGACACCAATGACAACTGCAAAAAATTCACCAAGTGTTGACATCAATGAAAACCACTTCCAACGTAATTATGATGTGGATGGGTTTTTATTTCAATATGGACTTATGCTCGAGCTGCACTAGATATATTTGGACAAAGATTAACGTTGATGATGTTTGATTTGATGAGAGATGTGAAAAACTCTAACATTCAATGCTATGATAGATTGTCATTAGATAAGTGCTAAAGGATGATATTTACTTATACTAGACTAATGATTCTAAGTAAAGGGGTGATGGTGACTTCACTAACTTAGGAGTAGATGAGACCACTAAATTAGTTTTCTCACAATTATTTGATGCTAATTAAACTATTTGATTGATAATGTATATTTTCTAAGAAAAAGATAAAATAGTAGAGAGGATGGGAGATCTAAACAAGACTATGATTGATTTTGGTTGAGGGTGGGTTGATATTTCTTGATAATTGTAATGTCACTATTTGTCCAAAGCTAAATATATGTAACTCTAAAATTCCAAGATGAAAAATTGTATAAGATGGGTGTGAAAGTTTATTTTCTATATAGACCATGAATTCTAGTTGTAGGTATGTTACAAGACAAGTCTTAGATCCTAGGCTAATTTTCTATTGAATTCTAGAGATTGAAATTTTGGGGATTCTATAAAATTAATTCGATAGTTAGAAGCATTGCTTTGTATTCTAAAAGTGTTAATGTACTTTCAATAGCCTCGGGATATATTTCAAATGGGTCATAAGATGTCAAATGAATTATGTTGCCCTTTATCAGATGTGGAAAACTATGTCAAAATTGTCATTATAGGTCAAAATCATCACTGTGTTCATCAAAGGTATTGATGTATTTCAAAAATGTCGATATGTATAGACTAGGGTTTTAGATTAACAAAGGGTAATTTAGGTCAAATGCATCATTGTAAAGTTAGATATGCCACTTTCTATCAAAAGTTTCATTGTGGGAATTAAATGTCTCACTATAACCCTATAGAATTATAAAACAAAATAGTCAAACATGTTGATTCATTGCTCATAAGAATCAATGTACATTGCAGAAGTTTCACTGTACAATCAAATGCATCTATCTTCTTTTCAAAGCCATCGATCTATCTCCAATTGTGTCAATGTAATCTATGGCTACAAGAAAACTTGATTTGATGTCAAATCAGAGATGTGAGTCCCACCAAGCATGCCAAAATATGAACAAGAATAATTAAGAAATAAATCATAAGAGGTCAATCAATAATAGGATTAAATTAAATCACAAAACCAAGACCAATTCATAAAGTTAAACTCATTACCTATGAAGTGACCAAATGAAATAAACAAGAAAAAAGACAATAAACCAAATTAATAATCAAATGAAATAAACAAGAATAAAGAGAATAAACCAAATTAAACCCCACTTTTACCTCACCCAAATATGTAAGTCCTTACCCCATTATTGAAATTGAGAGAATTATGCCTTGATATGTTGGATTTTTCATGCTTACCATAAACCCAATTGTGCAAAATCTTAAAAATATTGATGGCTATGGAGGATTGATTGTTTGAAGCTCAATTGAAGAGAATTACTAATTAGATAAAAACTTTGAGGAGAATTAATGGAGGCTTAAGGCTTGTTTTATAGATCTTAGAATATTTGATCAATGGTTAGAATTTTTAAAGATGAAATCAATGGTGGAGAGTGATTGAAGGGTCGAGAGGCCATGCATAAAGAGGAAAGGTTCAGTTAATTGAAGCTCTTCCCTAAATTTTAGGAAGATATTTTGAGATATTTTTGGAGGGAGATATTTTCAAATTTGAATTTTGGAATATTCCATTTGGAGGGAATGTGTAACTAAATGAATTAAATAATTCATTTAATTGTGGAAGAAAATTAGGTAATTAAATAATTAGGAAATTATTTAATTATGAGAGATAAGAAGAATGATTATTTTTAATTAAATAATAATAAAAATTTAATTAGGTGGGTGAGAGGAAGATTAGAAATTTAAATTAAATAATCAAGATTATTTAATTAAAGTTGGATATAGAAAAATATTTGCAAATTAATTATTAATGATAATTATTTAACAAAAATGAGAAAGTGGAAATTTGAAATTAATTAAATAATTAAAAACTATTTAATTAAGGTGATGGAGAGAAAAATGGTGAATTAATTAAATAATTAAAATTATTCAATTAATAGAGGAAAATATTAAGTTTAACCAAATAATTAGAAATTATTTAATTAAAGGTGATGAAATAGAGATAATGAGTGAAAATGATGAAAATAGTGAATTAGATGAATATGTGATGTGTTAGACAATTTTAGGTGTCTACATTTTCAAACATCTTTCCCTCATTTTTCCTTTCCCAAAGTTGATGATAGTGGTTGTAGACATGTAAAAATGCCTAAATCGTATCATACATCCCTGATCTTGTATTTTCCATTATTTCCATCATTAACATTAAACATTTTCATCACTTGCGTCACTAATTCCCCTTTTAACACCATTTTTCATTCATTATCCTATTTCTTCTCTTAATTAAATAATTTTTAATTATTAAATTAATTTATCATATTTCACTAATTTTCCTCTTATCACCCTTAATTGAATAATTTTAATTATTTAGTTAGCCATAATCCAATTTTCTTCTAATGTATCATGATCAAATAATTTTTATTATTTAATTGTCTAATTCCATTCTACTTGCATGAAATATTCTTTTTTAACAAGGAATATCCTAATCCTCCAAAATTAAATAATCTCAAATTATTTAATTGTTATATTTCCCTCTCAAAGGCATATTCCCATGGAATATTCTTTTTCTTCAAAATCTATTTTGGTCTTTTTTTTAATTTATTTTGTGTATTATTCTGATGACCTCTCGAGGATGTATTCAAAAAAATTTAGAGAGAAAGGAATGGGGCATGGTCATTGATTTCATATGCCATGTTTGTTGGATATTATTGTAATATGAACATGACAAATACTTTCCTTGTGTGTGTAGAGGTCATTTCAAGCAACATAAAGTGGCCTTGCATGTTAGGTTCTTCATACCTCTTTCTGGATTGGTCTAACATGCCCTGACTTCTATTCTATACTCTCAAAACAAGGTTTTTATATGTTTGGTATGAACATGAATACTTCTTTTGTTTGCATAGTAAAATTCCACACAATAGATACAAATCCACCTTCTTCATATTTTAGTGCATCGTTTCTATTTGCTACATTAATAAGGATTGATATGATGAAATTACTTAGTTTTCCAAAAAAGAAAAATCATACTCATCACATTTTTCATACATCATCAAATATCATCATCACTATCATTCACATCCATATTCATAACAAATGGATTTTCAATAATTGGATCAACATCATCTATTCTTTTGTCATCTAATCTCTCTCTATCAATTCTTTTTACTAACATCATTCCCATGCATCCTACATCTATGAAATCATTAGCATCTATGAAATCATTAGTATCATGTGCATCCTACATCCATAAAATCATTAGCTATGCATTCATAAATCATGAATATCATCAAAATTTCAAAAAATTACAAAAATTTAATCATATCAACATTTGCATCATATCATAACATCTATGAATCAGGCATATCATTACAATAACAAAAATAATCATTAGAATCATCATGATCTCATAATCATCAATGCATCCATAATCATATCATAATCATATCATAATAATAAACATAATATAAAATCATAAACATCATACATAACATCAATGGAAAGAATACACATCAATAGCCACATCAAAATCATCTAATCTAATATAAATATCATCAAAAATAAAAATGTTATAGTGCATCATCATTTGTCACATGTGTGATATATATCTACATGTCAAAAATACATATGTACAAGAAGCTCTAGTGGCTGATAAATGTATATACATCACAAGCATGTCTATATAAAATGTACATCAAAATCAAAGATGTATACATCAAAAATCTATACAAATGCCTATCCACTCCTATGATCCTCTCAAAGGAGGAGGTTGATAGGGTGGAGGCCCCATGATCGGCTAATCCTGCTCCTCTCCATGTCCCAGAGATCTCTAGGTTTATTGGTTGTTTTTTGGTGACCTATTAAGTTGCAGAATGAGCTTGTGTGTTCACTGTGAAGGGTCAATTGACAGAGCCACCCTCTAATCTATTTGATCTTATTGTAATGGAATTCATGGTTGTGAACCTCAACCTCCTCTACTCGCGCATGACAGTCACCTCATGTTGCATCTAATAATATGTATTCTCCTACACAAGGTGCTCCCTCTCTCTAATATGTCTATCCATGGTCACCATGGAGCCCTATGTGATCTCCAACTATACTTGGAAAGCTCTCTTAGAATCTATTTTTACTATGATTGTGCCATCGAGAGATCTTTGTGTCACACTTTGTAGTATGAGCATCTCACTCACCCCTAGCCTAATCCCACTATGCTAGTGCCTGGTCTCTCTCTCTCTCTCAGTAGTCCTTTATATGAGCTACATGGTTACCTAGCCGTGCTCCATCCTATAACCATCGTGTTGTCTTCATTCCTAACCTCTCTTCGATAAAATGAGAGCCAACTTGACATCCACATCTCAGTGGTGATCATCACCTCCTACTCCCTCATCTCGAGGAGGGTCTTACATATCTAATCCTACTAATAATCATGTTGTGGTGGCTATTTTCACTATTATTGAAGAGGTACCTATTGTGCAATATGAGGGATCACTTGTCTCACCTCCTCCTCCACTCTCTGTCTCATCCTGCGATCCCTACTAAGTTCTCCCTCAAGCTGCTAGGTAAAAGTACAGACTTGTGTCACACTTTATAAAGGAATCAACCAACATGAGAAAAAGTTCTCAACTTCAACCACATAAAAGTGGTATTTATGTTTTGAATTTCAAAATGATGTAAACTAATAAAATGTAGAACTTTTTTTGAAGTTTATTCTTGTAATTTTTCAAAAAAAAATTTAAATTTTTTTGATATATTTTTATCAATTTAAAAGCAAATTTTATTATGCTAAAAATTTCAAGAAAAAGTGGTGCTCAGTTGACGTCAAGAGACATACATAATTTTTTTTCATTTTCTCCTAATTTTTTTTCCTAGATAGCTAACTTCAATATGTAGGGCATGGAAAAAAAATTGAAATTTTGATGTATATTTTTCTCGTCATAACATTTTAAAGTTAAAATTACCCGAATTTGGTAGTTTTCAGTTGACGTCAAGTATTGTTTTTTTTTTCATTTTCAAAAAACAAAATATACCCTTTGGAAGAGGATACTCTCCTCTAGGGCATCATATATTTTGCAATTTATTTTATGATGATTTACTATTTTTTATTTAATTTCAGTTGAGCCTCTTTTTGACTCTGAACAACCTACTTACAATATTTTCAAATATTTATATACTAAAATTAATCAATATATATATATATATATATATTTGGATTCAACACTGTGAGCTCTACAAAAGGGTACTTTTATTTTTATTTTTAAAAAAAAATTGATTGAAGAAATATTTAGTAGAAGTTGAAAATCTCTAGAAATTTGATAAAATGGTGATTTTTCTACCATGTCACCTGCCATGTGGATATATTTAGCCGAACTAGATTCGGCCAAATCCAAATTCGCTGAATAGTGTCCAGCCAAATAGTATCTGGCCGAATAATATCTAGCCGAATATTGTTCGACGAGATGGTATTTGGGCGAAACTATGATTTATTCGAATTTGATTTTTTGGTTGTTTCCATTTTCACCAAATTTCTTTCCTTTTTCATCGATTGTGTACTGAAACATAAAATGGCCAATCTTTTGATTTTTTGAATATTTTTTTTAGATTTTTCCTATTTTTCGTCTAGTTTTTATTGAAACAACTATTTAAGTTAGCTTTTACTAGTCTTTTTTTTGGCTTTTTCCATTTTTATCCACTTTTTGATGAACTATTTCTATTATGATTTACTTTTTGCTATTAAATAACTATTTAATATTGAACAACAAGATAC
The DNA here is from genome assembly GCA_007258455.2 of Sequoia sempervirens. Lineage (NCBI taxonomy): Eukaryota > Viridiplantae > Streptophyta > Pinopsida > Cupressales > Cupressaceae > Sequoia > Sequoia sempervirens. The sequence continues at coordinate 267,261,206 of VDFB02353493.1, forward strand.
TTATCTAGTTATTTGCATTTGTCACAAGGTTGAATAGGAAAATCAAGCATCTAATACATAAGATTTGGTAATTTTTTAAATTTTTTTTTTGTTCTAATGTTTATATGTTTGTTGCTAGATTATCTTATGTTCATGCTTATATTTTCATTGTGCTTTACTATGAATTTTTGTAGCTAATGCTTGGAATAACAAGTGGTGTAGTTGTCGACTATCAAAGACTAATATTGAAAAACTACTAATATGTGGTTTTGCAAGACGTTTGGCCAATTTTTTTTTTTTTTTGAAACCGATTGTATTTTAGCTTAGAACACATTTCAATTGGTGCATTAAAATGAACAATTGTCTTCTGCCATATAGATTTAACTAGGGGATGAATGAACACTTTTTGTTATGCTTGAGATGGTAGGGAATATGCTTTCATCCTATGCAAACTTGGTGATCAGAAACCAAACCCATCATTTGTGTTTAATCGTTTAGAGGGATTGCCTTGGTGGGAAAAAATAATCACCCCAAGGGAACGACCCAATCGGTAATAGGCTAAAGCCAAGCTACTTCCAATCGGTATATAAAATGGATGCTTGAGGAAAGTTCAAGTACCACGAGTGTGAATGTGTTATGCCGACAAGTGAATCCCCATAAACCTTGTAGAGTGTAACCTCTGCAGGTTGGGAATCCTTGTTATCAGAGCTAATCTTGTTGCATGTATAACCACTCAAACGAATGCCCTTACTAGACACCTCTTGTTTGTAGTTGCCAAAATCCTTTTCTATTTGCTGGTGCAACAACGGTCATTGCCAAGGCATCCACATTCTTGTAGTTCTTAGTAGAGGTGAAGAATCTGTCATGGGAGATTCATGAGGGCTCGAAGCTTTGTTGACTTGAGAAGTGAGTGTCGTGGAGGGGAGCCAGTGTGTCCAAGCTTCTAAGTCACTCGCTAAGAATAAGTGCAGTTGGGGAAACCCACGTGGAATCCAGTGAATATAGTCCTTTCCAACCTTAGGATTTATGCTTGTATTGTTAAAATCAAACATTTTGTCTACTATGTCTTGCATTTGTGTTAAAAAATAGACCTGAAACAAACATCACACCTAGTAATTTGCAACACCATAAACCTTGCAAAACCCCAAAACGTTAAACAAAAAAAACATCCAAAATGAACCTATCACTTAGTTTTCTTGGGGCTATCAATCCTTTAGTTCTAATTTTTCAATCCTTACATTCCACCAAGTCCTTGCATATCCTCCACCCTTGCATATCCACTATTGCTCAAACAAACCTTTAGCTTGCACTTAGACTACTCTTCCTAGGTCTTGAAATCAAACCATTGGCTATCTATCACCCGCATCACTTGAGGTTCATCATCCTTAAGTTAGGTAATATACCATTATCCTTGAGTAGGGAAATCCTTTTGGAGTCCATCATCTCCTACATACCCTCTCTTTATCATTGGTCCTTGTGTGTATCCATCATAACACAAGTAAATCCTTTACACCATAACCAACTTTGGACCTAGAGTTTCCTTTAAGCTCTTGCATTCTTAGCTTGTCATATTGTACCATACCATTTTCATATCCCATCTTAGAATCATATCCTTTTATTGCTTCCAAGTCTTAGGTCTCATACATAATCTTACCTTAGATTGAAGATCAGAACAATCACATATGACCCCTAGAACAAGAGAAAAAGGTTTTGAAGAAGAAGGAAACCCTTGGGGAAAAGACTTTGATGGGGAAGATCACATTAGTGTTGCAACTAGTGAAACAAGTGAAATTGAGGACAAAGAAATAACCCAATCCACTATAAACAAAGCTCTTAATGATAATAGATTCAGTAAACATCTTACAGAGGTGGTCAAATGCAACCCACAACAACAATTCTAGTTAAAGAACATACAAAAGCTACCATGGATCAAATCTATATCCCAAATGATCAAGAAGAGTCGAGCATGATGAATGATAAGGCCATAATATCCTATCAACTAGGATCATCCACTTTTATCAAATCAGGCTTTCTCACAGAGGATAAGATTCCAGACAATAGTTTCCATATACATAATGATGGGTTTACATGTTGTTTTCATTGTAAAAAATAGTCATACCTCCATGATATTAGGGGACACTTTATCCAATACAAACATCAAAAAATTTAAATGCATATTATTTTTGTGTATGTAGGCGAATTCAAACTTGACCAATTTGTGATGGGGAATAAAAAGAGATAGCAGAAATGTGGATGAAACTGAATCTTCTGAATAAGAACCCATGGAAATTGATGATGACCAAGGAGTACAAGTACTAGGACAAACTGAAGGTGGTCATAGAAATATTTTCCTTGGTATGGAAAATATTATAGAGATGGATGAGGATTCCCTTTTTAATAGTATTTCATCTGAAGATATGTTACCTAAAAGCACAGTAAAATTACACTACAAAAGAATATAGAATGAATATTTTGAAGAAAAGTCTATAGTTGGAAGAGCACAATTATTTGCAAAATTATTTAGGAGGAAAGAAATGACCCCTGTTTTGGAGTTGTTAGGGGTTGATAATAAAAGAAATTCATTAGGATCAGTAAAGAAAACAATAGTTGAAAACCTGAAAGAAGCATTGAATTCTATTGAAAGCAAGAGTTGAGTTGTTGAATTAAGTGTTGCATGTAGAGCATTGATGATGGTAATTTATAGTAAGAAATTATCACATAGAAGACAAGTTAAAGTAGTTTTTGAATTACTTAATGTTTATAAGAGAACTGTTCAAAGATATATCAAAAAGAGAAATAGATTGGATGAAAATGTTGAGAATAATTGGGTAAATATTTGTAGGGTTCCTCGAAAAAGATAAAATCTTAGAAGATGTAAAGGAACAGGTGATTGAATATTGGACCAACCACTCTCATGTTTATTCCAATAGAAGGGACACTATAAAAATAAAAGGTGCAAATGGTAAAGAAATTTCACATCTGAAACATTTTATAGATACAACTCAAAATGAGTTTTTTGAAGCATTCAAGAGTTTTCAGATGTGAAAATTTGTCAAAGGATGTTTGAGAGACTATGACCAAGTTTTGTATGTACAAATAAGATATGTGAGACTTGTTGTCGAAATCATGTTGAATTTGATCTACATCTTCAGACATACAAAAAAGCTATGGCAGTAATCAATAAAAAAATAGTCATCCCTGGAAGTACAACACAATTTATGAAGTCTCTTCTATGCAAAAAAAATAGAAGATTCAAATGAATTCAAAGTGCAGTGTATAAAAAATATATGTAATGAGTGTGGAAATTTGAAGAATCTTTTACAGGTTGACAATATTGAGTATTCAATGCAATTTATGTGGAAGAGATTTGAATATGAGAAATACTCAACAAAGTCAGGAGTTGAGACCAGAAAAATTTTTCTCAAAGAGAGTGAGTTGTCTTACAATGAGTTTATGAACAAATTTTGCAATATCATATGTCCACTTATTCAACATTGTCATGGTGCTAGATGGCAAGCTAAACAATTTCGTGACTCAAAGAATTGCTTTCCAGCGGGTTGTATTCTCTCTATTGTTGACTTCTTTGAGAACTATACATTTAGTCCTCAAAGTGAGATGCAAAGCCAATATTATCATTTAGAGAAAGTTGCAATATTTGTACAAGTTTTTTATAGGCATGTTGAAGAACATGTGGATGGTCTACAAAGTAGCAAAGATGAATGAATTATCATGAAAGAGGTTCACTTTTATATCAGTGATGATATAGGTCATGATAGAAGCTATGTAGCCCATTGTTTTGCAATTTTTTTTGAAGACTTGAGACAACATCAAATAGATGCTTCACAACACTGGATATGGTTTGATGGATGTGCTGGTAAGTGTTGATTTTTTTTATTTTTGAAATTATATGTTTATTTTTTTACTTACTTGTTCAAACTTAATTAGTTGTACACATATAGTTTATTTTTACTATCTTGGTTTTAAATGAAATTGGTTGTAACGTCACAGGATAATTTAATTTTGCAAAAGCTTTTAATTGGTTAAGCCAACAACATATTTGATACGACAACTTTTTTTTGTGGAATTTCTATGAGAGTGGACATGGAAAAGGAGAGCATGATGGATTTGGAGCATGTGTGAAGCGTGCACTTCACTGACACAAACTTGTAGGTAACACCATATGGATTTTTAGAAAAAATATAATTATGTTTTCTAAGATTCGTCTTTTCCTTTCAACTACAAAACCTCTTAAACAATTAGTGGACACATCAAACCCTTTTGAAGATAACGACACTGTAGATACCTATGATCCTCTGTATTCAACTAATTATGAACGTGTATCAAATTTAGTTGTTATAGGTAAATTTTAAATTTTTAAATTGAATTTTATTTCCAACGATTGATAATTTATATTCTACCTAAGTTGAGCATGGTTTACTACATGGTGTGTACATGAGATATTTTTGTTGTTCTTGTAGATCCTGACAATACAAAAGGTGTAGATTACTATCTACTAAGATGTAAACAACCAAAATGAAAATTTTCAGAATCAATGATAGATGGTGATGGACAAGAGTATCCTACTAGATCAGTGGTTGTTGAAGGCACATACTAACATCAAACAAAGATAGATACAAATGGAATTACATTTATTGATTATATGCTAGGCTAAAAGGTTTTAAATTATAGTCATTTAGTTATAGCAACAAGATTGAATCTTGAAAATTTACCAAAAAGAGGGCATACCAAACAAAGGTGGAGGTTTCCTATTGAAGACCATGAGAAGATTTTAGAGATAATAAAAGATAGAGAGGATCTAGATTATATGTACCAAGAAGTTTAAGATATTTTTGTACATATATATTTTCTATGACAATACATACATGTAACATTTGGGGATGAGGTCCCCCATTTGTGACCTCACCGGTTCATAGCTTTGGGTCAAAAGCGTTTACCCCTTGAATAAAATAAATAAATTTGGACCTAAATTTGAATTTTATTTTATTTTATGTTGAATTCAAATAATTTCAATCAACAGTAGCCCATGAAGCTTTATTTTTTGTGATATTATTTTCCTATAAATATTTCTTAAAATGTATATGAAAGAGTCCATTTTATTTCTCCCGCATTCTTACATCATATAGCCTTCAAGTTTTAGGAGATCTTTCATGATAGTCTATAGATTTTAATTATGGTTGTACTTCTAGAATCCAATATTTTGGTGCTATAAGGATTTGACTAAATCTATGTATGTAGGACATAAAATGGTGGTGATTATTTGTGAGCTTACATCTTTTCTATCATAATCTGTTGTATTTTAATCCTACATTTGTTTTTAAAATTTTAGGCATTTTGCGGTTAGCTTAGGATGGTAAGATTTAACAAACATTAAGTACATACATAGATTAAATTTCATTAATTATATTAAATTTCAATACATTATGCATATTCCAAAACTTCATCGAAAATTTCTATTAAATTACAATCCAATTATGTTTGCACAAAATTATTCAAATTAACTCTAAAATCCATTTTGCTATGAGAACTTAACTTTATTTTGCTTATGAAATTGCTTATGAAACACACAATCTCACCAATATATTTATTCTTCACTATTTTTTATCCTTTCTCACCTAGATGAGATCTAAACTTTGATGTCAAAACATCAAGGCATATCAACTAATTCATTTATATGATCAAAAGTCATAGCATAGTTAGATTAAGTAGTACCATGAACGTGCAACACATTAGATAGTTTCCTCATTGTGACATAACTAAAAATTAGTGTCTTAATTGTGGAAAAAAACTATTTTGGATGTGAAAAATAACTTGTTCATTTTCCCTATTTCTATCTTCCCCCTCCTCCATGGTCTGAGCTATTATTTTGCAAAATTATTGTTTATAAATTTCTTGTGGATTAGGATATTTAGGTTGGATCTAAAAGACGGTTGCCAAAGGATTGTGTGCATTACATTCAAGAAGGATAATATTTATTGTTGAGGGTTTTGATTTGTGAATGTATTATTCTATTTTGTTTTATACAAACATTCTTAGATAGTTTTCATATTAAATTTCATCCTTCACCTAAGGAGATTGTATGTCTTTCCATTTGTAGTATGCTAAGTTTGAATCAAGATCTATATTTTTACTTGTGAAATTTATAATTGTAAGTTTTTAGAATTGGAAAATTATGTAATACCCCCTCTGTACTTCGGCTTGACCATGAAGCCGTATGTGATTTGGTATCTCCTTTAGAGATAATTGTTTGATAGCATGCTGTGAATAATATGATAATATAAATAAATAAATATAATAAACTAAAATAAATATTTATTGTTATGGTGGTGCGTAATTGTTGGAAAAAGGAATCATATATATATATCTCGATATCTGTAGTGGTTAAGATAACAATGATGTTGCTAATGAGGTTATCACAAATTCTACCCCAAGTCAGAAGTCTCCCAAGGAGAGAAGAGATCATATTTCTTTAAATCTAGAGGTTTTAAAGTATTTTTCAAAATCTAACCCCTAGAGAACTTGAAGAAGGTTTGGGGGAGAAACATTAAATCGCTAAAGGTTTTGGTTTTGTAGCTAACAACTATAACCCACCCTTCCTTCTTTTTAATAGGAGATTGTGAGCCAAATTTGGGTTGTGTGAAAGGTTTAGGGTGAGGAGAAGCCAAAGGGCAGTCTCAAATCTTATGTTTGGAAGATTGACAATTACAATAAGTGTTCAAAAAAATTAGTAAAGAACACATTGTGCATCTCATTTGTCCAATCTAGATATCCATGGTCTCCTTTAAATATTTGGAGAGGTCTACCTCAACATATAATTGTCACTAAAGATGAGTTGAATAAAACCTTTTGTAAGGTTTTACATGACTTCAAAATGAATCTCATGTGAGACCTAACCCTTGTTGACCCAATCTTTGAGCATTCTTTCAAGGGGGAATCCTTCCCATAATACTCTATCAAGATAAAAATTTCTAACTATCAACATGCATTATTAAATTTAAGAATGGGAAGAAAAACACCCAAGGGTCTTTCAAGGGATGTAGTTCATGAAACACCTTATAGTCAAACTTTTAGGAGTCGTTTGAGTGAGGTTATCATTGTTAATCGTCATTCATCTTTTAACCCCAAATAGCAACAACTATAGAATTATGAAAAGATGAAGACATTTAAAATAAATGATAAATTTCTACATGTGTGACAACTTAACAAATACTGCAATAAATATATAAAAAATAAATAAATGGTAGCAAGGTGCGTGTATCGCCACTTGGGTGTACCACTCTCCCTATTTTTCGCATGCCATGCACACTAATTTTGGAATACACTCCTTGTAACTGTTTCATCATGGAGTGGGTGACGTTTTTGTTAGTTAGGGGCTCTGCATGCTGGGCAACGCATCATCTAATTATGAAACTACTTGTAGCCTTTTGGGGGAGGATTTTGATGGGATGCGCTAGATTTTAGGATCTAGGAAAACAAAAATAAAAATAAAAATCTGAACAGGGATTAAGCACGCACGGGTTGCAGCTGGAAGGGCTTTTTGGTGCGGCAGAAAAGGGGAGAGGTGGAGAGAAACGACCCAAGGTGACTCTATAATGTCTCAATAGGCCTGTAAGTTTTAGAGAGTTTAATCCATTTGCTTGTGCATAAGCCTTACTTTTCTTCAGAGAAACATGTATAAAGTAGTTTCTTGAACAATTCTCCAGTACCTTGATATTCTGCTTGGTAGTAAATGGAATCAATGAACTCATTATCTTGTATCGGATCATGCATGCCAATATGTGGGCATATCTTAGTCAAATACTCTTCTTCGATTGTTACATTAAATGAGAATAACTTCCGATGGCCATACTGTATAGAGGTTGTAATGGATATAGTTGCGTCATATAAGAGGTTCTCTAAAAATATTTATCTGCTCTATTATACATAGGGAAATCCTTAGTTTCTTTAGGGCTTCATAAAGCAGATAAAAGAACGGTATCTTTTAAGTCTACCACTTCTTGAGGCATTAAGCCAAATGGTATAGGCATTATAACAGCGCCACCTCAATTAGCAGGCATGTATAGCATGGTATGCATGATTCCTAGAGTTATTATGGTATTGTATTGGAGGAAGTTAAAAGATTTAAATAACCTTCCTGGTGCTCCCGACAATCTATCATAGTTGCATCAGATGAAAATAAGATATTATCGATTATTAACAAAATAAAGAGCTTCCATTGATTTTGGTGAAGTTAATTTCCAAACTTCAACTTGAGTGCGACTCAGGAAACTCGCTGTCAAACAGAAATGTGTCTAGTTACAAAAAGAAAAGCTGTACATTATTTCTCCTACTTTTAAGTCATGTATTTGCACCTCACCTTCCTCCTTCCCTTTAGTCTTGGGGATAACATTTGGTCTTGACAATTACGCAAGAAAATGGCAATATTTCCAAATTTCAATATGCACTTTCTAATATTCTTGACAACCTGTCATTGTACTGTAATACCCCTCCTCTTGCTGGTAGGATTTAGTAATTTTCAATGCGGTTGTTTGCTACTTGTGACGATGATGATATTGTTTGATTTGGTTAGTTAGACGTTAGATGATGCTATTGTTTCACTATGGACATGATTATTTTGTATGACAGTATGGTTGGTTATATTAGTTGATTTTCAGAATTATATTATAATGCAATGATTTAATGAATTATGTCATGAGATGAAATTGTTAGTTTAGAAATGTTATTTTATCAGATAGATTATAATTGTTAGAATAGGTGTGATGAAGGACAATATGGCATCACTCGTTCGCGAGTGCCCTGCTATGTTGCGATTCCTTCTCACAATGCAGTACTTTGATTTAATGCTTTGATATATATGTATATATGCACATGTACACAACTTCGTTTGTATGCAGGATTGCAGGTACAAGTCTCGATTCCACCTGCTTCGGCAGGACAAGGCGAGCACCAAATAACCCAACGAATAAATGTTGATACAGAGGTGACGATGAAGTCCTCCCGTTCCATGATGTCAAGTCGTCTCATTTGTTTGGTATAGTCGATTTTGTGTAATTGTCGTCATTGTCTGTTGTGTTATGTGTTTTGTCTTATTTTATTTATGAGGGCATTTATAGTTATGATTTATCTTAATGATTGAAATAAATTATTTATTTTAATGTTGGATTAAATGGTATTTAAATATTTAAATAATTTAATTATTTTTGAAAATCTTATATTGCAATTAATTAATAATTAAATATTAAATATGGCTTAATTATTTTAATCAAGTAAATTGGTGGTGGATAATTATGAGAATAATTTATTTAAAATAAATATGTAATGTGAGGTGCAAGAAAAGTTGCAAAACAGGAATTAAAGCAATAAAAGAATAAAAAGACAATGTGAGCCAATAGGAATTGAGAGTTGGGAAAAAGCTAGTTTTAAAGAATTGATTTTTCTTTTAATCTGGGATTTTTGGAGAGCTTTGGAGAGATGAGCAGTATTTTATTTAATTATGAATTTTTGAGAAGCACACACACACACACAGAAGAACAGAAAATTGAAGTTGCTCAAGTGATTGTTGAGTTCGTTCTGGACTAAGGATTGGAATCGGGATCAAGGGCATCAGAGTCAAGCAGGCATCTTCAAATTTGCATTGGATTCCAGGTTCCTCTCGTTGTCTTCTTCCCATACCCTTTTCTGTTTTCTGTTTGCTTCTGAAAAGAAAAATATATTTTATTAAAAATGATTCTTGTGAATACAGAAAACTTCTGTTGAACTGAAAACTAGGGCAAATTATTAGATTAGAAAACAAAGAAAATCATAGAAAGTATACTATCCAATTTTTGTCAAAGCAAGAACCCCGATCTTCTGAAATATACAATTTGTCAAAATAGCATTTTAGAAAAAAAAAAAATGATTCAATAATTGAAGAAAATAAAATTTGGGGTTTTCTCAATGTTTTAAATGTATGATGGATTTATTTATTTTCTGTATTTTACTCTCTGGGTTTTAATGCAAATGAGTATATACATATAATATATATATATTCTTTCATGCATATATATATATATATATTTATATGTATAAATATTACATTTATCTTCTGTATTTTTAGTCAAGGTATTTTACTCTGTCAATTACATTTATCTTCTGTATTTTTAGCCAAGGTATTTTACTCTGTTATTACTGTTATCCTCTGGGTATATATATATATAATTTTTATTGTTTATATAAATATGCGTCGGCCGTCGGCCGTATGCCTGTCTTATAAATATTTTTATTGATTTGAAATCACAATTTTTTGTATGTAATTGCTAGAAAATTGAAATTATTATTATTATATATGTTATTTGGGTCTATTTTAAGTTTTGTTCACCGGAAATTATGTTGTTAAAAAAAAAAAAAAAATTAAAAATGAAAAAAAAAATTAATATGCACAAGGGAGGACGAAGGACGGCCGAAGCCGTACCCTCGGCCCCCGCCCTCTGTGCACACACTGCCCACTCTTAAAGACTGCTGTGCCCAGCAGTCTTTATGACTGCTGCGCGCGGCAGTCAATAAGACTGCCGTGCGCAGTCTATGTCTACGGCCATAGGTCTGTTAATATGAATGTTGTTTGGTTTTTTTTTTTTTGAATTTCGTTTATTATTTATTTAAATATAAATATATATATATATATTTATATTTATTTATTTTTAAATTTTTTTTTATATGTATTTTTCTTAAAAATAATAATAATAATAATTGTAATGTAATTTTATTTTATTATAAAAAAAGGGTGATATTATAATTATTTTATTTGGTAGTATTTATTTAAAAATGGGATTATGATTATTTTATGTTTAATGTTAATTTATTGTATTGTAAGAATGTAATCTTATAGTGGTTTTTAAATGTTTAACTTTGTTCCTAATTGGGTAATTTTGTTTGATATATTTAAATGGGCAATGTTAATTATTACTTTGATTAAATAAATATTTTGATAAGAATTAGCTTTTAGTTGTAATTGTGGACTTTATTGAGGCAATCATTTTAGTGACATAATTGAGAATGGAAAACAAACTTACTATTACAACCTTGTAAATTGTGATGCGAATTTTCTTGTTATGTCATATGTTTTTCTTTATAGTTTTGTGTTGACCCGTGGGAACCCTATCGTATTTTAACCTTAGTCCAGAGGCATGTTTATTGTTGGAGTTGTCTTCGTCTTGATTATACCTTTGGTTTCAAAGCTTTGAAATTTGTGCTTGGAAGGGTTGGGCGTTTCTTATGATAGTTTGTTATGGATTGTCGTGAGAGGAATAATACCTCGCATGTGTGGATTCGAGTATTATGTTTTATGATTTGGTCCAACCCTTGCCAATTTGAGTTATGTTAGGGGTCATAGGAGGGAGAGTGGCTCTTCGTGGGCGCCAGCGCCTCAGATGAGGAAGGGCCAGGATAACCCACGAAAGAGTAGTAAACAAGTGATAACCTAAACAATAGATTTAGGGGGTTGGGTAGTAAAACACACAAGATAATAAAACTTTGGATTCCTTGGCTATGCATTAGGGCTACCTTAGACTAGTGATAGACTGAGAAGGCCGTGGTCGGCATAGTCATAGTCTCATCTTCACGAGAGACTATTGGCTCCGCATCAGCTACCCTATGGTGCCGCTGCCTCAGTTAGGAGGAAGGGCCAGGATATCCATAGATGGGTGTCGGCGCCTCAGTTGGAGGAAGGGCCAGGAGAATCCCATGAGAGCTATGCGATGACACTCTCCACTTGACACCCTTGTTGCTTGTGTTGTTGCTTCTGGATGTTATCTCTTTGTGATGTATCTTTGAATTCTTGTGAATTTGATTCATGATTGTTAAGTGATAGTACTTCATGTTATCGTGATGAGTTTCTTTGTTTCACTTGTTATGTGATTTGAGTACGTCGTTGGTTGTGCATTGCATACTTGGGTCGTACTTGTTATGTATCATGTTGTTGTTGAGTTGGTTGACATTCATGGTCGGGTTCACTTCCTCATCACCTCTGAGCACGGGGGGTGAGTTACTTGTAATTCACATGGTTGGGTGGAACGTGCTCCGCACCCGTTGGGTTCCCCTTCAGCGTCTTGTCTTCTCAGCATTCCGCAGTGGAGTTGTACTAGTGATCAGTGTACTTCATATTTCATTTATACTTGTATCAATTCCCATGTTGGGATATTCAATGTAATTCATGTATCAAGAAAATTGTAATGTAACATTATACCAATGATGTAATAGTTAGGTTTAATTTGGATCTTGTTAAAAGATTTATCATGGATGTAATTATGCGATGTTATCATACTCGCATCATGGCTATCAGTTGTATCATTGTATATGGTTTTCATAAATTAAATGGTTATGTTATTTTCGTTATCTTTATTCTGTTTTGTGGTTGCAATGTAACCTCGCGTGCCCCATAGAACCAAGTGTATTAGTGCTATGTAATATGTTATGTGGTTATGGTTTAATGTTATGGCATGTTTACTTTTATTACTTTAAAAAATAAATTATTTGCATTATGTGTGTTCTCTGGGGTTTGCACGACGGGCGTTACATGTACAGTGTTTAGAATTGAGGCAGTATACATAATTAAATAGTTCCCTGAAATCATTGTTAACCTGTCATGGCGGCAGCACATGAACATGATAGGTTGTACAGATTTAAATAACCTCCCTGATTCTATCGGTACCTCTCACAGTGCAACACTTGAACAAAAAAAAAAGGTTGTAGAGAATTAAAGAACCCTTCCAGATTCTTTTGGTAAATTTATTACATCTGCTGTACTTGAAAATAGAATGTTGTATGGATTTAAATAAACTTTCTGATTCCTTTGTCAACTTGTCTAGTTGCAGTGGGCGGGGGCCCTAGCTCGGTTGGCTAAGTAATTCCGTTGCGGCTCTGCTGGTCACGAGTTCTAGTCTCCCCCTGTCCCGTGGTACCGGAGGGCGTGTCGCGCCAGCGCCGCCGGTCACGTTAAAAAGTTTACCAGGCGCACTGCAGTTTATAGGGGTCGCACCCGATCTAAAAAAAAAAAAAAAACTTGTCTAGTTGCAGCACTTGAAAATAATGATAAATGCATCTGGGTGGCAGCATATCCAAATTCCAATATTCACCTTCTATTATACTTGGCTACTTGTCACAGTTACAACATTTAGAGTTGAGGCATTGTATAACATTAAATAGCCTCCCTGAAACCGTAGGCAACCTATCACAGCTGCAACTTTTAGATTTGCAAAGTGTAGTAAATTAAACAGCCTCTCTGATTCCCTTGTCAATCTATAGACTTATAAATATTTGGTTAATTAGAAATTTTGATAAATGAAATGGAAAGGCAGTAGGGAATCAAGTTGTCAATATTAGAAAGTTAGAAATTGTTCTATAGGAGGAATTCTTTTCATCGAGTAATTACGAGGATCTTCTTATTTAGTGTTTCTTTTTAATGAATCTTGTTATTGTCCTAGTGGAAGCATATTTATTATTAGATCACTTAGAATGAAGTGACTTGTTAAATAATTATAAGGAATTTTTCATAGTTTTAATTTAACCACTTGCTAATTTTATGAACCTTATTAGGAATGAAGAAAGACCCATATCAATTCTATAATAGATCACTTCCAGTTGGCTATATAGTTACTAAAGGGAATCATGGTAGTAGAAAAGAATTGGCGATGGAGTGTTGAAGTATTCTAGGGGAAAATGAGGGTTTTGATTTTGTTTTCTTAAGATTATTTTGTAGTTGGTTTTTAATAAGATAAGTTTATCTATGACAATTAATATTGATGTATGGATATTATATTGGGAAATCAGTTGTTAGTTATGTGTATATAATTTAGTGACTAGATTGTCCTTGTAGTGAGTAAAATAAATAAATAAAAGGTGGATGATATTGTTATTTATGAAGTTATCCATGATTGTTTTTTTTTTTAATTGTGAGTTGTGCTCTAAGTAGTGTTTCATGGTTGCTTGATTGATAGCTCATTGGGTTGATCATTAGGATCAAGTTGTGACTTGCTTTTGCAGTTGTTGGATGTTGATAGGATTTTGGTTTTGTTTTGAGATGGATTTTGCATGATGTTGTTTATCAAACTGTAAGTTTGTTGGTTAAATCATGGTTGGGTATCTTGTAAGGAAGAAATAGAGGTCTCCCTTGGATACCCGACTAATTTTGTGACAAAATTGTGTATGTTAGCTCTGGTTAAGCCTATAGGTCTCTTTGTAATGATGTCACTTTTATTCTGTTCTTGACATTTTGTGTACAATTTTGGAGTTTATGATGAATTTTATTTATGGAGGTTGTTTTTTGGCTTTGAGTTTGATGATTGATTTTGAGATCAAGTTTTGTTGTCACCTTGTTGGGAAACCCTTGTTTTAGTGATTTATTAGTCTTCCAGAGAAAGGGAAAGAAGGATGTTGCTTTATTATTGACCTTCACTTTTGGTTCTTTGTGAACTATTGCTCGTATGATCTATTTGATGATTGGGTTTAGCCTTGCACTTGAAAATAGTTTCGTTATGAGGATTTTGTGTAAGATGGTGTATGCCTTGCTTAATGCAATTTATCTTGTGGCTTTATATGTTGTGCATGGGGCTTACCCTGATAGTGTCTTTTGAATTTTGTTGTTCATAAGGGGAGTGGCTTTCAATGGGGGCCGAGACCTGGAAGTGGTCTCAGGGTAACTCATTGGAAGTTTATTAATTAAGTGAAAACATTAATATTTAATTAGGGGTTTTGGATAGAATCACACTTTAACAAGATATAAGTGAATGCCTCACTCATAGCTCAAGTGCTTGTATGGGCTTGAGATGAGTTGAGAAGGCCTGGAATGGAAAAATCATTGTCTTGTCCTTATGAAAGATAATGGATGCTGCATTGGATTGCATGTGGGGCCGGGTTTCGTAAGAGGTCACCAGGGTAACCCAAGTTGGGGGCCGGGACCTAAGAAGATTTGCCAGGGTAACCCATGCAACATTGCGATGACACCCTTCCTTAAACAACCAAGTATTCTTTGTTTCCCTCTATGATATTCTTGAGCCTCTGGAAGCACATGTTGGCATTTGTATGTAGATGCTTTATTGGTTATTCCTTATGTTGGGCACATCTTGTGTTGGTTATATCTTGTGCTGAGATTGCCTTATGTTATTGTGGATCTTGTTGTGAAGTCTTGTATCCTTGTTCTGTATGATGGTTATTGTTGGGGATCCTTCTTGTCATCTCTTAGCACG
This sequence comes from Sequoia sempervirens, assembly GCA_007258455.2. Taxonomy (NCBI): domain Eukaryota; kingdom Viridiplantae; phylum Streptophyta; class Pinopsida; order Cupressales; family Cupressaceae; genus Sequoia; species Sequoia sempervirens. The sequence goes on from VDFB02353493.1 coordinate 267,276,421, forward strand.
GGGGGTGGGCCTTCGGGTCCACGTGGTTAGGTGGAACGTGCTATGCACCCCATTGGGTCCCTAGTTATCGATTGAGAAGTGCGAAATTGTACCTTGCAGTGACTCCTGAGTTGAACTAGAGTTGAATCCAGTATTGCAGCTTTGTACTCCTTCATTTCAAATGTAACATTCCATTATATTGTATCTTCCCCATTCATGTTGGGAAGTGGCATTGTACTATTGTAACCCTTGATTAATGTGTTAACCATGCTCATGTTATCTTATGATTACTGGTGTATACTTACTCTTCATGTGATGTAATAATGTTGTTGTAAAAAAAATAAAAATAATGCAGTCATGTAAACCCGAGGGATTTGTTTTATGTAGTTCATGTTTAGTTTTCATTTCATGTGATATATGATTACTATGATGTATGTTAGTACTTCTAAAAAAAATTGGTGCCATAAATGTTAGATGTATTGTATCCTTTGGGGTTACTTGGCGGGGCATTACAAATTACATTTTATGCTAGATCTATGGAATTTTTTTGCTAAATCATTACCATTTGAAACTTGAGGAATCTCCTAATTTTAGTTCTCAAAAGGGAAATTCCATTTTAGTTTTTTATTTATTTTTAACATTGAAAAATTTCCAAAATTCATTAATGATGTTTTTTGGAAAGTTTGTATGTCTTTTTTTTTAAATATCAAAATTGAATTGTAAACCATATATTAAACCTTTTTATTTGGTAGGATGAAAATTCTCCTTATGGAAATGCATTTATCTATCTTTTGGATATGAGTGTCTTTGTTTTTTACTTCAATTTATGTGTCACAATATTTTAATCACTTTGGAACTTTTGGTGTTAGGATTTAACTCTAGAGTTAGGAGTTGAGTGAACTTTTATTTCCATTAAAATTTGAATGGTAAACTAGAGGAGTTTGAGAATGGATAAAATATAAAAATATAATTTAAAATGAGATCAAATAAACATAAACATGTAATTAAGACTCAAGACATTATCATGATATATTCACATGTTTATGTCCAATGTGTGTACATAAATATATTCAAATGATTATTGGTTGTCCTTTCCATTCTAATTGTATGTAATTGAATTTTATTTTCATTTTCACTATTTGATTATTGGTGTTTATCATCATTTCAAATGTTTTAATTACTAGTTATCATTATTTACTTTTTATGTTATTAGAAATTATCACCATTTACTTTGTGTGTTATTAGTGGTTAACACCAAATGTTACTATTGGATTCCATTATTCGATATTATTTTTTCAATGTGTATTATATTGGATGGCTCATGTATGATATGCAATTAGTATGTTTGATTATTCAAACACTTTGTTTTGTGTGTGTTGCTGGACTACCTAATCAATATGCTCCTAGTACAAAGGGGTGAGCCTTATGGTCACACATTATTGGGTGACATGATCATTATTAGGTCCATATGGATTCTTTGATATGTTCATTGGAGGGTGTGGAATTATCTTGTTTTATCCTGTTAGTTGTATATTTATATTTCTATTTTCTTGGAAAAGTTGTAAAGATGGATCTTGTAATCCTTGATTAGCTTCAAGAATTTCTATTTCCATAATAAGATGAACCATAATGTGAAACAATAATGTAGAATGTATATATATTGTAAAATATAATAAAATGAACCATAATGTGAAACCATAATGTAAAATGTATATACTATAAAACATAATAAGATGAACCATAATGTCAAATGTATATAATGTGACAAATCATAATATAAAATGTATAACAAATGATGTATCTACATGTAAAATAAATCAAACTGGAGGATGCCTAATATGACTATGGATCAATCTCTCTCTTGATCCCTATTTGGATCCATGTCTTGATTCTCTGGATCCATGGCATGATTCCTCTCTCGATCCTCATATCGATCCATGTCCAGATGTGTCTCCTTGCAAAAGAAAGTACATTAATTAATTTATTGTACACATGTCCAAATGTATTAGATTCATCTTAAAGTTATGTACTTCAATGTTTGAATGTATTAAGTACTTTAAATATTATAAATGTGTACCTTAGATGTACCATGCATAGGATCACCTACACGCTCCAAATCTACAAAGCCTACCAAACCCTCATTTTGCTACAAATGTAAAAATACCAGATTTCAATGATGAGTGAGAACTACTTTAAAGTCAATTTTATTTTATATATGTATGTGAATTTTTAGAATGCAAAATATATCTGATTATTTGAAAGTACCTGCGTCTCACCCTAGAGCACTCTACCAATGTCACTAATGTCATGAGAATGCATAGTCAAATCAGGGACACATGTATTAGGTAGAGGATCAGTGCCAAAGAGAAGTGAGCTATATGTGCCATGTACATTGTGTGCAGTAACCTCAGGGGCTATAGGCTGGTCTAGAATATGTACACCTTGTGAAGCCACCTCACCCTGACCCAACTATCTACCAAAATGTCGTCTAATATGAGCTACTACACCATCTAAAGGAATCCCATACTCATCATTGATAAACTAGTATGATGATAGTAAATCAACAATGGAAACCGTAGCAACATTATGTACAATGGCTTCACTCATCAGGGCCACATTTGATGGTGATGGTAGCTCTGCTCGAATGTAAAGATCATAATTAGAAAATGTAGCCTTAGTAGGAGGAAGGATAATCCACAAATGTAATAAGTATCTGCCTACACGATTAGATGACATCTGATCGACCTAAGTAGCAATTGTGACAATACTTTCAAAAAGGTCAGTTCGAGTAGCTATTGTTGCTACACTTCCTACTTCTACTAGTTCCAAATTTTTTGGAAGAACCAAAAGGTTTGGACCAACTAATGCCCTCTTGTTGACAGGCGGTGGCAAATTTGCACGTCTAAATTGAGGTTTTTCAGTAAACCTCTATTTTCTCTATCTAGCATGTGAAGGAATAGATGTGTAATCTACTGCTAACCCTAAATGAAGCTCATCATATAGTTGTTTGCAAAAATAAAGTGGCAACTCATCATTATGAGGTCATCTGTGATGGGCTGCCAACCATTTGGGATATATAAAAGGAGAAACAAGCTCATTTGTACATCTAGTAACAACATATCCTCTAACTTTCTTTTGTCCCATGTAATGAGGGAACTTGTTGTGCACATTATGTGTCGAAACTCTACTAGTAATAGAATCAATTTTCTTTGTGCCAACAACACTATTGGCAAGGGCCTATAAAACTCCTCTATGCTGACCTCATTATAAGGATTATAAGATTGAATCATGTGAATCATACAATGGAACTCCTATTAAATGTTAACTAATCTATCTCTATTAGTGAGATTAGGGTAGTTAAGTATTGTTTTGTCCAAACATCTCAAAGCATTCTCTAATCTCCTAATTCTATCACTATATAAATTAGACCTAGCCTTAGCTTTCTATTGAGACTAGATGGAATGATGTGATCCCTGATCATTAGCCATATCTATATAAATATGTAAAGATCTGCAAATTTAATTAAAACAAGAAAATTACAAATATGTACTAATTTTATTTCTCTAATTTAGTAAAATATATGCAATAACCATTTCTCTAGTAAGATGCTCCATAGGAAATTATAAAAAATAGGAAATACATGAGCAATGAGTTGCTTGAACATCATGAAGTAATTTAATAAGAACAATTTTGAGTTCATTCAACTATCTATGAAAAAGAGGGAGAAAGGGAGAAAGTAGGATTATAAAAAATTTCCTATAAAAGAAGTGGCACTAAAATATCCTAATGAAACATTCACATGTAAAAGTATCAAATACACATATAAATACATAAATCTTGAATGAACTCCTACACTATAATTATGTGTGATGCAATTCTACTTCATGTTATAGAAGGAGATTCTATTATGATTGAGGTCTTAAAATTGTTTATCCTTTTGTCATTACACACATCTAAGCCTTTTTGGATGCCTCACTAAGTGAATGTATAATACCATTCTTAGTGATGGTGTACATGGACAATACAATAAATGATCAATCAAATACATAAGAACATTAAATAACAATAAATGATCAATCAAATGCTTTATTGAAATAATCTTGGAAGGCTATTAATTGGATTTATGTGAATGGATAAGTGTATCTAGTTAGAGTAGAAATTTCAGTGCCTACAATGTATTTTAGGATATGACTTAAACAACTCTATAAGTTCATTTAAATGCATGATTTTATAAATATATTTAAGTTGTGCATTTAAATGAAATTATATAGTCTAAAACCTTTCTTACATTAAGTTGTAAGTCATATATCCTAAAATACATTGTGCTGAGAACCAAAATTTCTACTATAGCTAATTTCACTTATGTGAAAGGATAAGTGAAACTAGTTATATAGTAGAAATTTGGGTGCCTACGATGTATTTTAGGATATGACTTACAACTAGATCTATAATTTCATTTAAATGCATGATTTTATGAATATATTTAAGTGGTGTGCATTTAAATGAAATTATAGTCATACTCTTACATTAAGTTGTAAGTCATATCCTAATTTATACATTGCCCTAGGCACCAAAATCTCTACTATAACTAGTTTCACTTATCCATTTACGTAAACTCCAATTACTAACCTTCCAAGATTATTTCAATAAAGTATTTGACTGATCAATTATTGTATTGAATGTACACCATCACCAAACATGACCTATTAAACATTTACTTAGTGTGAGGCATCCAACAAGCCCAATTATTACCCTTCCAAATTATTTCAATAAATTGTTAGTTAATATTCTTCTATATTTGATTGGCATTTTGCACGTTCAATGAATTGACTACATTTGAAGGCTGATATGTCAAAGAGTGAGTCTACAAATAAATTTTGAACCCAAGATTTCTCACATTCAATACATTAAATGTTCAATCAAATACAAAAGAATATTAAATAACCATTTATTAAAATAATTTGGAAGAGTAATAATTGGCCCTTTTTGCCATTCTCCATTATGGTATACATTAAATACAATAAATGATCAATCAAATACTTTATTGAAATAATCTTCGAAGGGTATTAATTGGAGTTATGTGTATAGATAAGTGAAAGATTTTTTTTTTCCTTTAAGACAATCTATTTTAGGATATGACTTACAACTTAATGTATGAGTATGACTATAGTTTCATTTAAATGCACCACTTGAATATATTGATAAAATCAATGCATTTAAATGAAATTATATCTAGTTGTAAGTCATATCCTAAAATACATTTTAGGCACCAAAATTTCTACTATTAGTTTCATTTATCCATTCATATAAACTCCAACTACTGCCCTTCCAAGATTATTTCAATAAAGTATTTGATTGATCAATTATTGTATTGAGTGTACACCATCACCAAGCATGACATATTAAACATTCATTTAGTGTGAGGCATCTAAAAAGGTCAATTATTACCCTTCCAAATTATTTCAATAAATTAATTATTTAATATTCTTCTATATTTGATTGGCATTTTGTATGTTCAAGTGAATTGACTAAGGCTGATATGTCAAAGAGTGAGTCTACAAATACATTTTAAACCCAAGTTTTCCCACATTCAATACACTAAACGATCAATCAAATATAAAAGATATTAAATAACCATTTATTAAAATAATTTGGAAGAGTAATAATTGGTCATTTTCGCCATTCTACATGATGGTATACATTGAATACAATAAATGATCAATCAAATACTTTAATGAAATAATCTTTGAAGGGTATTAGTTGGAGTTATGTGAATAGATAAGTGAAAGAAATTTTGTTGCCTAACACAATGTATTTTAGGATATGACTTACAACTTAATAAAAGTATGACTAATTTCATTTAAATATTTAAATGCACCACTTAAATATATTCATAAAATCATGCATTTAAATGAAATACATTGTAGGCACCAAATTTTTTACTTTAACTAATTTCACTTACCCATTTACATAACTTCAATTTAATAACTCCAATTACTAGGTATGTTAAAAGTAATTAGAGTTAAAATAAAATTTTTGTTGCCTAACACAATTTATTTTATGATGATTTACAACTCTATAATTTCATAATGAATAAAATTATAGAATTGTAAGTCATATCTATAATTTCTACTAGGCCCACATACTAAAATACATTGAATAGACACCAAAATTTATACTATAACTAGCTTCACTTAGGGTTGGTGTTTCTGAGCTTTTCATTTTTTCATCGATGTTTACTAACTCTTTTGCTTGATCTAAGTCTCTCATAGATTTTGAATAACATAGGTTATGGTTTAAGTTGTGTACAAAAAAATGTTTCATTTTTAAAATCTAATATCTCATAGATTCTTCTATTTTTAAAACTATGAAATTGGTTAATATTACCATATATTTCTACTTTTATTGGTATGGTCAACAAGAGAGCATTAGTTGGTCCAATTTTTTTAGAAAAATCCAAACATTTTGGATGAACCAAAAGGTTTGGACCGACTAATGCCCTCTTATCAACCATGCCATATTTATTATTTTTAGATTTCTCTCATTTAATTTATATTGTTGTAATAAATTTATTTGCAAATCATTGTGTGATGTTCAAAATTCTTTAATCGATGAGTTTTTTCATAGTGTGCAATTGAGAGCATGCAAATCAAGTTAGTGACACATTGATAGTGGGCTTCATGCAAGGGTGGGTTGCATGGTGTGAGTAAAAAAGGTGAAGTTCAATCATGTTTTTTTTTAATAATAAAATAAATAAATGAATATAGTAAGAAATCTAGATTGTATATGTATTTTTTTCGTTATAATAATAACCATAATAAAGTATTTATATAAATATTTGTTCATCTATTCATATTTATATTTTATACATATATTTATTTAATTATAGGAATAATCATAATGAAGAATTTATGTTTATATAAACATTTATTTATTTATTCGTATGTAAATGTTAAATTATTATTGTTTGAGAATAAGAGAATTAATAAAATTAATATGTATACAATACGTATGTAATATTTACACACATATATATAGGTATTGGCATTAATAGCATTAAAATTAGGATTAAAAAGCAATAGATGGGTATTGTTGTAATGATACAATTAGTCTCATTTTTTGTTGTTGTTTATATTTGAATAAAAATTTAGCCCCTCAAGATCCTATTATCTAGTGGATTATTGGAGTCTAAATGGACAATGAGCTCAATGATTTAATTTAATTACTATTAATCCTTTTTCTCATTCATTACATATTTTAATTAAAATAGTAAGTAGGGTTTAAACCCAATAGTGTAAAAGGAGTTCAAGTCAATTTAGTATACCAAGAGAGTAATATGTATAGTAATTGATTTAAAGGTTGAATGGGCTAAGTTACTGTATGCCCTTCCTTTGATATTCAAAAAATAAAGCAAAACAAAAAACATTGTTGCTCAACTTGACCAACCTTATTAATCATAAAGACATTGTCTAGCTTAATGTTGGTTAGTTGGAAGTAAACCAAAATGTAAGGTTAGAAGATTAGGGATTACTTTTTAATATGAAAGGATGGCATATATCTGTATCTAGACTTTGCTATACTGGAGATCTAAAATACTTCTCCAATGGATCTTCTTCTATATTCTTATAAACAAAGTACTTCTCTAATTTCTTATAGGATTCATACTATGATTTGTGCTCATTTTCCTTCACAAATATGAAATTTTTTATAATACGTAAGCATTATTTGAAAGTACTAATTAGAAATCTCCTTAGGAGCATTTTTACAATATTCTACTCTATGTCCTTTAGAAGAGCAGATAGAAAGGAATGTATATCAAGTTTACAAGGAAGTATATGTGGGTGTAGTGGTCAGTGTGGAGCCATGTGTTTTACAAATTTTACATGGTAAGCCAGTCCTCCTGCATATATTCTTATGCTCCTCAAAATAGTTATGGGGAACTTGGGGAGTAGTAGCCGAAATTATACAAATGCAGACATTTCTATATTACAAACCTAGATTAGGTATTTATTTTCTCTTCAAAGTTCAAACTCTGACCTAAAGTTTCAGGGATCAGGAGTAGAAACTATGGAAATGAAAATATAAACATATTATAAACCTAGGTCATATTCATCTTCTCTTCAAAATTCAAACTTTGGCCTTAGGTTTCAGCAAGCCTTTCAAACCCACTAGGAGCCATGGTCTATTGTAGGTATCCAAAAATTTGTATTTATCAATTATTTTTCTTTGGAGGTTTCATTTTGTCTTCATATTTTCTTCTGGGATGAATTGAAAAATGCACTTTACATGGAAGGGATAAATGTTGCAGGTCTATGGAAAATGGAAGGAGTTCCAAACTTCTTAGATGGTACTTATTTTGACTTTAATGGATTGGGACAAAATAAGTCTTGTAACATAAAAGAAAATCAAATGGTGTCCTTTGTTGAGAAGGGAATTTGCTTAAGATCCAAAGTTTTTTTGGGAAGTGGAGAGTCCACATGGAGTTTAACAATATTCTACACAAGACTAGCAACCAGGAAATCCTTGGAGATAATCACAAGTGGTAGACAAGAAAATAGTATGAACGACTATATTATAGAGCAACTTATATCTGACCAACATGCTTTAGGACTAATGTGTAGGTATTCAATCTTTTACAACCCAGATAAAGAAAATTACACTGTGGAAGGGTTACAAGATGAAGACCCTGATGGCTGGATTGATTTAGAAGCTTGCGAGAAAAGGATTACTAAGGGTGGCCAAAGAAAGAGATAAGGGAAAGCAAGTTATGACTATAATGATGCAGGACATGAGCCAAGAGAGGATTGCATGCTTGTTGCCAATGAAAGGGAAAAAGCAAAGCTATACAATGTGAAAATAATGAATCTAGCATTATTCCAATGTTACATATTTCTCTTGTTCATTCACCTCTTTATGTATTCTTTGATGAAACACTTTTCAACACATACCTCTAAACAGAGTTGGAATCTGAGTTAACATTTAATTCTTATGTTACATATTTGTGGTTTATCTATATGTTCAAATCTATAGGATTAAATCTCCATAGTAGACCAAGTATTGGGTCTCAAATATCCACTTACATGTTCATATTGTAAAGAAACTAGATATGTAGGGTTTTTACAATGCATGTGATTTTAGGGGTTTATAAATAAAACCTTATAATCACATTTGAAAAACCCCTAATTTTTAGCTCATAATAAATGCTTTAACTTATGGCATACACAAAACTAAAACTTCTTAGCAAATACAAAAATGAGGGAAAAACCCAAAAAATCTAAACCATTTTCTATCCGTTTACAACCTTTTCAATATTGACAAAAATAAATAAGCCTTTTTCAATAGAAATTTATTTCAAATGAATACTTCAAACATAAAAAAGATACCATGAAACCCTAACTTTAACTTCCAACAAATTAGATCTTTCCGAACAAATAGAAAAACACAACATGAAAACTTGACTAAGCTCTCAGCTATCAAAAATGAAATGAAATGATTGAATACCAAAAAACCTAGGTTTGATCGCTTTTGTAGAGACGTGATTCGCTCGACCAGTCTTCGCCTAAGAACTCTTCGGCCGAACATGCAAAATGAGCACACTTGGATTTTTTCTCATTTATATTGAGCTATTTTGACTAGAAGGTATTTGGCCTAATGGGTTTTAGCCAAAACCTACTCAGCCAAAACATGGAAGCCATGTGGGTTTAGTTGAAACCTACTTGGTTGAATTCCTTCTGGCCAAGACAAGTATGATAGAATCTGTATAGTTGGCCAGAAGGGTGACATGGGTCTATGCTTTTACCCTGCCATCTTTGTCCACCTACTACCCGTGGACCACTTGGATTATAATCTGGCCCACCATGCTGCATAATTAGGAGTGGTGCTAAGATAATCTAGCCCACTTTTCCATCCCCATGTTTGAAGATAAAGTTGTGCTAACTCCTTGAGTGCCACATGTGGTATCACTTTTCCACCCCAAGCTGTTATCTCCCTAGTAGTACGAGTGAAATTTGCATGATAATCCTCTATAGGTACAACCTACTACTTGCCAAATTACCTCATGACTCAATCAGGTAGGTATCACTCAATGATGTGTGTGGTGCAACATATCAACCACCATGTCTACCAATAGAAATTTAAATGTTAGTGATCATCTAACAAATCCTCAATGTGTAGATAGGGCCTCCATATGAACTCATCCATATTGTCAAAGATACACCTCCAATAATGCAATTAGCCAGTTTGTCTCTGAGTGAGCTGTCTACTATTTTTGTAGAAAAGAGGATCTCCTAGATCCCTATTTGCATCTTTAATGGGTTGAGTGACAACAATCCTCTCCTAATCCCATACATGTAATAATGTGACTCCTACAAATAAGCTTGTGGCCTGTTGGTAACATACTTGATGAATATCATGATATAAATGCACAAGGACACAAGGTCCCTATGCAAATGTAACCCCCTCCATAACCATTCCCTCAATGATGTAGCCCCATCCTACATGGAATCCCTATGATCTCCTATTTGGCATGAGGAGTCCCATGATCAAAGAGCTAAAAAAATCACAATCTTGTATGTCTCTCCATAATAAGGTCTCAAATCTAGCTAACCATCAACAATATTAATCTCGTCCACACCAAGAAGTCCCTCCATAGATGTTGTTCTTGTATCGATGTCATTGATAACTCAAGCACCAACAATTGGCACTCTCAGGATGCACAAAAAATCCTCTAGAGTGATCATGCACTCTCCTATGGGAATATGGAAGGAAGATGTCTCCAATCTCCATCTCTTGACCACTGCAATCATCATCTCTCTATGGGCTCTAATCTTAGGAATGTGCACGATGTGGTGTAACCCGATAGCATAAAGAAACAAAACCTCCTCCTAACTTATATTGTCCATCTGATCCATTATATGAGGCTTCCACTTTGGCGTAAATAAGGTGAAATACCACCTAAAATTAGGAAGCCAACAATGTTAGTTTTACAAAAATATGGTAAAAATCCTAAGTCCTTGACCTAAAAGAGAAAATGTGTGACTTTAAGAAAACACAACATTTCATATTACTCAAATGCGACCCATTTTTCAAACATGTCGATGTCTCAATTTTTGATGCAAACACATCCTCAAATGTTTCACTATTTGTGAGTCACTTCATATCAAACATGTCAACCCATTACAAAGGTATCACTTATTGCAAAAGCGACAATACGTGATTGTAAATGCACCCTATCAGGTTTCAAAAGAACCAATTCATAGATCTATGTGTTTTTTTTCCTACCTTTGGCTAGAAATTGATGTACTAAAAATCAAGTGCAAGTTGAATTAAATTTATATGCACCATCGGGCTTGCTCCTACAGGTCTTTGGAACAAATAGACCCTATCTACGTGGTGTGGGGCACAAGGTATGAGAACCCTTGTGAAAGGTGTTTGAGCAAAGGGAAGGCTTTGAGCTCTGGAAATATAGAAAGTTAAGTGTGAAAATGAGGATGTTTTGAGCCTAATTTCCTATATATTACCCCCAAAACCTAGGGTTTCACTTGTGGTTTCCCTATGTTATAATTTGTTTTTCAAGCCTCACCTTCTATCCTGATCATTTTTTTGGACCCCTAGGGCCTAGTTTTTTGTCTACCTTTCAGCTATTTATATTCCTAAGCTCTTGTCGTGAGATCGACCCGGAAATTATTTTTTTCTCGCCGACCTCCCAAGGAGGCAACCTAGCATCCTAGAATTATTTCTTAGCATCCTATCATTCTTTTTTTGTCTAATAGGGCATAGTTGAGAATCACAATTGTTTTAAAATTTTTATTCAAGCACTAATTATCTTTGAAATAAAGTAGCAAGTGCATTGTATCAAAGAGGGGAAAAAGGTAGACATGAAAAAATTCCTAACTTGTATCACACATCCCTGATCTTGCATTTTTCATCATTTCCATCATTAGTATTGCATTTTCATCACTTGCATCACTAATTCCCATTTCAACATCATTTTTCATTCATGATCATATTTCCTCTATTAATTAATTATTTAATTAATTCATCATATTTCACTATTTTTTCTCTTATCACCCCTAATTGAATAATTTTAATTATTTAATTAGCCATAATCTAATTTTCTTCTAATGTCTCATGAGTAAATAATTTTTTATGATTTAATTATTTAATTCCATTCCACTTTCATGGAGTATTCTTTTTTAACAAGGAATATCCTAATCCTCCAGAATTAAATAAGCTTGAGTTATTTAATTATTCTAATTTCCTTCTCAAAGGTATATTCCTATGGAATATTCTTTTTCAAAATATCCTAAAATATCTCAACTTCCTCATTCATCCTTAACCCTTCATTTTCTTGATCTAATCTCCATCCTTCATTTTAAAATATATTAAACCAATTTCCTTAAGTTGTGGAGATATTTTGAGTTCAAACTAATCTTGACTCTTGATCCTCCTTGGTATAATCTAATTCATTGATCTCAAGATCTAATCTCAATTGTTGATCTAAATCTTGGAAATCTATAAAACAACCTTCATCGCTCCATAATCAACACCTAGAATTATTTGAGCATGTTCATATCATTTGAGCATTTGAGCAGCTTTATCATCATCTAGGTCATTCATGATTTTGTAATCATGGGAGCTAATGATTGAGTAATCCAACACAACATCAAACATTTCAAAATAGAATGCTAGGTTTGCACTTGTTTTATTTCATGTTTTGAATTGGGTTTTCATTATTATGTGCTGATTTCTAACTTGTTTGTGTTCAATTTCATTTGTAAGTGGAATTTGATAATTTTCTTGATTTGGATATTGTGAATTCTAACCCCTTTTTTAACAATAAAAGATCCCTCTAGTATATACTATAGCAGAAATAAATTGAGTTCCACTCGCCAAAATATGCCATGAATTGTAAGAATATAATGAATAGTTAGGAGCCATTAAACATCCATTATATTTACAAAACATAATATTTTATCACGAAACCACTCTCAAACAAAAAATTAGAATTCCTATAACAATTTCTACCCTAACCCCCAAAGAATGAGTCAATTAATGCCACTTCAGTGAATTATAACCCTTTATTGAATAATTCATGTTTCATTTCCATTTTCCACTAACCCCACTTCACAGTGGTTTTTCTAGATGAATAGATTCTACCAAATTTTCTTGACTTGCTTTGGCTATTTCACCCACTTTTGATGCTTAAGAACATTATGAACAAAATGGAGAGGGTGTTATTCATGGATGGAATACTCTTTTGTATGATTGAGACCCCATCAATGTATGGGGTAAAATAGATGATATGGACATCATCCACACCCTATTGGTATAAATATCATTGTTGAGAAAATTTATCTCTACTTTTTTACTATAGGCTTCACCTTATTTGGACTTGTGAGGTGTTATTTCTTCCACACACCTTTTTTCTTCTGAATAGATGTAATAATATGTTATTTTAACCTTAAATATAAACATTTTTTCACCAAAAAATAACCTTCAAGTAATAATTAATAGCTTAGTTTAGAAAATTGATAAACAAACTAAATATACATATCAAAATATCCTATATAAGTTTTATTTTAAAGTATAATTCCTAAATATGAATATAAAACCATTAAATTGATAACTTGATATAATATCATTTTGATGGAGACATCTATGTGTGTGCCTTGACTTACTCTATAATCATGTAGGATTAATTTCAAAATTCATAGTAAAAAAGGACATAGAATATTTCTAAATACATGTGTAGAATATTATATACACACACACACACACATATATATATATACACATGTATATACATACATACATACATACATATATATATATATACACACATGTATGTATATATATATGTGTGTGTGTGTGTGTGTATCATTCATATATATACATACACACACACACACACACACATATATATATACATATATATATATACATACATATATATATATATATATATATATATATATATATATATATATGTATACGCTGCCTATATTTCTCATTCTTCATCATCTCTCCTTTACTCCACTTCTCTCTCCTCTTTCCTTGCATCTATGGTATTTTAATAGGTATATCCAATATGAGAAATATGAATAACTTGCACTTCGATTTTTAATAACATGTAGTTTTGAATTACACTTTAAGCTTCTAACTTGACTTGTACTCCAATCCTCTCACTTGATTTGGCTTGACTCTTACAATATGACATGACTTGTTCTCTAGGATTATGTACCAAGTTTATAATATTATTTTTTAATAAATTATGATCCAAGTTTCTATCTTGAATTGACTTAGCATGCATTGTAATTCAATCAATAATATATTTCTATAATAGAAAATGTGATGGGAAAGATCAAATTTTCTAACACAACACCTTAGTATTGACCCAAGTATTGTTATGTAGTTGATCTTTTATCCAATTTGATTTCCAATATTATTTTGATGAATATCACTATAAGGATCCAATAGAAGAGTGAGGATTAGAATTAGGATTTCTAACACCCTAAAAATTATTTTATCATGGTTACTTGTATCATTTTCTCTAAAACTTGTAAAACTGTATTCTTCTTTATTATTATTTTTTTATTTTTCATTGATGCTATTTTAATTGACATATTAACTCTATGATTTTGTGCTCAAATTGAACCTTTTTCTTTCATCAGGTAATAAGAAAATCCAACCTACCACCAATATTATATTTATTTCTTTACAACTACTATCATTCTCTACTTGTCCTATTATCTTGGAAACAATATTACTTTGTACATACACTCAATTTGTTACTTGAAATTGAAATAAAAATATCTTCTTACATTATGTAGTAAAACTAATACAAGTAATGATCTAGAGTTGCTTCTCAAACACAAATGACTATTTATAGGAAATAAAATTGGACTTACCATTCTTCCCCTTAAATTATTGAACTCCAAACTTTCTCTAGCTACTATTGTGTTACAATTTCTTCTCCAAATAATACAAAATATTTTAAATCTTCATTAATATTTTTCAAATAATCTTCTTATCATTTTTAATCTTTACCTTAGAATCATATAAACATTAGTATCTACAAAAACAAACTAAATTTATTGTAAAATTAACTATTATCCTATTGCAAGTATGAGCAGTTAGTGTTGTCATTGATGTCAACAAGTTTGTGTTGTCATTGATGTGACCTATTGTTGAATGAGATTGTTGAAGAGTGTGAGAAATTGATGCTTTGATTAGTTGCATTATGTTGTCATTAGTAAAGCTAATGGTGTCAACCTCTAGTGTTACATTGATAATATTTTGTCTATGGTTGAGGAAGTGATTAATATGATGAGGATTTGTATTTGGTGCTTGGTTTCCAAGTGCTTTTGAGAAAATTTGATAAAAAGAGAAAATAGTTTGTTGCGGTGGTGTTCTGAGTGATAGAGTTGTGTTCTATTTTTTCTCTGCATTTCTTCTAGGTTGAAGATCTTCCTATGTGATTCTGATATGTTATTGAGAGGTGTTTAGAGGTGTTATATTCAATATTTGGTATGTTGGATTGACATATAGAAGAAGTTATGTTCACCAATGTGTGACTATGCATTATAGAGGTGTCTAGGAGAAATATCTTTACTTCAAGTTTCTTCGTAGTTATGTTTCAGGTCTTGTGATTCTAAATGTGTGTTGATGGTGTTGGTAGTTTACCTCAATCAAGAGAGTTTGAGGTTTTGTGCTTTGAAAGATGATTTCTGAGTTATGGTGTATAGCAGAATAGTCTGGATGTGTACATTCTTTAGGTGGAAGTTGTTGTGAAGGAGTTTGTTAGATTTCAAGGTGTTCATGGAATATTCTAGATCATATTCAAGCATGATGTGTGGTGTTAGGTTTCAAAAGTGTATGCTTTTAAACCATAAGAGGGTGCCAACCCCTTAATACACCTTTGTCCCACGAACGAGGTAAACAAGGTTGATTACCTCCCACTCTTCAAGCTCTGCTAGACCTAGGTGGGTATACCTAAACAATAAGGTAGATTTACAATTGGATGTGGTTCCTATATTTGTAACCTACTCACTATGGCACATGAAGGTGAGGTAGATATAGAGCTTTGATAGCTAATTCCTATTGAAAGTATTCGAGAATTCAAGATTGTGAGTTGTATTTTGTATGCAATATCCTAAGTATGACCAGTGCCTACTTCTATTGGGTGAACAGAGTGGATGAGTGAATGGTGATTTTGGAATGGATAAAGAGTTGTAAGATAAGTAATATTATTGTTCAACTTAACTAAAATTACTAGGTACTTGAGATGTTGTAGCTTGTGCAAATGTGCGAGTATGTTTATCACAATTTTCTTTAATAATCCCAGTGATATCTCCTCAAGTTATTGTGAAAGTATGGAAGGATATTTAATTCTTAAGTTAATGTAAACATATCAAATCAAATTATTTAAAGGATTTTAACCCTGGGCAAAGACCAATTAAAGTAAACTATCATAAAGGATTTTAATTCACATCAACTTAGAAACCAATAAACTCTTTCACACAGTAACATCAAATGTGCTATGATAAATCATGCATATTTAAATAACTTTAGCAAACCACTTTGGAGACAACAATGTAATAAATGAGCATGAAAATCAACACAATAATTGAGCACTGGAAATGAATTATGATTTATAAATGGTCTGCTCCATTGTATTACTTCAAAATATAAGCATTATATCAAAAGTCTTTAAAATGTGGTATGGATGGGAGAATTATGCAATCTATCTTCTTACTAATGCCTACTCTAATGGAATGAAATATGATGATGGTGATATGATGATCGAAATTAGGACATGGTTCCCCAATTTGTATGGGAAGCAACAAGCTTTAGGGCCATTACAAAAATTCACATTCTTTCATTACTAAATAGAATTAACATAAACATGAAACTATTAAGAGTTTGTTAGTGGATGCACTGTAGTCCATTAATCTACAACAAGCACTCGTGGTCATCTAAGACCTATTCAAGGCTCGTGCACCATGATCATGCATCCAAAAATATCAAAATCTAGCCCCTATCACTCCTCTCTTACTTGGCCCATTAAATGAACAAGTTGATCTTTGACAAATGCTCCACGTACCCACTTTTAGCATGAGTATCTGCATTATGTATAATATATTTCATGACATATTCCAACTCAAAGATTCTCCCAAGTTACTGATGTGTCCTCTTAAGAAATTCCTCTTCATCATTAATTGCATCAAGAATAATTGGTAGATAGTTGGCTATTTCGTCCTTCCACGTATCCTGATCTTTTAATTTTGTTTCTTTAAATAATTTGGGTAAAGCCATATTCAATGGTTGATTGAAATCACTCAACTCCTATGTCACGATATTTAGGAAGTCCTTATGATCTTTCATGAGTTCCTGGTATTTTTGTAGCACAACAGAGTTATCCTCTTTCTTTGCAATTGTCTGAGATTGTACTTCCTTCATCATATCACTCAATCTTGTGTATTTCAATAATGTTGCATATGTTTTATCATGAATATGCCAAACTTGTTCAACATGTTTGTACATGTCTTTGAATATCATGTAGACAATTTATGATTCCATTTCAAAGGTATTAGTTTTGAGCTTTCCATTTAACTCTTGTTCCTTCTACACTTTCTCATGCCTTCATTTCCAATATGTAGTTTCTGACATTGCCTCAAGCACTTTCCTTTCATGTTCAACCAATGGAGAATAGATCCTTGAAGAAGAAGAAGGTAGTCTATCCCTGTAGTTGATCAACTCTTGCTTCAACCTTTCATTTTCTTTTATCAACCTCTTGTTATCCCTTACTAGTTTTTGGATTTGAGTCTTTGTGAATTTGGCCACATTTACATTCAAACTAGTAGTTTCCATGGGATCTATTTCTCCTACTCATTGCACCAAAAGATGTCCAAAATTTTTATCATGATCAACTAGGGAAGGACTTTTCCCTGGTCAATAGAGTGCCCATATCTGCAAAGTAGTATTATCAGGATTAAATCCTGATCCACTAGGTATGTGCAGGATCATGATGAGCCAAAAAGTGTCAATATGATGGGTATGTGGTTGACAACTTTTTTTTACCCAAAATTGATGAAATGAAAAGGGTTTTTAAACGAGATTTTCAAATTTCGACCAATATAAATTATGCTTTACTTTGAATTTAATAAGTAATTATTATTCATTTTCTATTCGAATTACAACTAAATTCCTGATTGATAGGTTGATTGAAAACATCTATAGCTTTCAAATAGTATCACATTTTTTGAATCCAAAACATGTGCCACATTCTATGCTTTGCATACTATAGGATTAAAAAAACAAAAATTGAACTTCATGAAGTTTTTACCAAGTTAAGGTGGTCAGTCATACAAGTTTTTTATATTGTTTAAAATTTGTAATAAAAAATTCATAATTAATTATTTACTTGGAAAAAAAATACAAAAAAATATGCATCACATTGGGACATTAGTCCTCTACTTATATCTAAAATATTATAATTTTTTTTTTATCATTTTATTGTGGTTAGGGTGGTCAGACAGACACCTACTTATTTTTCCAAATTTAAGTACTCTTCGCATTGAAATTTCAAATTTTCACCAAATAGATTGTTTTTTTTAAAACAAACCTAGTAGTTTAGAAACTACATTCAATTTGCTACAGATTCTATTCTTACATATTTTTGAAATAATATAGATAACTTATTCAAATTTTTACGTTAAGTTGCCTAACTCTAATTTTTTTGAATTTTTTGCCACTTAAGGGTATGTTTTTTCCATGATGATCATGCACATACCCCAATGTAGATCTTGTCACTAGCTTCATCTCTTAAGTGCAAGGTTTTATTTTTTCTTTTCATAAAGCTATCAAATACAATGGCCGAGCTAATATCCCATCTTGGGAGGAGCATAACCTCAGCCTCTTTCCACAATTCTCTTCCTCTCTCAGCAATCATATGTTTCATCTCTCTATCAATTTCATGTTGAAGTTATTTTAAAGCATATGCTTCCTTCTCAGGGTCAATGTCCTTCAACCTCTCCCTTACCACCTTTCCTTTATATTCATATATGAAAGCTTTAATTTCAGGATTCAGGACAAAGGAATCATTTGCAATGAACTCTTGACTAGCTCAATGTCTTACATCATTAGACAACTCATCAAAAGCTTCAAAGTTAATTACACTCCTTTCCAGTGGCATTTCATATAGGGGAATGACAAGAGAATTGATCGATGTGAACTCTTCTCCCTCTTTAGCATAATCTTCAACCGTGATTAGGGAATTAAATAAGAAGCTTACCTATGGGGTAGGCTATGCTGACAAATGGCCTTATGGTATTACATTTTTTTCTTTCCTCCAAGAGCCAACATTTCTTATTCTCTCAAATGCCACCAAAGGTACATCCTCTATTATCTCTTCTTCAGGAAAAAGCAGTTGTTCAACTCTCTCCATGGGGTCCTGAATTTCATAAAAAGCTTCTACATAAGATGGGTTAGTGATGTAAGCAATATAGTGATGGCACTCTATCCAACTCAAAATGACCTGACTCAAACATGGAAACAACCTTTACAACACAATTTTCTCCACTTGTTCCAAAAACTCCCCACTTGGCTTGTAGCCCTCAAAACCCAACTTTAGGAGATATCTTTTGGAGAAGGCCATACAAAGGCCTATAAAACATCAATTTAGACTTCCCAAAAAACCCAAAACAACATCCCAAATGGTTTCTTTCCAACAAAGTTGAAAACCAATAAACTACCCTTGTTTTAGGCTACTCAATTAGCCCTCTTTTACATAGGAAGTACCTCCAAATCACTTTTCATTCACCAAAGCTCAATGGAAAGTCACTAATTGTGTTTCAAAATACCAAATTACATGATCAATTCATAGATTCAAGAATTCTAGGACATTGCACCATGAAACCCTCATTTTACATGCAGACTACCTAGGGTTTATTCAATCTCATAACACCCAGGATTATAGATCCCAAAAAATGCCACTAGAAGGTTCTAAATGGCCTAGATAAACTCACAAAACCATTACAAGATTAGTTCCACCAAAATTTTATCAAAACCCTACCACAACACCATATTTTCACAAGGAAAAACACATTTACCGACCTTAGGGCATCATCCCAAATTGAACAATTTGCTTCCCTTTATTCCTAAAACATATGAGCATCTACCCTACCATGAAAAAAGTCATTCCACCGAGCAATAGGTCTGGATAGTAGGTGGAATGACTAATACATCACTTAAACAACAATCAAATCCTCAATTATGTGTTAACAAGCTTCTACAGTAAATTGACAAAATCTCCCTTTAAATTCAGAGTTAGACTCTCAAAATTGAATCAAATGAAAGATAATAATTGTGTCCATAAAACATAGAATGATTCAGATCATTTAAAGCCTATACAGGTCCGTACAATATGAGAAAAGTTCAGTAAACAAAAGAAAATTGTAGAAAAAGCATTGTATTATGATTGGAATTCTTCAATACAACAACCAACCACCCACCTTCAAGCCTTTTGAGGATTTTTATACATATTCTAGCCAAATCCTAACTAAAAAATGCCTATAAATGCTTTTCAAATTCTATGACCTTTCACATTCCTTAAAAGTTGCATTTTTGATAGTTTTTGCTCTTGACAACATTTTTACATTTTTTTTGCAACTTTTGAATCCCAAAAAAAAATGACTCAAAAACCAACCTATTACATATTGAATGGTCTCACAAGACCTTATTTAATGTAAATATATTATATCTAATGCCTCAAGACCTCAATACCTAGACTTGACATGTTGACCTTCATTTACATACTTCTTTGTGCTTGGGTGCATCTGCACCATTCAACCCCATAGAAAAAGAACTCATGTCACATGAGTTATGCATTGTCACAATTGCTCCTTTCCTTCTATACACCCTCTAACTTGCAAATACCTTCCACTGGTCCATATACTGTGATCTTCCAATTTTCCATGCATCCTTAACTTTGTTTGCATATGAACTTGTCTCCAACTATGTAATCAGACCTGATGTGTGCCCTCTTTCTACTTTTTGATCAAAACTTGATGATGTCTTTTCCTTTATACCTACAAAAAAACACTTTTTAGTAACTCCTTGAACTGAATTTCCTTTTACCCCTACTTGATGGGTATGTGCAGGATAATGGTGGGCCAAAAAGTGGCAATGAGGAAAAAAACACGTCTTTCATCAACCGAAAAATGCGAAAAGAACGTGTTGACTTTTTTTAGGCTCAGGTGTCACCATACCAAACACCAAACCTAGTTTTTGCAAATCAGATATTCGATCCAAATCGGATATCCGATTTGCAAAAAGCATATATAAAAAACATTTGTCACTATTTTGAACTCATTTGGCAGTGAAGAACCCGCAGGTGCACAGTGCATCCATTCTTCGCTTAACGGATATCTGATTTGGGCTAAATTCGATTTGGAAAGGTAAGCTTTTTTATTTTTATTTAATTTGATTCAATTTTTATTTAGATTTGAATAATTTCATATGGTTTTTTGTGGTTTTTTTTTTAAATAGGGTTTTTGATTGATTTTTTGTGAAAAAATTGAATTTAGAATAGATTTTGATTAAAAAAATGAATGTTTTTTGTGGATTTTTTTTCACAATAGGGTTTTTGATTGAATTTTTATGAAAAATTTGAATTTAGAATGGATTTTGATAAAAAAAATGAATGTTTTTTGTGGATTTTTTTTCAAAATAGGGTTTTTGATTGAATTTTTATGAAACAATTGAGTTCATAATGGATTTTGATAAAAAAAAATGAATGTTTTTAATGGATTTTGATTTAAAAATAGTGTTTCATTTATATTGTCTAATTTTAGATTAATTATTTTTTAACTTTAATCAGGCATTATGGTTGTCGAAAATGAGAATGCACAAATTCCACCAGTTGAGAATGAAAATCCACCAACTAAGAATCAAAATGTAGAAATGCCAAATGCTCCACCACCTCCGCAGCCATCAATTGAAGACTTAATTCATGAAAAATTGGAGCAATTGAGGGGAATTTGTGATGTTTATAAGAAAATCCCTCGATTATCCCATATGTCAAACACATTGATAGGAATAATTACAAATGTAGAAACCCTCTCCACCCAACATAATGCCTTTCATTCATGGTGAGAAACCATGAGGAAATATTATGCATGTGGATTGTCTTATGATGATGTGAAAGATCTCCAAATAACAAAATCCCAAATAGTGTCTTTATTTATTAACCCCAGCACTGGTTTGCCAGTTAATGTTAACAAACCAAAACTTTCTATAAAATGGTGCACGCATAGGGGCATAGTAGATAAATTTTGGGATCGTTGGTGTATGGTTTTTGATAAACCACCCAACAATAATATTGATGTACCTTTTTACTTTATTAAAAAATTATATGCTGAGTTTTTGTTAGGGCATCATGTCAATTACTTTGACATTAAACCCTTCCAGGGCATTGGTAGAGGTATGCCTCAGGATAGGCCAAGGGAAACTAGAGTAGTTAGGCGCCCACATGTTCCCCGTCCTCCCCTTCCTTTGCCACCTCTAGTACAACATCCATATATTATGGAGGATGCAGCCACACAAACTATCTAGGCCATTCACTGTTTGAGTGGTCTTTTGGTTTCCCATGCTTCTTCAGTAGCTCAGCCACAATCTAGTGATCTTGGTGATGGATCCAGTGCTGCTACATCATCCTCCTTAGGTCCACATATTTTTGTGCCACATATTTGCAATACGTGCCAGCAAATATGCTTGGGTCCTATTGTATAGCCCCCTGAGCATCCATTAGACACTTCTGATTATGGCATCTCGGATGTGGAGATTATATCGGATCACATGCAGGGGAGTGGAGCACACCCTACAAATTCCTCTCCTACTAGAGAGGTAGACATTGGAGTAGTTACACAGGTAACATTTAAGGTGTAAATTCATAACTTGCATTTTTAAAAAATGAATATTAATAAGAGATAGTATCAAGTACTAATATTTATTTACATGGTCTATTTAATAGTTAATGTCTAAGGAGGAGCTCACACAGGGGATTGATAGCACCCTTAGGGCCATTTCATTTGGCCTCGACATGCACACAGTATGTATTTTTCACTCACTCATTTACATTTTTTTACTGTATATTTGCTTGTCATTTGAATTGTCAATAATGAAATTATATATTAACTTATATGCTTATCTTACTCTCTGCTTGTAGGAAACACCTAGTGTGAGCAAGGTGCGACGCTCTCCAGACTATGGAGGCACAGTTTTAGATAATGGAAAGGTAATTGAACTCAAATTTGATTGAATTAAAATTTATAAAATCTTTTATTGATTATGCATACATTGACATAGATTCGTAGTTTCATATGTACTTGTCATTTTTATGTATTGGCGGTTGTGAGCTATACATCATTGTTGATAAGTGCCACAACACCCGAAGGAGTAGGTATTCAAAAACCTAAAGGAGGAGGTGTTGAGACACCTAAAGGAGATACAAAAAAAGATCAACCTAAAGAGGTATGTGTTTATTTTATTTTGTGCTTGGTAAATATGTTCTTATTACTGACAATTCTATGCTAACTTGGATCAATTTCATGTTTTTGTTCACATATATAGATTGACGTTACAAAAGTTGGTTTGGTTAGTTCTTTGAGAAGGGTATATTCTAGGACTCCTGACCCTTCAAAGAGACGTAAATTTCATGTAATCAAGATTTCAATTTTAGAGTTCAATTATAATTCAATGTGTATTGATTTTTATGTTAATTATTCAATTTTAAATTATATAGTATAACTAATCTCAATTGTGGTTTGACTTTTTCTTGTGTAGCTACCTTTAGAGCCAAGAGTGCTTCAAAGAGGCTCCATTTTGATGATCCACCAGTAGTTTAGGATGAGATAGACATTTTGGCATGTAAATTTTGAATAGATATCGAGATGGAATATGCCACATATTGTAAAACTTTGTTTGAGTTGGCGTTGATGCCATTTTTGTATATGGACATACACTTGATTATTGGATAATTTGATATATATAGAAGTTGAAAATCGAAATTTAATTTCCTCCTCATGTGCATGATTAAACTCTTTGAAAATTTAATCAAGTGAGCAATGGTTAAATATCAATGTACAATAGCATAAAAAGAATGGTTAAATATTATGTAGTTTATATTCATATTGCTGATTACATTGCATTGCACATCTTTCAAACTCAAAGCATTATTTCACATTGCATAAGTAACAACTAGATACTCATATGATTAACCCTACACCATCTGATTTTCTTCTTTGTCAACTTTCCCATGCCTTAGTAAATTTGGTGGTCCATTTGTAACCATCAATTTTTTTATATAACATAAATTCACCTTTTTCAAAAAATTAATATGGCTAGACTCCCATATGAATACAAATAATATATCATATGACCATTCTTCATATACTTACTGGCACTTTGTGTCTTCTTAGATGAGCCAAAAGTTGTTTCCCAACTACCTCTGCCTTCATCAATGTTCCATATTTTAATCATTCCATCCCAAGATGTTGTGACCATTTGTTGACTAGAAGATTCAATTATTTGCAGGCATGAAATGACATCATCATGCACTTTGACCTAGAAATTTAGGAAAAGAATACTATTAAAAGTTGTGAGCTCTGTGAAAAATAGATGTTTATCTGACTGCAACACCATCTAAATATGGATTCTTTTAGAAAATAAAAAGCAAGACATAACTTTTAAACAAATAATTTAATCACAATGTATTTTTCACAAAGAAAATTTGCATAAACCGCTTCTCCATAATGGATAGTATAGAAAATAATTGCATTGGTAGAACAAAACTCCAAAATATTTCTGATTTCCTTGATTAATTGAATCTTAAGTAGAATCCCCACAATAATTATGTTTTACATAAACCGATAGGAAAACATTGCTTGGAAAGTGCATTTCTAATATTTTATGTTCCTTGCACAATAATTTAAATACTTTTGAAGAATTTATATGAAAATATAGCTTCTTACATTCTTCTTTAATTTGAAGGTTAGTTTTGATAGTGAGTAATTTATTTCATAGATGGATTTTAGCTTTTTCTTGATTGTTGTGCATTGTACTTTCTTCTATAAATAAAATGAGACATGCTAATGCACATTTTCACTATAATTTCTCTATTTTCTTCCTCAACATATCTCACTCTTGGGCTTTGATACAACCCTATCAGGGCCTGTCCTAATCACATTTAGCCCAAATCAAAAAGAAAATTTCATGCATTGCTTCTCCCTACACTAGCAGACCTTGGCTGGAGGTTTTATTTGATATTTTCAACAAACATACATCTGGTTGTCTAAATGAATGGGGGAGTTATAGCCTTCCCAAGAAAGAGGTCATGACAACCATCAAAATTATACACCACAAACACTATTTCTTTCCATGTGAGTAAAGGATAAGTGTACTTAAATAAGGTGTAATAGTAGAGAGAATAATATTGTTTAGGTAAAATTGTTTGCTCATAACCAAGATTACAATGATCATTTTTTTTTTAGAAAAATATTGGGATGCTAAAATGCCTAAATGTTGAAATCCACTATGGTTGGCGTACAGATGCAACCTTTGTGTGAAATTTCCCTCACAAATCTAAACAAGTTTCATCCTCCAAACTCTAGGAAACCAATGGGGTTTCGTCGAAAAATCTCCATAACCTAAGGGTTTTTGTCCTTAGATTCAACAAGTGAACACAAGTGTCTGACTTTGTAATTTTGGATTTGTTGAGATGATGTCCAAAGATTATCCAAACTAATGAAGTTTTATTCCTTATATAGAGGTTGAAGGCCTAACATGGGTCCAAAGTTTCTTGCCATTTTCTCACATTCAAATTTGGGCTCATTAATTGCGTTCTTGGTTAGTCGTGGTCATGGGTGGAGTCCATTCAAATGGTGAGGTTTTGTGAAAGTGCATGATTAAGTGTGGAGATCTAGGGAAATTATTGCTTTAAGTTCAAGCAAATAATTATCCCAAGGTCCAACATCAAGGGTTCAGGCGATGGGATTCTTGGGTGTTAGGACACAAGACAATGGGGATCTAGGGGTTTGAGGATTAGGATACCCCATTGGCTGTTTTACAAATGTAAGACATCATCAAAAGGCCCAAAGATCCAAAGAGGAATGTATGGTTTGAGAAGTGGTGTTCAAGGTATTAGAGTGTTATGCGAATGGAAAGGAAAAATTTCAAAGGCCCACAAGAGAAGGAAGTGGGAGGTGGAGGCACAAGGAATGAAAGAAATGCATGATAGTATTAGAGAGTCTGAAATCCCACCCAAAGTAGGAAAGTGACCCATCTTTCAAACTCAAAGCATTATTTTGTATCATTGTTACATTGGTCTTGAGAGTGGTAGCTTAATATAGGTCTGGACAATACAAAGCTTGGTTTACCTATGCAGTGTAACAGTGGCATAGGAAGAGAGATGTTGAAGAGTACATCAAGTCAGTGAGAACCGAAGTGTAATGTGTTTTATTTTGTGGTACTCCTTTGTTTCTCTATAGATGTGTGATAAATTCTTATTTCAATGATGTTGAACAATTTTAGAAAAAATAAAGTTGTGTCACGGTCCGCATTCAATCCAACAAGAAAAAATCAAAGCTCAGTCTCTTGGAATGAAAATGCTTGTTTGCAAAACAAATGAATAAGAATGAGGTAGTTAAGGTTTTTGAAGTTATTTAGAGGTCACTTTTAGGTTGGAAGGCTTAAAACTCCATTTTAAATGCACAAAAAAGAATGAAATTACTTCAAACCAAGTTTGTGAAGAAGTTAACTATGTTTCCCACTAGTTTCCCTTAAGAGTCCAATGTGCTAAAAGGCAGCAATCTTTGAAGGTCTATTTCTCGGAGACCGTGATGCTTACAAAATCTTCATCTAAGGCTATGGGATCATGTTGGGACCATCTACTAAAAACTCTCTTAGTTTTTGCTATCTCAAAGGTGTTTTCCTATGGTGATGACTTTTCAGTGGAGGGAAAAGTTGCAAAGTGGTGCAAATTTCATTCTGCAAGTTGTACGACCAAATAGACCATTCCAACATGTCTGAATGGGTACGCTTACACTAGGGATGGTCCTCTCTTGCACCCAAATATGTCAAATCACTCCGAGCTACATTGGACCGACGATTTCCCTTAAGAGTCCAAAGTGCTAAAAGGCAAAAATCTTTGAAGGTATATTTCTCAAAAATTGTGATGCTTACAGACTCTCTGTCTGAGCCTCTGGGATTGTCTTGGGACCATATAGAAAAACCTCTCTCGGTTTTTTCTATCTCAGAGGCATTTTCCTATGGTGATGACTTTTCAGTTGAGGGAAAAGTTGCCAGATGCAAGCAGTGTAAAGTTGCAAAGTGGTGCAACTTTCATTCCGCAACTCGTACGACCAAATGAACCATTCCAACATGTTTGGATGGGTATGTTTATGCTAGGGTTGGTCCTCTCTTGTACCCAAATATGCCGAATCACTTCGAGCTACATTGGACTGACGATTTCCCTTAAGAGTCCAAAGTGCTAAAAGGAAGCAATCTTTGAAGGTCTATTTCTTGGAGACCATGATGCTTACAGACTCTTCGTCTGAGACTATGGGATCGTGTTGCGACCATCTACAAAAACCTCTCTTAGTTTTTTCTATCTTGAAGGCATTTTTTTGTGGTGATGACTTTTTAGTGGAGGGAAAAGTTGCCAGATGCAAGTAGTGTAAAGTTGCAAAGTGGTGCAACTTTCATTCTGGAACTCATACGACCAAACGGACCATTCCAACATGTCTGGATGGGTATTTTTACACTAGGTATGGTCCTCTCTTGCACCCAAATATGTCCTCTCTTGCACCCAAATACGCTGAATCACTTCAAGCTTCATTGGACCAGTGATTTCCCTTAAGAGTCCAAAGTGCTAAAAGGCAGCAATCTTTGAAGGTCTATTTCTCAAAGACCGTGATGCTTACAAACTATCCATCTGAGGCTATGGGATCGTGTTGGGACCATCTACAAAAACCTCTCTTGGTTTTTGCTATCTCAGAGGCATTTTCCTGTGGTGATGACTTTTTAGTGGAGGGAAAAGTTGCCAGATGCAAGCAGTGTAAAGTTGCAAAGTGGTGCAACTTTCATTCCGCAACTCGTATGACCAAACAGACTGTTCCAAAACATTCAGATGGGTACGTTTATGCTAGGGATGGTCCTCTCTTGCACCCAAATACGCCGAATCACTCCGAGCTACATTGGACTAGCGATTTCCCTTAAGAGTCCAAAGTGCTAAAAGATAGCAATCTTTGAAGGTCTATTTCTCAGAGACCGTGATGCTTAAAGACTCTCCGTCTAAGGCTATGGGATCGTGTTGGGACCATCTACAAAAACCTCTCTCAGTTTTTGCTATCTTGAAGGAATTTTTCTGTGGGGATGACTTTTCAGTGGAGGGAAAAGTTGTCAGACGCAAGCAGTGTAAAGTTGCAAAGTGGTGCAACTTTCATTCCGCAACTCGTACGACCAAACAGACTATTCCAACACATCTATATGGGTACGTTTACACTAGGGATGGTCCTCTCTTGCACCCAAATATGCCGAATCACTCCGAGCTACATTGGACCAAGTCAAATTAGATGAAAAATTGATGCAGACACAAGGGAACAATCACAAACTCTTTGCAACCTACCTATTTGAGGCATCTAACAAGATTATTTTGACCTCTTTGGATAGTCCAAAACTCCCTTAAAATTTGACAAGCAACTAAATACACATTTCCCTCTTTAACCCCCTTAAACCCTTGTAATAGTGAGAAACTAATTTTTGTCCAATTACTCCAAAAATTTTCCAAAACACTAGATGAACACATGACTGATTCAAACACCCATATCCAAGTTACACAACATATATGGGAAACAACATAGACTCCTTTGGACCAGCGTTGACTTCCTATACATTCACCCTTCAACAAGCTACTCAATTAGCCCAAAAATGCAAAGCAACATACCTTCAAACACCACACAGACCCCTAAAACCTTGAGGCAGCAAATAAATTGCCAAGAAAACAAATATTTTGCAATTGGATTCCATTTGTACGGACCTGTAACCATCAAATAAAAAACCCTTATTTTTAGTGTAATTCTTGAGGGTTTATTGGATGTAGCACTTCCACAACCTTTCAAAATTTTCCACCACCTTAGAAACCTTTATTTAGGCCCCAATATGCTTAGAAAACAAAGAAAATTCTAGTATCTCAGAGATTTTTGCAAACCCTAGGGTAAAAACTCTATTTTCAAGTGAAAAAAACCACCATTTTTGGACCTTTAACACCTTCCACTCTTGAAATAATGTCAAGACATGTAATAACGTTTCTACATAAAGTTTTTATACAAAGAAATGGGAAGATAAAACCATGTAAGTGGTTTCCCCAAACTAATTGCCACCAAAACCATTCTTGATAGTTTAAAACTACGAACCACCCCAATGTGTAATGATGATAGCACTCAAGATAGCCCTCCACCATGAACATATCAACTAAGTAGGAACCCATAACATTATGGAAAGATGATCCACTTCTCCCAATGTAACTCCCAAGCATTACATGTGAGAGATGGCCAATTTCATTGATGGCAACGATTGTGTGACTCCCATTGATGACCTTCTTTATTCAATGCCATTACAACAATATCCAAAGCATTCCAAAGAATACTAATGAAAACAATATTTCCCTCAACAACTCGTGATCATTCAAGTACTCATTCTAACAATACAAGAGATTTACACTTAAAATTGAAAGTGAATATAATTTAATGAATATATTATATGTTATTAATGCTAGCGTATATCATCAAATTATGCCAAACATGTGTTTAGTCAACTCAAAGTGGGTGAATGACACCACTTAGCAAAAAGTTTGAATTTTGAATTTTAAAATGAAAGGGAATATGTTTGTGACTATGAGGCCACCCTTGTGAATTAAAGAATTGGGTTTGAGGAGCAAAAGTTGCAAGACACTATAATTTATTATATATAAATGGGAAATATTACAAAACCTGGTTCAAACGAGCATACCGAAAGGAAAGAACAAGGAAGAAAACCTTTGGTTGTAGCTCGATTAAGTACAAAAATAGACCCTTTACAAAACCTATGAGTTTCCAAAATACAGGCCCCTTTACATTTTAAACATACCCTTTATACAATGCCAGACATTTGACCCATATTTCAAAAAACATCATTGGGTATAGATTATGGCATACACAATTATGACCATTTTACATTGTTTCCAATTTGAGAATTCAAATTTTACAAAATTTTCCTATTAGAGGCATTCAAGGCACATTCTTCAACAACAGTAGTATGTTCATGTTCTGGACTGACAAGCACCTTTACAAACCATCAAGGTAGCTTAGAATAACCAATCTATATTATTCTAAATGACACAAAATATGATGAGATGGTAATGCAAACTATAAAAGACACTTAGAATAACCAATCCATATTGTTGTAATCTATTGCATACCTTTCTGAAAGGATCAAAGGTGGCTATTGTTGCAGCAAGTCCATGATCAATCATGCTAGGAATATCGTAAAAGTGGGAAAATGAGAAATCTATATTGTCACAATAGAAAAGATGTTAGACTAAAATATATATATATTAATCTAAACAACTTGAATGATGATGAGTTGCTGATGCAAACTATAAAAGACACACACCTCTTCAAAAGGATCAGAGCTGGCTATTGTTGTAGCAGGTCCATGATCAATCGTGCCAGGAATATCACAATATATGAAAAATGAGAAATCTATATTGTTACAATAGAAAATATGCTTAGACTAACGTATCTATATTAATATAAACAACCTGAATGATGATGAGCTAGTGATGCAAACTATAAAAGACACATACCTCTTCGAAAGGATCAAACCTGGCTATTGTTGCAGTAGGTCCATGATCAATCTTGCCAAAAATATCGCAAAAGTGCATACAAAATATCACTATTAAAGAAACTTGCATTGCAATAGTATATAAAATATCAATATTAAATAAATAACACTAATGAACTTAATCATAATGAACATAAGCATTCTACCTTCCATTCTTGAAAATGCTATTCAAGTGTGCCTGAAGGGTCATCTCTTTGCTTAAGAGTATCCAATATTGCTTCATGATCAACATTACTAAGTGTCCATAGTTGTTTTGTCTTTGGTGGCATGATACTTCAATAACTTAACATTTATTGCTATAACAAGGTGCGAATACATGAGAATGGTTTTGTGTTTCTCGTAGTCTTCAAATGCAGGTATGCCATTCTTTCTAATCATGTATGTTCGCAACCAAGTTCCTGCAACCACAACTGAACCTGTAGGATACATGAAACCATCATCATCTTCCATCAGTTGTGTTATCTTATGCTTTACCCACACACATCGAGCCAACCAATAGTCTGATCTCTCTTCATTCCCCTATGGTGCAACAACTGCAAAAATATGTCCTAGCTATAGTATATCTGAAAGCAAAGTCATAATCAATTGAACTTTCCATTATGTCATTTGTCATGGATATTTTTTGAGATAAAGGAGTTAGATATTGTGGTACCCATGTATCCACTCACTCACTTGACTTGCATTGATCCCACTCACACTGAATACAAATCTGACAAAAACAAGCCAACTCTCGTGTCCAAATGGTCCATGTGCCTGCATCTGAGCTTTGAAATGAATGCATCTTTGAAGAATCTTTGATTGTATCAAAATCCAATCTTCCTCCCACTGTACCCTCCTCAACAAACCAAAAGAATCTATGCACTGTTGAATCAAGTGTCCCTCCTTGTGACAATGTTGAACTACACCAATCAACTATAGAACGTGCATCGCTGAGTTTTGATCCTGGAATCTTCAATTGCTCATTAACTAGAGCTCTCTTTACGCATGCACCTGCTCCATCATGCTCCCCTTTCCCATGTCCAGCTTCAAAAAAACTCCAAATATGAGGTAGACCCCTATCTACATGCATTCTACTCAACCAATAAAACATACGAGCATTCTTGACTTGACCTATGCAATTATCTGACCAAATTAGATGTTGGCCCAATACTATATCATGCTCCTGCAAGAACTCAAAAAAATTATTGAAGCAATGTTGGACATACTTAGACGAGTGAGATCTATCATCACTCATATAAAAATGATACTCTTTGATTATCTTTCAATCCTCCTCTGTACTATCAGGTGCATGTCTAAACATTATGTGGACAAAAATAACAATCTGAATGGAATTGTAATACTGAGATTGTACCTCGTTTTGTGGTTGCAATGTGTAGTTTTCTGCAAAATCAACCACTAATATAATAGTGTCAATCAGAAAAGAGTCCTTACACATCCTAAATTGTTGATCCAACCATTGAGACCTATGACTATGCCTTGCATACTTGTAGAAAATATTGTCCTTAAAATCTAAAATAAAATCAGCAACACTGCATTCTTTTGCAACCAACTGACATCTAGAACCTTCACCTCCACATTGCAAAGTATATTTGACTATCTCATATCTCTTTTTCTCAACAAGCTTCTTTCCAAATTCATGTTCAGAATTCTCATGAAAACATTGAACAAATTTTGAGAAGCCACCACATTGTGAGCACTTTGCATTTAAACAATCATTTCTATAGAAAAAGCAACCATCATCTCTAGAACATAAAATAGATCTAGCAATTCCCTTGATGATTTTAGAAGATGCATTGCACCACACTCCTGCAACATTTCATTAGTATGCAAAGTAGAATGGATATAGCATAATAGCTCATGGTACATTGAAAACTCCACGTGGTATTTGCAACAACAAGTATTAAGAATCTTCAATTTGGCTAGAAAAGGTCTCATCTTTTGCATCTTTAGCAATTGTACAAAAAGTTGGCATTGCTCGGTCAATGTCTTATCACTAAAATATTGGTTGAAAATTCTTCTAGCCCACAACCGAACAGTTCGTGTTGACCTCTTTTGTTCAAAATTGTTTATAATGTTCTCATCAAATTCAAGTAACCATTTAGAGGTTCTTGAAGGTCTTGAAATTGGAATGTCTTTCTTCCATACAAGGTTCTTCATTTCTCATGTAGTTTGGTGAAACATAATTTACACTTGCTTCAATATTATGTTCAAAATCTTCATTTCCAACATTTTCACCTTGAACATTTTCAATATCAATTTGAATAATTTCATTCCCAATTTCAATATCATGTTCAACATCTTCAAATCCAACATTTTCACCTTGAACATTTTCATTATCAATTTCAATATTTTCATTCCCAATTTCAGTATCATGTTCAACATCTTCAAATCCAACATTTTCACCTTAAACATTTTCATTATCAATTTCAATAATTCCATTCCTAATTTGAATATCATGTTCAACATATTCAATTCCAACATTTTCAGATTGAATATTTTCACCTTGAACATCTTCAATTTCCTCTTCACTTGAAAGACCATAGGGGTTAGGTTCACCAATATTTAACATACCTTGTCTTCTCTTCCTATGAATTTCTCTATCTCTTGGTCTATATGCTTCAATTTCTTCTTTTGTAAGCTTTCTCTTACATTTTTTCTTTCGACAACTACTACTCCCCATTATACCTCATAAAAGATGCTAAAAATCATTGCTTATGATAAATTTCAATAGAAGATGCTCCAAAAAGGTGATCTTTGTCTCTTCTTGTCTGAAACCACGTGTGTGTCACCTGCAAACAGAATGTAGGGTCCGTTGGAATGCTCAAAATGACCCACATGGGGCTTTTCTATGACCCACAAATCTGATATCCGTTATGATCTGATATCTAATTCATTTGAAATTTTTTTATGATACTTGTAACAGTATAATTTTTGTTCTACAAATCGGATATCCAATTTCTGTACACATAGACCTAAGGGTTAATGGTAGATGGTAGAGGGTTTAAGGGTTAAAGGTTTAGGGTTTAGGGTATATGGTAGAGGGTTTAAGGGTTAAGGTTTTATGGTAGAGGGTTATAAGGGTTTAGGGTTTCATGGTTAAGGGTATAGGGGAGAGAGATAGATGGAGTGATTGTGAGGAAGGGTTAAGGGGAGAGGGTAGAGGGTTTAAGGGTTAAGAGGGAGAGAGATAGAGGGATTGAGTGAGAGAGAGACCTAAGAGAGGGAGAGGGGGTATGATGGAGATAGTTGAGAGAGAGAGAGAGGGAGGGAGTGGGAGAGAGATAGAGGGAGGTGAGATTAAGGGTAGAGGGTAAATGGTTCAAGGGTTTAGGGTTTAAGGGTTAAGGGTTAAGGGTTAAGGGTTAAGGGTTTAAGGGTAGAGGGGAGAAGGATAAAGGGAGTGAGTGAGTGATTGAAAGACCTAAGAGAGGGAGAAGTGGTAGGAGGGAGAGA
>VDFB02353493.1:267311248-267398497 GCA_007258455.2 Sequoia sempervirens
TATATTCTAAACTAGATATATTAAAATAAACTATAAAATATTTATTGCATTTTCTAAATCATATATTATAAAGTATAAAACATTTTTTAAAATCATATATAAACCAAATTGGGTATCCGATTCAAATCGGATATCCAATTTAAAACGAATATTCAATTTGAAACAGATATCCAATATTTCTGAACAAAGAATTTATTGCCTAGGGATTAGCCTTGGGCTTGCTTTGGTATTTGGCTTGGACATGCCAATCCTAAGAAGTCAATGCAAAAAAGTGTTTGACAACTCACCTTGTTTTTCTAGACTTCATCCATGTGGCTGACGACTTTATTTTTAGCCAAATTGATGAAACGAAAAGGGTTTGTAGAGGAGACTCTCAGATTTCCACCAATATAAATTATTCTTTACTTTGAATTTAATAAATAATTATTATTCATTTTCTATTAGAATTACGACTAAAGTCCTAATTGATAGGCTGATTGAAAATATCTATAACTTTCAAACGTATCATATTTTTTGAATCCAAAATATGCATCACATTCTATGCTTCATATACTATAGGATTAAAAAAAAAGAATTTCATGAAGTTTTGACCAAGTTAAGGTGGTCATACATATGCTTTTTATATTTTTAAAGTTGTAATAAAAAATCATAATTAATTATTTACTTGGAAAAAAATTACAAAAAAATATGCGTCACATCCAGACATGAGTCCTCTACTTATATCTAAAATATTATAAAAAAATATTATCATTTTATTGTGGTTAGGGTGATCAGATAGACACCTACTTCTTATTTTTTCCCTGAAATTTAAGTACTACTGCATTGAAATTTCAAATTTTCACCAAATAGACTTTAAAAAAAATAATATAAATTTAGTAGTTTAGAAACTACATTCAATTTTCCACAGATTCTATTCTTACATATGTTTGAAATAATATAGATAACTTATTGAATTTTTTATGTCAAGATGCCTAACTCTGATTTTTCTAAATTTTCATTGCCACTTAAGGGCCTGTTTTTTCCATGATGATCTTGCACATACCCTGATGCTTGTATCCATCCTTAGCTCTTTGAACACCCTATCCTCTAATCACTTTCATTAGTATTATTATCTTATCAACATCATGAACTACTGTATTGTCAGATCTATTCCCCACTATACCTACAGATTTCATACACTTTACAACCTTACCTTCAACCAAAGGCCACACCATTGTACCAATCAAGAAATTCTCACTCCAATTTACTGTCATCTTCTCTTGTAACCCTGATTCAACCTCCTTACATGTTGTCCCAACATTTTCAAACCTTGAAGTAATTGTAGCACCCATATTCTTGTCCTCTTTCATAACTTCTAAAAGTTATTTCTATCCACACATAATCACCTTGGCCTTACCTTTGTCTTCTTAAACAAAAGGATTCAAAACAAATTTACATCCATCTTTCTCTATAGTGTATGTGTTTTCTCTCCCATCATAGAATGCACACATGTCAAATTTCCAGGGCCTACCTAGAAGTAAGTGGCAAAAATCCATGGGAAAAATATTGCACACTACCTTATCTTTATAACCTCCAATTTGAAACTCAACAACCTGTTCATTGACCAAAAGATATTTCCCATCACTCAACCAAGAAACCTTATATGGTAACTCATGAGGAACTTTTTGTAAATTCAGTTTACTCGCCGTCTCACTTGACACCATATTTTCAGTAGAGATTGAATCAATAATAATTTTTCATACCTTATTCTTGCACTTACATGTGGTCTTGAAGAGATTCTTTCTTTGCAATGGCTCCATCTCCTTTGCTACCTTAATTATGGTCTTCCTCATCATCAACATTTCACTTGTCTCAGGAGCAACATGTAAACTTGTAGAATGGTTACTCTCACACTCCTCTTCTTGTACTATTTGTGCTCTCCTTTCAGTCCTCTTTTCACCTCCACTAGATGAACTACCAAAATTTTCAGGACATTTCCAAGAAGGATGACTAAATTCAATAGTTATAGCATCTCCCTGCAAAAACATTTGAATTTCTGCCACCACTAAATCTACCTCAACCCCTAAAACCACCTTTTGCATCAACACCTTGCTCCTTACCTTTGCTTGCTTCTTCTTATTCCTCAAATGGCTTATTTTTTGTAGGGATTGATCCTCTCCCTCTTGCGCTAGTACCTCTTCCTCTAACAGATTTCTCTTGCCTTCTTTTGATCTTTTCCTTCACTTTGATTCTAAATTGGAAACACTCTTCAGTAGTCTTTGGGTTAGTGACAACCAATTCATCTTGTATATTGAATCTAAGATCACCTAGATATCTAGAAACCTTTTTAATTTCATCTTCATCCCTTCTTGACCTTATACTTAGTTTGCAGAATTCATCAGTATAGGCGTTAACAACTAGATCATTTTGCTTCAATCCTTGCAATCTTTTATACAATTGAACTTCATAATCCTTTGGAAGAAACTTACCTTTCAGTTTTTGTACCATCTTGTCCCAAGAAGCTATCCTTGAATTTCCTTGCTTTCTCCTTTTTACTTGCTCATAGTCCCACCATATAAGTGCATGATCCTTGAGTTTTTTTTTTTCCACCTTCACATTCTGCTCATCTAAAATGTCTTCACTTTCAAAGTGGTTGTCCATGGCTACAATCCAATCAAGCAAGTTTTCTTCATTTAAATTTTCACCATACATAGGAAGATAAAACTTTACCTTCATTGAATCACCTTTAACTACCTTGTGATGGGGTTATTTTAATCCTCATCATTTAATTTATCAACCCAAGGCAGTGTCCATGGCTGTCTACATGAGAGAAAGTAGAAAGCTTGCTTGATAGTCTATTCTACTTGCATAAATAAATCATATTTGCATGAAAGAAAATTTTCATGAAAGGGAACTAATCTAAGGAAAACTTGCAAGAATTGAAAAGCCTAAACTACTTCACACTTTCTGGAAATGAAAAGCTTGCTTGAATTCAAATTTACTCTAGAAAGTTGGAAATACATTGCTAGAAATAAAACTAAAACTATCCTATTTCCTTAGACTAAAACAAGCCTTTCTAATTCCCCCCCTTTGATCAAATGATTAAATTATATTTATATAATTCATATACTATATCTATCCAAACAATCCACTAAGAATGTGGGTCCAAGATTCTATTTTTGAGGGGTCATTTACAAAACTCAAAAAAATTGAAGTTGATGTCCTCCATCACGCCACTTTTGTCTTTGTATTTTTTTGTCACATACTGCTCCTTCCTTGATGTAAATCATGCCAAATTATCAAAATAAAATTTATCACTTCAAATATAATTTCCATATCATTTTGAATTTTTAAATTTCATTGAGAAACAAGGGAGATATCGTTGTTTTACTGAGATTGCATTTTGACAATTTTTGGGTTTTTTATTTTTAGAAATATTCAAGTGTTGAATGTGAATGAAGGAATTATTCTTCATTTCAGTCGAAAAAATAATTTATCCTTAGCATGAATAACATGATATAATCATGTGACAAAATTTGAGTGATGTGGTAACTTGAGTTATCTTTGGTTGGAAGAAGGAAGCATGAAATTTAATAACTGTGAGAGATTTTAAAACTCAACATGAAACAAATACTCATCCCATTAATTTAGTAATGAATTTAATGCTCCATTATTTTGCATGAATGTAGGAGTTTTTTGGGAATCTTCTCTATCTTCTCATTATTTGTTCAAAGCCTTCTAAAGCTTTTAGGAGTTAACTGCTTCAAGTGTCTAGAGCTCTCTGTTGCAAGTATTTATGAAGCTTCTTCTTACCATGAGTTATTTAATAACTCATTTATATACATTATATCATCTTAAAAATTTCATGGAGAAATATTAGAGGTACTTTGGATCACATTTAATTATTAAAAATAAATCAAATATTCTCTTTACATTCTACCTTAAACAACTAAAGAACTTTCAATCATTACTCAAATCCACTTTAACACTAATGCATTAAGAAGAAATAGATGATTTTGTTTGATAAAAATGAGTCAATTTATGGTATCATCATTTCCCCCACACCTAAATTTTTGTAGGTCCCTCTTCAACTCATAATGAGGCTTCAAATTTAATAAATTCATTTTTTTTAGTAGTTGCTCCGGGTAGCTCTTGACAGCTCCTGACAGCTCTTGACAACTCTTGATAGCTCCTGAACAGTTCCAAAATAGCTCTAGATAGGTTCAAATTTCTCCCTAAATCTAAGAACTTCTTTTAGATGTTTTTTTTTTGGTTTTTTAGCTCCAAATAGCTTTTGAATAGTCCATAAATCTCAAGATATGCTTTTAGGTACTTTTTCTTCTTCTTCTTTTGAGTGGATTGAGTAAAATGAAAGAACTTTAAGTTGAATAAGAGTAAAATAATAAACTAAATACCTGATTTTATCTTAGTTTTCCATGCAACCATCATGCATGAGTCGTAGTTCACTTTCTCCATGCTGCATGCAAAGAATTTTTTCAAATTTTGAGAGCTGCAACCTGATCTTTTACATTGAATACCAACTCAGATTGCTTCATCAATATTTTTGGTGCACTAACTAGTCATCCATAATGCCAAAATATCTGCTACAAATTTTTAGAGCTGCAACTTGTATAGAAAAGTACATGCTTATTTCCTTAGAGAAGAGGAAATAACATGTGCAAAGCACTTATTTGGAAAAATAAAACATACCCTAACCTACTCTACTTAACGATGTAGAGAGGTTACACATAACCATTAAATAGTTCTAAAAAATATATTCCCTTTCTCAAAGTATGTTTCCATGTGTTCAATTTTTTGATATAAGAGAATGAAAAGAAGATGACATTTTTTGAAACTCAATGCTTCACCTTTCTTTGAAGTGGAAACCTTCTCCATGATTTTTGATTCTAGCAAATACATGGGATGATTGGAGAGATTTTTCAATCCTTCCTTCTGATCTGTTACATGCATGACTGAAAACAACTGGACTTGTTCTTCAAATCTCTGATTGGAAAACCCTCCTTTGATTGCAAAAATCTGATTGGGCAACCATTCTTGGACTTTAAAGGTCTCCAAATAAATCTCTTTTTTTCAAGCTTTGTAATGAAGATAAATCTCTTCATTGTATTTTTCACCTATTGCAAGCAATAATCCATCAATTCTCTCCTTAAAGAAATGTTGTTTGTTAGGATTTGGAGTGATGGTCCTCCAACTAAGTATATTTTGAAATAGATAGGGGGGTTTCTCTTTAGAGATGGTGTTTTGGGGGGGTTTGAGAAAGAAATCTTTCTTGAGGAACTTCTAAATCTAAAAGGTTGCCAAAATAATTTTCTCCTATCTCTAATGACACCTATCCCCAACAAAAATGCCAAAAATGATGGGTTCATTGTAATCCTCATCATTTAATTTATCAATCCAAGGTGGTGTCCATAGCTGTTTGCAAGAGAGAAAGTAGAAAACTTGCTTGATAGTCTATTCTACTTGCAGAAGTAAATCATATTTGCATGAAAGGGAACTAATCTAAGGAACACTTGTAAGAATTGAAAAGGATAAACTACTTCACACTTTTTGGAAATGAAAAGCTTGCTTGAATTCAAATTTACTCTAGAAAGTTGGAAATACATTGCTGGAAATGAAACTAAAACTATCTTATTTCCTCAGGCTAAAACAAGCCTTCCTAATCCCCCCATTTTTATCAAATGATTAAATTGTATTAATAGAATTCATATTATATATCTCCATCCAACCAATCCACTAAGAATGTGGTTCCAAGATCCTATTTTTGAGTGGTCATTTACAAAGCTCAAAAAAACTGAAGTTGTTGTCCTCCATCACGCCACTTCTGTATTCTAGTCATTTTCTATCATGTATTGATCCTTCCCTGATTTAAATAATTCCAAATTATCAAAATGGTTTTTATCCCTTCAAATTTAATTTCTAGATCATTTTGAATTTTTAAATTTTCTTGAGAAACGAGGGAGATATTGCTATTTTACTGAGACTGCATTTTTGACAATTTTTGGGTGCCTAATTTTTAGGAAATCTTAAAGTGTTGAACATGAATGAAGGAATTATTCTTTAGTTCAGTCGACCAAATAATTGATCCGTAGCACGAATAACATGATATAATCATGCAACAACATTTGAGTGATGTGGTAACTTGAGTTATCTTTGTTTGGAAGAAGGAAGCATGAAATTTAATAATTGTGAGAGATCTTAAAACTCAACATGAAACAAATACTCATCCCATTAATTTAGGAATAAATGATGCTCCACTATTTTGCATGAATGTAGGAGTGTGTTGGGATTCTTCTCTATCTTCTCATTATTTCTTCAAAGCCTTCTAAAGCTTTCTGGAGTTAACTGTTTAAAGTGTCTAGAGCTCTCTACTACAAGTGTCTATGAAGCTTCTTCTTACCATGAGTTATTTAATAACTCATTTATTTTCATGTTATATAATATTAAACACTTCATGGAGAAATATTAGAGGCAACTTGGATCACATTTAATTACTAAAAATAAATCAATTTTTTTCTTTACATTCTACCTTAAATAACTAAAGAAATTTCAATCATTACTGAAATCCACTTTAACACTAATGCATTAGGAAGAAATAGATGATTTTATTTGATAAAATATGAGAAAATTTATGGTCTCATCACCTTGAGAAACTTTTCCATCCTCTGATCTTCATTGTCTAACTCCTCATCAACATCTTCATACTCCTCATCTTCCTCCTCTGTTTCACTCTCATCATTCTCATCTCTTATTTTCTTTGTTTCCAAGGAAACAAGTCTTTCCAACATAGTATTGTGTGAATCCAGAAGCTTAGAATGCTTCTCCTTTAGTTCCTACAATTCTCTAGTAGCACCAACACCCTTCATAGAAATCTTTCCAAACTTGTCTATTCACCTTCCAATCACCTTAAATATTCAAACCTACAAAATTCAACCACAAGAGACCTTGTCCTTGAGCTCTAATACCACCTAATGTAAGAAAGGTGGTGATGATACTCTATCCAACTCAAAATGACCCGAATCAAACATGGAAACAACCTTTACAACACAATTCTCTCCACTTGTTCCAAACACTCCCCACTAAGCTTGTAGCCCTCAAAACCCAACTTTAGGAGATATCTTTTGGAGAAGGTCATACAAAGGCCTGCCAAACATCAATTTATATTTCCCATAAAATTGAACACAACATCCCAAAAAGTTCTAAATGGTTTCTTTGCAAAAAAAATGAAAACCAATAAATTACCCCTATTTCAGACTACTCAATTAGCCCTCTTTTACAAAGGAGGTACCTCCAAATCACTTTTATTTCACCAAAACTCAATGGAAAGTCACTAATTATGTTTCCAAACACCAAATTCCATGATCAATTTATAGATTCAAGACTTCTAGGTTCTTGCACCATGAAAACCTCATTTTACAAGCAAACTACCTAGTGTTTATTCAATCTTATAGCACCTGGGCTTATAGATCCCAAAAAATGCCACCAAAAAGCTCTAAATAGCCTGGATAAACTCCCAAAACCATTACAAGGTCAGTTCCACCAACATTTTATCAAAACCCTACCACAACACCATATTTCACAAGGAAAAACACCTTTACCAACCCTAGGGAATCATCCCAAATTGAACAACTTGCTTCCCTTTATTCCTAAAAGATATGAGCACCTACCATACCATGAAACAATTCATTCCACTGAGAAATAGGTCTAGATAGTAGGTGGAATGACTAATACATCACTTAAACAACAATCAAATCCTCAATTCTATGTTAACAAGCTGCTACAGTAAACTGATGAAATCTCCCTTTAAATTCAGAGTTAAAATCTCAA
Source organism: Sequoia sempervirens (assembly GCA_007258455.2). NCBI lineage: Eukaryota > Viridiplantae > Streptophyta > Pinopsida > Cupressales > Cupressaceae > Sequoia > Sequoia sempervirens. The sequence continues at coordinate 267,319,073 of VDFB02353493.1, forward strand.
AATTGAATTAAATGAAATATAATTCATGTGTCTACAAAACAAAGAATGATTTAGATCATTTAAATCCTGTACGGGTCTGTACAGTATGAGAAAAGTTTAGTAAACATAGGAAAATTACAAAAAAAGTGTTGTATTATGATTGGAATTCTTCAATACAACAACCACTCATGCACCTTCGAGCCTTTTGAGGATTTTTATACATATTCCCTCCAAATCCTAACTAAAAAATGCCTCAAAAATCAACCTATTACATAGTGAATGGTCTCACAAGACCTTATTTAATGTAAATATACTATATCTAATGCCTGAAGACCTCAATACCTAGACTTGACATGTTGACCTTCATTTACATACTTATTTGTGCTTGGGTGCACCCGCACCAATTTTTTTTCAATCTCCAGGCCTCAACCATAACAATCCTATTGTATGGATTTGCTCTCATGATCATTTGACTATCCTCACAGTTTCTGATATCATCAACATCAAAATTATGCTCATATCCTTTCAATTTCTGAGAAGTTTTGGCATCATGTATAAAGTGATCAGGGTCAAAATTCTTCCTCTTATTTCCAACCGACAAGCCGTAATAATTTAACTTGCTTCCAACCAAGTCATACCCTAAATCAACAATAATGGTGAAATCACCAAAGCACAAAGTAGAGGGCATGGTGGTCTGCATTCCATAGATTTTAAAATGCATAAAGGCTAAATTTAAGGAAATTGCCTTATAATCTCAAGATAATCAACTCTATCTAGCATAGTCTTAGGTAGTAAATATGGTGCTACCTCAAATCCATATACCCTAATGACAGTAAAATTTGCAAATGCATACCAATCTCCCCAATTGTGGCTTATATTTCCATCATGGCCTTTCTCCTTTGGTTGGAGAAACCTCTATACTTCAGGGGACAAATTATAACCAAGCAATTTATACATGTGTTTGAAAAAATTCTCCTCAAAGTATAAGTAGTGGGATTCCCCACATCTACTATCCCCCACATCTACTATCCCATATTGATGCCCACATTTTCACTGGTCTTGAATTACCATCACCATCCAAATCTTCTACTCTCAATTCTTCTCCCCATATCCCATCACTTGGACCTCATATAGTATCATATGCATAAGAAGTGAATAGTGCTTGAAATTGATGGCTTCACTATTGTTCTTAATAGCATTAAGAGCACTATTGATTGCTTCTGATAGGTACTCTACATAATCATAGGGCCTGGCATCTTGAATCTAAATTTTTGTGGCCAAAACCATGGGAGCTATAGTCATATTAGTAGGGGCCTCAACTCCCAATACTTGGCCAGCTGAATAGTATGTATACTAGTAGTATTCCTCAAACAATTCTACAAAAAATGGGGCTTTTTCATTACTATCAAATCTCATAGGTTGGATTCTTGGACCCTTGGGTCTGTGCAGAGGCAACTTCCACCTCTGGTAGCTCATATCCATAGAGTGATACTCCTCCAACAGGTCTCTCATCTGCAATTTCATTTTCAGGGAAGTATCCAATTGGAAAACATGAAAATATAATCCCTTGTTTTGATCATAAACGGTGACCCATTGTGCAAATGAATTGGCCTTGTTTTGGGATTATAGTTCTTTGCTAGTGCTTTAATTAATTGTAGGTTCACAAAAAATATTTGGTATTACGAGTTTTCCTAAATTCAGATTCCATGGGTTCAAAACTGGGCTATATCTATACTTCTTCCTATAATGATATATGAATAAATCGTAGCCTCTATGTGGAGTCCATATATCTCCCAGATTCTTATGTTTATCTTCTAGGGCCTCACATGATGAATAAAGCGATACTCCTCCAACAGGTCTCTCAACTGCAATTTCATTTTTAGGGAAGTATCCAATTGGAAAAACATGCAAATATAATCCCTTGTTTTGATCATAAATGGTGACCCATCGTGCAAATGAATTGGCCTTGTTTTGGGATTATAGTTCTCTACTAGTGCTTTAATTAATTGTAGGTTCACAAAAAATATTTGGTATTATGAGTTTTCCTAAATTCAGATTCCATGGGTTCGAAATTGGGCTATATCTATACTTCTTCCTATAATGATATATGAATAAATCGTAGCCTCTATGTGGAGTCCATATATCTCCCAGATTCTTATGTTTATCTTCTAGGGCCTCACATGATGGGTTTAACTAAGTTATTCTTCATTCTTTTGGCTAGGACCTAGAATACTATTCTATTAAATCTTGATTTAGAGGCCTACTTTCAGTTTTATGTCTCTTTGCTCTTATCTTCTCTAGGGTTTTATCTATCTTAACCCTAGTAGTGTTGTACTTCAAGCTATATTTGAAAAATTACATTCAACTGAGCCACTTACTTGAGTGAGTGCTGGAATCTCTGAGCTGCTTTCTTTCATCCAACTCCATCCTTTTGATGCTTAACCACAATGTGTAGTGAATTTTTGTTTCTCAGAGGCTGAATTTATCAAATTTTAGCATGTTTTAGCTAGCTCTGGTTCATAAATGGAGCTTGTGCCACCCTTCCTATCAACTTGCGTACTAATGGAAGTTGTCTCTTCAATGAATTGATCTATCAAATCAATCTAATTATAATCATTTCATATTTTTTCGATGAGATTCTAATCACAACATCTATGTCTCTCTTCAATATCTTTGGCCATCTTTTGAGAAATGTCTAAGAGACATTCAGGTTTCTCTCATCGATATTGCAATGTCTTATTGATATTTACTTCTCAGTTTGCTCCCCCAAGGTCCTCTTTTTTGTCAATGAGACCGGTGGATTTCTCTTGTTGACAATCCTATGTCTCCTCGACATGCCCTTATCGCTTCCCTCAATGGCGATACCTGTTGATGATGTCTATGTGACTTTGTTATGTTAGGGAGGCCCATGGTCACCTCTCTCTAACATCCCTTAGTCTTATCGATAATTTGTGTGCCAGAATGTTAGGGATACTTTTGATAATGTCTTCTCAATATTTTTGTGTCTCCTCGACATATCATTGTTAGGATGTCGATGAGAACTTATCCAATGTCTATTCAATATCTCTGTTTCTTGCCAATACTTTACTCTTGCGTGATCCCACAATAGTGGTTTACAATTTTTGGCCAAACTAGACACTAAAATTATTATTTTTAACTAAATCTTCACATTTGGGCACCTATAGTGGCTAAACCGTGAGGAATTCGAAGATGATGCAAACTAGAGTCTCGTCACATTTTTTTTGTAGATTCTAAAAATATTTTTTTCAAAATTTTTGGAATCAGATTGCACTTCTTTTTCCATCTCCTATGAAAATTGAATTTTTTTCTTCAGAAAACAACATTTTTAAAAAGTGACACACACCGTATAACACATAACTTTTCTTCCATGAAGGATAAAATTCTAATTCTTTCGAATTTAGATTTGTAACTATGATATCTAGTGTTTCCACTTGGTTAGATAGTTTTTATTGAATATTTTTTCTTTAATCAAGTTTTGAAGTCAAACCAATTACTGATATAATGTTGATCAAATCAATTTTTGTTGGATCAAGGACTTCAATATCTGGTGCACTCATATTTTTCAATTTTTTTTGATAATCTACTATTTTTCCACATGTGCAGAACAAAGACCTTCATTTTTGATGAAAAACTTATGTTTAATAAAACTAAAAAAAAAATACATAATAAAACCAAAACATATTAAAATTATATTTGTTGGATAGCTCGTTCTGAGGACTATTTGATTCCAGTTGGGTTTGTGAAGTTTCCTCTATTTTCATCCTCAACCCGAGCTTCGAAGTGTAAAAAATTAGGTTTTTTATTTTGTTTCAGGGGGAGAATGAGGAATAAGGGGGGTTCGCTTGAACCAGGTTTGCTCGAACTATGGTTCGAGCAAACCAGTTCAAGCAAACCACCAGGCTTCAATGTGCATTTCCTTTTATTTTTTTGGGTGGGAAATGTGGGCCTAGTAATTGTTCGAGTGAACCCCTTTTGGGTTTAGTCAAACTTGTAGGTTCATTCGAACCCCTAAAACCAATTTTTTTTTCTATGGGGTCATTTTTTCTCAGTTTTCCTTCCTCCATCAAATTGTAAACCACTATTGTGGCCTCACCCTCCTTGAGTGGTGAAGAGACTTCTTTTCTTCTCTCCTCAACATGTTGATGTCTCTTCGACATTGGTTTTTCACTAGTGATTTACTGTTTGTTTTATGATAATCTCTCAATGTTCAAGAGATGTTTTTCTATTTCCTGAATGTCGACACTTGTATGATTTTTCGATGAGACATGTTAGATTCTCTCCTTAACATATCCAAGTCTCTTAGACATATCACTCTTTAGGCTGGTGGAAAGGTATTTGAATATGTCTCTTAAACATCTAGGAGTCTCATCTACATTTTTTCCCAACTCTTTCTGCTTGTGTTGAAGAGACTATGGTGAAATTTATCTGATATGGCATTGTCTTGGTGACATGCCATGAGTTTCTAGGAGAATATTTTAGGTAGGGACTTCACTTTATTGTAATGATCAAGGGCCTTATTTTGATACTTTAAATTAATTTCCATTATTATGAAATGGAGATGGAGCATATGGTGGATGTAGGAGGATGAGTGAAAATGGAGGTGTGCAGGACAACCAATGTGTATTTGTTAGCTCCAATAGTGGATTTGTTTGGGGATGAATGAGTGTGAGGTCATTGCAAGGATCCAAAAATGATCTCTGGGACATAAACCATGAATGTATGTGATTAGATGGGTGAAAATGGGATGAAAACCTAAGACGACTGTGGATGGAATATTATTATTTTTTAAGAAGTATTTCAAGAATTTTCCATGCATTGGAAATTCTTGACCTTCTCCTAAACTACTATGCATGGAATGCTGATTTAAGAAAAGAAGTGCTTCAAGAATTGTCCATGCACTGGAAATTCCTGGTCTTGCAATTCCTAGTCTTCTCCTAACATTTTTTGTAAATAGTAGGAATATTCACCTCCTTTGCTAGTGATGACAAAGGGTCCTATCTAGAGAGCTTCAAAATTCCCATGCTTCCCTTTATCCTGACACCTTGCATTCCATGGTAGGACCATATCATTTTCTTCAAAAATTTTGTCCTTAGTTCTTTTGTCAAATAAATACTTCACTTGTGATTGTATTTTTGTATTTTTCTCTTGGGCCAAACTTCTGATTTCATCTAGTTCTTCCAATCATTCTATTTTTTCCTCCTTTGGCTCAGGGACATCTAGGTCTTCTTGAAGTATGAATTTGTATGTGGATAAGAGATTTTGCATAGGCATTCTAGCTTGTGCCCCATACACTAGTTCAAAGGGTGACCTTCTAGTTGATTTTTTCATAGTGATTCTATTTTCCCATATTGCCATTCTTAATTTAGAATCCCATGCTATTTTGTTTTTTTCTAACAGCCTTTTAATAATCTTCAAAATGTTCTTGTTACTTGACTCGGCCCGCCCATTAGCCTGTGGATGATAGGGTGAGGCATATGAAATTGTAGTGCTATATGTTTCATAGAATTTCTTGAACTCCTATAACTTGAAACACATACCATTATCTATGATTAACTGTATATGTGTCCCAAACCTTGTAATAATATTCTCCTTTAGCAAATTTGTTACAACTTTGCTAGTGGCTTGCTTTGTTGGAATAGCTTCCACCCATTTTGTGAAGTAATTAGCTGCCACTAATATCCATTTGTGACCTCCACTGGATCTTTCTGGTATCTCCCTAATAAATTCAATCCCCCATTGGTTAAAGGGATCTTCAACCTGCATTAGTCTTAGTGGTAGTGCTCCTTGATATTTCAATTTTCTAGAGAATTTCTGGCAGGCTTCACACTTTCTTACATAGGTGAAAGAGTCATTAAAATCCCTAGGCTAGTATTACCCTTCCCTTAAGATCTTATTGGTAGTGGTCTTGGCATAGAATTTCCCCCCACAAAATCCTTTGTGCATTTCTCTTAATACATGTTTTTATTGAGATTCATCCAGGCATAATAGTAGTACTCCATCCCTATTTTCACAGTATAAATCACCATCCATGAAAACATACTTGGAGGCATGTAACTTCAAGGATCTCTTCCAGTTCTCATTCATATTCTTAGGAAAATTCTAATTCTTCAAGTAATACATTATGTTAGTGTACCATTCAGTATTCTCTATGCTTGCAATCATGGTTTCCTCTTCCCCTATGTTGCAAATTTGGGATGCATCAAAATTTGACTCAACCATTAGCTTGCTAGGCCTTGCCCTCTCACTAGATTGGTGATTTGAATTTCAATATCAAATTCTTGAATCCTATTGATCCACCTACACCTTCTCCTTGTGACTTCGGTTTGTACAAACACAACATTAACAACAACATTGGGAACATATGCAATTATTTTTTCTCCTACGAGATAGGGTCTAAAGTATTTTATTGCTTTGAAAAGAGAATATGCTTGTTTCTTTATGATATCATATTTTAACTCAGCTCCTTGGAGGGATCTACTAAAGAAAGATATGGGCTGCTCATACCCTTCATCATTCTTTTGTAACATCACTGTTGCAATGGTGTGGTATGAGGGAAATGAAAAAAATTGAAAAGGCTTACTGAAATCAGAGGATTTTAACACCGGGGCCTCTTTGATCGCCCCTTTTATAGATACAAATGCATCAAGTTCTTTTGCAGTCTAGTTAATTTCAGCCCCTTTCTTCAACAACTTTGAGATAGGTTTGACAATTTCAACAAAATTGGATATGAATCTTTGAAAAAGTTTATTTGTCCAAAGAAGGACTGAATGGCTATAACAGTTTTAGGAATATGGATCTTTTCTATTCTCTAGATCAATCCTAACTCCTTCCTTGGATACTATATGCCCTAATAACTTCCCCTCTATAAAAACAAAATGACATTTTTTAGGATTTAGGGAAATGCCATACTCTAGTGCTTTAAGGAAAATCTTCTCAAGGTGTGCAACATGGTCCTCTACTTTCTTGGAATATGCAGTGAGATAATCTTGGTATACTACCATTATTATATTGATCAAATTGGAAAAATCGACATCCATAGCTCATTGGAATGTGGCACCAACATTTGTTAGCCCAAATAGAATCCTTACGTACACAGATGTGCCCTACAGGGTAGTAAATGCAACATTATATTGTTTCGATTCCTTTACCTTCACCTGGTTATATCCTAAAAATCCATCCATCATGGACAATAGTTCACAACCTGTCACCCTCTCCAGCATAGCCTCCATATTTGGGAGTGGGCAATTATAGTTGAGGGAAGAAACATTTAGATTTCTAAAGTCCACACATAACCTTATGTCTCCATTTTTCTTTCTAACAGACACCAATTTTGAGACCCAAGTAGAATTCCTAATAGGTTTGATGATACCTCACTCCCTTAGCTTCATAAGTTCCTCATGCATTTTAGGCTCCAAAGTTGGGTTTATTGGTCTCTACTTTTGTCTAAAGGGTTTTGCATAGGGTTTAAGTGTAATCTCATGTTGGAACAAATCTTCCTTGTATGCTTTAAGGTCATCATAAGACCATGGAAAGACATGCTTATACTTACTCAATAATGCAATCAACATCTTTCTAATTGTGGGGTTTATCTTTTTTCCAATGTATACTTTCTTTGGTGTTAGTTCAATGCCTAGATTGATCTCTTCAATGTCTTCCCTTCTTACTGATGTTTGTTTCATGACTACTAGATCATTACCATGAAACACTCTTTCTAGTGCCACCAACCCTTTAGGAATCTTGTTTATCTTGAGTTGCACAACTTCCTAACCAAATGCAATTTTCTTGCAATCTACTTCTTCCAAAAATGCATTAAAATCATTTTCCTGTGCCTCGTAGTGATCAATGCAATGCAAGAAATTGATCAAGTCAGTATCATCATTGAAAACTTGCCAATTTTATATGTTGTTAGGGATAGTTGGCCTAGTCTTAAGTTCAACCTATGAAATTCCTACTAAAGTAATATCATCCCTCTTCAAGGCTACATTCGCCAAGAAATAAAACATTAGGTTTTTAGACCTATCTATCCACCCAATAGAGAAAGCATCAAACAACTCAATTTTGTCCCATACAACATTTCTATATTGCTTCAACCTTTTTTTTTTGTGGAATATTTTGATTTCATTTGTGCAATAATTAGTTCAGAATCTTCAAGGACATTTAGTAGTTTAATCTTGTGTTTGGAAACCATGTTCAATCCTATCAGAAGGGCTTCATACTCTGCTATATTATTTGTACACTCAAATGTTAGTAGGAATGAATATTTGAATATTTTTCCTTTAGGTGAAATGAAAACAATTCTTGCTCCATTTCCTTCCCTACTATAGGCTCCTTCAAAGTAAATTTTCCATATTCCATTTTCATTCTTTGAAACATCCTTGGCAATTGGGTATTTGTTTAATAATTTGGGGTTTGAATGTTCAATTCTAAAACTCCCTAAGTCTACATCACATAAGCAATTCATTTGATTTGGATCAAATAATTCAATGAAATGTTTAGATCTAGGATCCTTGTATAATTTGACTTCTTTCCATTCACTGGGATTGTCGCATAGGACATATCTAATTGAACATTCCCACCAACTGTTGTTGTCCATTGCCTTAATAGTAACAGCCCATAGTAGGGGGGAGTATCTACCATAGTAATATTTGTCTTGTATGTAGCCTTTGGGTATGATTCTAGCTTTATTTCTACATCCCATATTACTCCTACTATAGGGACTGATCTATTATCCATGGCATAACATTTCCCATATTTAGTATTTACCCATAAACCTAGATCCTTCATGACAGACAGGGGTATGATGTTGATTGCTTCCCCTAATTCAATCATACAATTATTCACTATCTTATTGTTAATCACCAATGTAGTATAAAATGGATCTATTTGGGAGGGGTTCTTTGTGAGTATATCCCACAAATATACCTTTGGTACCTTTGCAATTTATCTTTCCACAACATTCACTTCTTTCTTCTGATCCTTCTACTTCTGGGATATGTTGGTGATCATTCTAAGGGCTACATCTCTAAATTCATCAATCTTCATTAGCTCCATTAAGGGAACTATCATTTTTGTTTGAACCAATGCCTGGGCCATGTCAAATGAAGGGGCTTTGTCATCATTCTTTTCAGTTTTAGTACTTCTTTTCCCCTCATTTTGGGCTTTGTCATCTTTTGTTGTTTTCTCAAGCTAAATGTCTCCATTTTCCTTTTGAGCATCTTTCTGAGATCTCTTCACTTCACCCTCCTTCTGATTAGATGAGGCACTTTCCCTATTTTTCTATTCTTTGATGAAAATGCTTCTTAGTGTCCCTTGATTTCCATCTGTGGGTTTACTTCTCAGATTATATCTCCTCCCTTTTGCCTCAGCTACAAATTTTTCCATGATATCCCTTTTTTCTTCCTTTGTTGAATTTCTCAGTTGATACTGAGGTGCCACATTGTATGCGTATGCCACCTCCTGTGGGTTTTCTTCTCGATCAAAAAACACCTCTTGCTCCATATTCACATTATGTCTCTAATTGTCAACATTGTATTCATATCCCTCTTCAGAAGAAGAGTATCCTTCCTCATTCTAGCAGGACCTCCATCTCAGCATGTTCACTATGTGGTCATCCCTATCTTGTTCTTGTGACCACTCATCCTGACAAGCTTGAGCTATTGCACAATGTTAAGGGTTATGAGGTATATGACAAGGTGAACACCATGGTGTAGCATCTAGTGCATGTGCTCCATGGCTTTTCAAGGAGTTAGGAGCCTCCTTCCAATTTGATCTTGCCACTGGTTTTCCATCTTTCCAAGTAGTATTGTAGGTCATGTCATATAGTTTGGGTATTTCATTTTTATATTGATTCTCCTATCTATTTTGGGGAGGATTGGGGTTTTGTGGGATCCTAAGGTTTTCCCTTTTTCCAGTCATGCCTACAACCTTTCTATTATTTTCAATGGTTAAGGTTTCCTTTTGTCTTTCAATCAAACTTCTAGGGCACCTGTTTTTTAGCTCATATCCCATTTAGGTAAATACTTAGAGCTGTAGGATTAGTCAATTTGGATCCATGTGGTATTTTATTATAGAGCTTAGAGAACCTTTGATTGAAATCATAGACTGACTCATTCTAGTGTTTTTGAATACTTATTAGGTCATCTAGAGAAAAATCAAGAGCACATTGATTACCATACTGTTCTAAAATTTGATTATGAAAGTTTGCTACAAAAGTGATTAAAGTATCAGGAAAACTATTAAACCAATCCCTTGCTTCTTTAGTTAGGGACATCATGAACAGCCTCATATTTACATTCTCATGTTCCATGCCTATGTATTGTATAAAGGCATTGAAGTTTATGATGTGTTCTTTAGCTATTGTGACATTATTCCTTGTGAATTTGGGAATAGTGTTTCTCCAATTGCTATTAATTGGTCCTATATATAATTGGTATCCTGATAGATCAAATTGTCTGCTTATGCTCATGGGGTTCGATGGATAAGGATTGTGAGGTGGGGGAATAGGGTAATATTAGTATCCCTATTGAGGCTATTGGTACATATTTGTTGGGGATTATGTGGAGGGTACTGTTGTCGAACATGATGGTGGGGAATGTATCTTTGTCCAAGTGGTGGAATATAGGTATTCTGTGATGGTGGATTTTGTTGTACATGGTGTTGCATAGCCTGATTTGTTCTTCCAACTGTGTTATGGGGTGCTCTTGAAGAACTGGGACCACCTTTATCTAGGTGGTCACCCTTGTGTATTAGTATTGCTTCATTGTTTATGAGGTGGGATGTATTTGGGTGGCTTTGGTGCATTGAAATCTAATTGGGACAATTGTTGACTTAGATCAAGACTCTTTTTTATCAGTTGTTGTGTTTTGTTGAGCTATTCTTCCTACCATTATATGTAGTCTTTTATTTCTTGAGTAGTCATCCCCTCCAGATTCCCAAAAGGAAAAGAATGACTTGTAGAGGCATGTTGGGCATCTCCTTCTTGCTATGATGAAAATTTCTTATCATAATACCTTTGTATTTTTTCTCCTTCTTCCTCCAATTGAGCAACAAATTCATTTGTTCTTTGTGGATCCACGTTGAGGTTAACAAGATGATTATTCTTTTCTTGTCCTAATGGGGTCTAGGGAACCTTGCATATGTTATCTTCATGATGTTCTAACCTATGCAATGGGTCAAAGTTGTTATGCAATGTAGGTGGTTGTTCAAAGACATTCTCCTGATCACTGAATGTTGTGTTAGAATTTGAAGTAGGGGATCCATGTTTGTCTATCCACCTAAAATTTTTCTTCTTGGGGATCTCCTGATGCAAAGATCTCCTACCATTCATGTTGGATGATATGGTATATCTTTGGTGTCTATGGTCTATTCTTTCTGATATGATGTTTACTTTATTAGTCATAAAATTTCTTTAGAGTTGCCACCTATCTTTTCATGAGTAGGATAGTTTTCGGGTTTTGAATGATTTTTTTCTTTTTCCTCACGGAGTCCCTAACCTATTGTGATGCTTTTGAATGACTCTATGATGGAAGGCTTAGGTTTAGAATTGGCTTGATCCGAAATAGATTCACAAATCTATTAGGTCTCAAAAGTGCAAGTTTTTAAACCATAAGAGGGTGCCAATGCCTTAATACACTTTTGTCCCACGAATGAGGTAAACAAGGCTAATTACCTCCTGTTCTTTAGGCTCTTCTAGACTTAGGTGGGTATACCTGAACAATAAGGTAGATTTACAGTTAGTTATGGTTCCTAAATTGGCAACCTACTCACTATGGCACATGAAGGTGAAGTAGTTGCAGAGCTTTGCTAGCTAATTCCTATTGAAAGTATTCAATAATTCAAGATTGCGAGTTGTATTTTGTATGCAATATCCTAAGTATGACCAGTGCCTACTTCTATTGGGTGAACAAAGTGGATGAGTGAATGGTGATTTTGGAATGGATACAAATTTGTAAGATAAGTAATCCTATTGTTTAGCTTAATTCGAATTACTGGGCACTTGAGATGTTTGCACCTTGTGCAAATGTGCAAGTATGTTTATCATAGTGTTCTTCTTTAATAATCCCAGTGATATCTCCTCAAGTTACTGTGAAAGTATGGAAGGATCATTAATTCTTAAGTTAATGGAAACCAATCAAAAAAACTTCTTTAAAGGATTTTAACGCTCGACAGCTCGACCAATTAAAGTAAACTATCATAAAGGATTTAACTCACATCAACTTAGAAACCAATCAACTCTTTCACACAGTAACATCAAATGTGCTATGATAAATCATGCAAACTTAAATAACTTGAGCAAACCACTTTGGAGACAACAAAGTAATAAATGAGCATGAAAATAAACATAGTAATTGAATACTGAAAATGAATTATGATTTATAAATGGTATGCTCCATTGCATTACTTCAAAATATAAGCATTATAACAGAAGTCTTTGAAATGTGGAATAGATGGGTGAATTATGCAATCTATCTTCTTACTAATGCCTACTCTAATGAAATGAAATATGATGATGATGATATGATGATCAAATTTGGGCCCTGATTTCCCTATTTGTATGGGGAGCAACAAGCTTCAGGCTCGTTACAAAAAGTCACATTGTTTCATAACTAAACATAATTAATACAAACGTGTAACTATTAAGAGTTTGTTAGTGGATGCACTAAATTCTGCTAATCTCCAACAAGCACTCGTGGTCATCTAAGAATTTTTCAAGGCTCGTGCACCATGATCGTGCATCAGAAACTATCAAAATATAGCCCTTGTCACTCCTCTCTTACTTGGCCCGTGAAATGAACAAGTTGATCTTTGAAAAATGCTCCACATACCTACTTTTAGCATGAGTATCTACATTATGTATAATATCTTTCATGGCATATTCCAACTCAAATATTATCCCAAGTTGTTGAATCTTCCTCTTAAGCACTTCCTCTTCATCATTAATTGCATCAAGAATAACTGGTAGATAGTTGGTTATTTCATCCTTCCATGTATCCTGATCTTTCAATTCTATTTCTTCAAATAAATTGGGTAAAGCCGTACTCAGTGGCTAACTAAAATCTCTCAAATCATGTGTTAGGATATTGTGGAAGTCCTTATGAGCTTTCATGAGTTCCTGGTATTCTTGTAGCACATCAAAGTTCTCCGCTTTCTTTGTAATGATATGAGATTCTACCTCCTTCATCCTATCCCTCAATCTGGTGTTTTCTAATAATGTTGCATATGTTTTATCATGAATACACCAAACTTGTTCAACATGTTTGTACATGTCTTTGAATCTCATACAGATAATTTCTAATGCCATTTCAAAGTTATTAGTTTTGAGCTTTCCCTTTAACTCTTCTTGATCCTTCTGCACTTTCTCATGCCTTTGTTTCTAATATGTGGCTTTTGATATTGGCTCAAGCAATTTTCTTTCATGTTCAACTAATGGAGAATAGAGCCCTGAAGAAGAAGAAGATAGTCTATCCATGTAGTTGATCGACTCTTGCTTCAACCGTTCATTTTCTTCTATCAACCTCTTGTTATCCCTTACCAAAAATATGATCATGATCAACTAGGGAAGGCCTTTTCCCTGGTGGATAGAGTGCCCATATCTACAAAGTAGTATTATTAGGATTAAATCATGATCCAGTGTAGATCTTGTCACCAACTCATATGTTAAGTGCAATGTTCTATTTTTTCTTTTCAGGAAACTGTCAAATACAATGGTTGAGCTGATATCCTATCCTAGGAGGAGCATAACCCCAACCTCTTTCAACAATGCTCTTCCTCTCTCAACAGTCATATGTTTCATCTCTCTATCAATTTCATGTTGAAGTTATTTTAAAGCATATGCTTCCTTCTTAGGTTCAATTTCCTTCAACCTCTCCCTTACCACCTTTCCTTTATATTCATATGTGAAAGCTTTAAATTCAAGAATCTGGACAAAGGCATCATTTGCAATGAACTCTTGACTGGCTCAATGTCTCACATCATCAAACAACTCATTAGAAGCTTCAAAGTTAATTACATTCCTTTCTAGTGGAATTTCATATGGGGGAATGATAGGAGCATTGATCTATGTGACCTCTTCTCCCTCTTTAGCATCATCTTCAACCATGATTGGGGAATTAAATAAGAAGCTTAACTCTGGGGTAGGCTTTAGTGACAAATGGCCTAGTGGTGTTACATTTTTTGCTTGTCTCCAAGAGCCAACACTTCTTCTTCTCTCAAATGCCACTAGAGGTACATCCTTTATTATCTCTTCTTCATGTAGAATTAGTTGTTCAAATCTTTCCATGGGGTCTTGAATTTCATAAAAAACTTCTACATATGTAAGATGGATTAGTTTTCAATCTCCAAGCCTCATCCATAACAATCCTATTGTATGTATTTTCTTTGTGATCGCTTGACCCTCCTCACAATTTTTAATAGCATCATCAACATAAAACTTATTATCATATCCTTTCATTTTCTGAGAAATTTTGGCATAATTTACAAAGTGCTTAGGGTCAAAATTCTTCCTCTTATTTCCAACTAACAATCCATAATAATTTAACTTGCTTCCAATCTAGTCATGCCCTGAATCAACAATAATGGTGAAATCACCAAAGCACAAAGTAGAGGGCATGAAGGTCTGCCTTCCATAGCTTTTCAAATGCATAAAGGCTGAATAAGACAATTTTCTTATTATATCAAGATAATCAACTCCATTTGGCATAGTCTTAGGTAGTAAATATGGTATGGCCTCAAATCCATATACCCTAATGACAGTACAATCTACAAATGTGTACTTATCTCCCCAATTGTGGTTTATCTTTCCATCATGGCCTTTCTCCTTTGGTTAGAGAAACATATGTACTTCAAGGGACAGATTATAATCATATTTATGGCCAAGCAATTTATACAAGGGTTTGACAATATGCTCCTCAAAGTATAAGTAGGGGGATCTCCCACATCTACTATCCCAGACTGATGTCCACATTTGCATTGGTCTTGAATTACCATCACCATCCAGATCTTTTACTTTTAATTCCTCTCCCCAAATTCCCATCACTTGGCCCTCATACAGTATCCTATGCATAAGAAGTGAATAGTGCTTGAAATTGATGGCTTCACTGTTGTTCTTAATAACATTAAGAGCTCTATTGATGGCTTCTAATAGGTACCCTGCATAATCTTAGTGCTTGGAATCTTGGCTTTGAATGTCCACGGCCATAACCATGGGATCCATAGTCATATTAGAAAGGGCCTCAACTCACAATACTTGGCCAGCTGAATAATATGTATACTGGTAGTATTATTTAAACAATTCTACAGAAAATGGGGGTTTTTCATTACTAGAAAACCTAATAGGTTGATTTCCTAGACCCTTGGGTTTGT
Source organism: Sequoia sempervirens (assembly GCA_007258455.2). Taxonomy (NCBI): domain Eukaryota; kingdom Viridiplantae; phylum Streptophyta; class Pinopsida; order Cupressales; family Cupressaceae; genus Sequoia; species Sequoia sempervirens. The sequence continues at coordinate 267,334,433 of VDFB02353493.1, forward strand.
GCAGAGGTAGCTTCAACCTCTTGTAGCTCATATCCATAGAGTGACACTCCTCCAATAGGTCTATCAACCATAATTTCATTTTAAAGGAAGTGTCCAATTGAGAAACCATGCAAATATATTCCCTTGTTATGATCATAAACTGTGACCCATCATGCAAATGAATTTCCCTTGTTTTGGGATTATAGTTCTTTGTCAGTGCTTTCATTAATTCTATGTTCACAAAAACATTTGGCATTACGAGTTTTCCTAAGTTCAAATTCCATGGGTTCAAAACTAGACTATATCTATACTTCTTCCTATAATGGTATATGAATAAATCGTAGCCTTAGTGTGGAGTCTATACATCTCCCAAATTATTATGTTTATCTTCTAGGGTCTCACATGACGGGTTTAACTAAGTTATTCTTTTTTTTTTTGGCCCAGACCTAGGACACTATTCTATTAAATCTTGATTTAGAGGTCTACTTTTAGTTTTATGTCTCTTTGCTCTTGTCTTCTCTAGGGTTTCATCCATTCTAACCCTAGCAATGTTGTACTTCAAGCTATATTGAAAAAAATAGATTAAGCTAAGCCAATGTGTACTTACTTGAGTGAGCGCTAGAATCTCTGAGTTGCTTGCTTTCGTCCAACTCTATCCTTTGGATGCTTAGCCACAATGTGTAGTGAATTTTCATTTCTCAAAGGCTAAATTTATTGAATTTTAGCATGTTTGAGCCAACTTTGGTTCATAAATGGCACTCACGACACCCTTCCTATCAACTTGCATATTAATGGTGGTTGTCTCTTTGATGACTTAATCCATTAATCTATCCAGTGACAATCATTTCATATTTTGTGGATGAGATTCTAATCACAACTTCTATGTCTCTCTTTGATATCTTTGGCCATCTTTTGAGAAATTTCTAGGAGACATTCAAGTTTCTCTCATCAATATTGTAATGTCTTATCGATATTTACTTCTTAGTTTTCTCCCTCACGGTCCTCCTTTTTGTCAATGAGAGTGGTGGATTTCTCTTGCGAACAAGTCTATGTCTCCTCAACATGCCCTTATCTCTTCCCTCAACGGTGATACTTGCTGATGATGTCTATGAGATTTTGTTATGTCGGGGAGACTCGTGGCACCTCTCTCCGACATCCCTTAGTCTTATCGATAATTTGTGCAAAATGTCAGGGAGACTTTTGATAATGTCTTCTTGATATTTTTGTGTCTCCTCGACATATCATTGTTAGGATGTCGATGAGACCTTATCCAATGTCTATTCAATATCTCTATGTCTTGTTGATACTTTACTCCTTGAGTGTTGAAGAGACTTCTTTGCTTCTCTCCTTGATATGCCGGTGTCTCTTCGACATGGTTGTTTCACTAGTGATTTAATGTTTATTTTATGATAATCTCTCAATGTCCAAGAGATGTTTTTATGTATCCTGAATGTCAACACTCATATTATTTTTCAGTGAGACATGTTAGACTCTCTCCTCGACATATCAAGTCTCTTAGACATATCACTCTTTAGGTTCACGGGAAAGTATTTGAATATGTCTCTTAGACATCTAGGAGTCTCATCTACATTTTTTACTAGCTCTTTCTGCTTGTGTCGAAGAGACTATGGTGAGACTCTCTCTGATATGGCATTGTCTTGGCGACATGCCATGAGTTGCTAGGAGAATATTTTAGGCAAGGACTTTACTTTATTGTAATGATCAAGGGCCTTATTTTGATACTTTAAATTAATGTCCATTATTATGAAATGGAGATGGAGCCTATGGTGGATGTTGGAGGATGAGTGAAAATGGAGGTGTGTAGGACAACCAATGTGGAGTTTTAGCTCCAACATGTGGTTTGTAAGTCATCCTTAGGTTTGACAAAGTGTGTACTTAAAATTTTTATGGTGTTTGCATGGGTAATGACTGACCTAGCATTTACACTACATACAATGGATAATTATTGTTTTTGGTTGTGTTTGGTTGAGTGGTGTTGTTTATTTGGGTCCTAATTATGTTTTGATGTGGTCTACATTCACTTCTATCTTCCACATATGTGTTTTGGCACCAACCTAATTTGAATTTGCATGTTTGAGGTGCATAACCAACCTTGGAGAAGGTTTCAAGGTTGAAGGTGGTATAAGTATGAGTTGAGTCATTGAGAGATGTTTAGATAGGTGTGTGAGATGTGAATGATGCAAAGTGTAGTGCGTTAAAGTGAAAAATTGAGTAGTGTAGTGCAAGATTTCAAGTGTTAGTTTACTTGATGCAGTGAGAAGAAGGTGGCTACAATTCTTAAATTAGAGTATGGAGGTGTTGATGTCATTGTGGTGGATTCTTTGTTGCATTGAGATGATTTTCTTTGTGTAACATTTCTTTTGTATCTTCTTTTCTATTCTGGTAGCGAGCCTTTCTTCTTTGGAAAGTGAGCCCTTCGACAGTGAGCCCTATTGTATTTGGTGTTGATATTACTTATATTGTGAGCTAATCGTTACTGTGGTTTTTCCCTTCTTGGTGTTTCCATGTAAATTTGGTGTTCTCTTGTGTATGGTGTTGAGTTGTTTAAGCTTTTGTTATTTTCTTTTCATGCTAATTCATCATAAAAAAGTTAAGGGCTTAATGAATGAATGTGGATCTAAATGTTAATGAGGGTTTTGACGTTTTAAGGTACAACTAATTCACCCCCCCTCTTAGTTGTCTTGTACATTCAGCATATCCCTATGGAACTTTACTCTATTCATAATTTAACATTCACTATCATCCTAATTCTCAATGAGTAATTCACATTATCTATACTTTCATCATCAATTTTATTTTTGTAATCAATTGGAATTCTCAAACTTCTTACAATAATAAAATTGAATATGAAATTTATCAAACCTTCAATGTTCACATTCATACTTTTTTCTCCTTTATTTTCTTCATGCTCATTGTAATTACTCCTTTATTGCTTTCTTGATAAAAGTTACTAGCTCTTTCTTTTCTTACATAAAATATTTTTCCCCGATTTATGTTGCTTCCTCTACATCTTTCAAGGCTTGAAGATGATCCTTTCTAAAATTTTCCTCTTTTAGAATTGTTCTTGAATGGTACTTGTGATTTTAATGTATGTTCCAATGAGTTGGTTTTTCTATTCAATCTTTTTCCATGAGTGTAAATGACCCCATTATTTCATCCATAGATAATTGTGATATATCCTTTGATTCTTCATTTGTAATAATGATTGGGTTAGACCTATTATGAAAAATCCTTAAAAAAATTCACCACAATTATTTGTTCTTCCATATTTTCTCCAACTATTATTAGCTATCTAATGATATTTGCTACTTCTATAGATTTTTTTTATATAGATTTAGAATCCTTAATTCAAAAATTGTCAAAATTGTTTCTTAACATTTGTAACTTCACTAATTGTACTTTGTTGCCACCTTGGTATGCCTTTTGATGAATATTCCATGTTCTCTAGGACTTTTTTGCTATTGCAACTCATGGAAAAATAGCCATCTACTATCATTTGTGTAAAATACTTTTGCATCCTTTTTCTTTCTTTCTTTCAAAAAATATTTTTGTGCTTGGATTAAGACATTATATGCTAGTTGAACAATAGGTTTTGAAAATAATTTTTTTCTACAAATTCCTAAATCTCTTGAAAGTAAAATATTGCCTAATCTTAATGCTCTAATGATCATAATTTTTCCTATTAAAAATTAGGATTTGTATAGAATACTATTGGCCATTGTTAAAACTATTGAAGATGATATACTAACCTTTGCTTTAAATATATGATATATTTTCTTCCAAGCTCTTCAAGAGAATATTTCAACCTATGCTCTAAATATATCAAACCTTGTCCTCCAAGCTTGTTTTTTTGTTAAACACCCAAATTAATTAGGTTCTACTAAAGAAATTAACAATAAATTTTCTTTGCTAACCCAATCAAGCATCAACACCAATTTGATAACTTGATCTAGTACTGATTTGATACATTGATTTGATAGCAATTTGATGGAGAGAAGTATTTAGGTGCCTTGATTTATTTTACAATTGTGTAGAATTCAGTTTGAAATGCACAATACATAAGGACTTACTATTATTTAAAATGTATGCTTGTACTTTTTATCTTTCATCATTTTTACTTTACAAGAACATCTACACACAAGTACTACAACTTTTATATTAAGAATTTTCTCTATATATAACTTTATATTTAATAAAAGAACTTCTATCTACAACTATAACAAGGCCTTATATTTCTCATTCTTCATCCTCTCCACTTCTCTCCTCTCTTCAAATATATATTGTATTTTATATCAAGAACTATATATATATATATATATATATAAAATAAAAGAACTTCTATATACAACTATTACAAGGTCTTATATTTCTCATTCTTCATGCTCTCCACTTCTCTCTCCTTCTCTTCAAATATTTATTGTAATTTAAGAAAGTATTTAATATGAACAATTTACCTAACTTGCAATTAAATTTTCCTACTTGAATTGACATGTATTCTTGACTTGTTCTTAAAACTTCTAACTTAACTTGCATTCCAAGTCTCCAGCATTATTTTCTTTGACTTGTACAGATATCATGTGATTGTACTTTATAACATGATTTATAATCTTGGCCTGTGTTCTAGGCTTGTGCACCAAGTTTCTAACTTCAATTTAACATGATTTATATTGATTTATATTCCAAATTTTCATCTTAGACATGACTTATTCTTCCACCATTAAAATATTTGAACAATAAAAAATCTGAAGATTAAGATTACATTTTCCCTCCCCAAGTATAGGATTATACCAGGTCTTTAGAACATTTATTCACATAACTTTATTCATGAAAATCGCATCACACCTAAAATAAATTTTATAAAGTTACACGAATCCAATGACACGATTGGGAAAGGAATACATTTGATTACCTCAAATAACTGTAGTAAGCTCTGCAGATTGATGGTTGATCTGGGAATCTTTACTTTTTCTAGACTAATTATATTCTAGCCAAATGGCCAGCCTGGAAAGTTAACATATATTTAAGAACAATGCAGTGCTCTTAAGTTAAGAACATATTCCTATGTTTTCTTGACCATAGATAAGATGCGTCTTCGTCAAAGCCTGCATTAAAGACACTTTAAATTCAAGCAGTTCTCTGTGTCTTCATCAAAGCCTGCTTTAAAGATATTTTAAATTCGAGCAGTCAGCTTTCTACTGGCGGGCCAGTGAATGGGGGCAATATTTCTCATCTTTTCTCGCTGTTGAGTTACAAAATTACATTATTCGATGCTTTGGGCTCGCAGCGAACAGCCTAGGCTCCCTTTTTAACCTTGTAAGCTTCTGTGCTCTTTTCAACCATGGCCTACATTGACAATTGAAGGAAAAATGCCTTCCATGATTATAAATTACAATGATTAAGGCTAGATGAGCCAAGTGATCATCGCTAGAAGAGCCAAGTGGGTGATCTTGTATCTAGAGAAAGAAGAAGACGCTGCTTTTAATTTTCTTTTCTCTCTGTATCATTTCCTCACTGTTAGTAATGGGTAATTTTTGTCCTTGTTGCTTCTCATCCTCCTCTTTACCTCCTAACGAAGAAACCCCTGCTGTGCTTTCTGCTCCTTTACTTCCTAAGGAAGAAACCACTGCTGTGCCTTCTGCTCCTTTACTTCCTAAGGAAGAAACCACTGCTGTGCCTTCTGCTCCTTTACCTCCTAAGGAAGAAACCTCTGCTGTGCCTTCTACTCCTTTACCTCCTAAGGAAGAAACCACTGCTGAACCTTCCACTGCCACCAATCCTGATTTGGATAGGTTTTTACAGAAATTCAATGATATAAGTCAGCTTCACAAGTTGATTCAGTTTATCGAAGAGCTATTGAAGATCGCGGTAAGTTATCTATTCATATGTTGTGTATAATAGGAATTTCTGCAATTCTGCATTTTCGAATACCTTTTGCTTCCTCACAGATTTAGTCATCTAAACTTTGCTTTCCTAATATATTCTTACTAGTCTATACTGAGTGTAAATGTACTGTTTGCCCAATGTAGTCGGGAGAGAAGAGTGAGGAAGGATCTGGTTCAGCAACAAGTTCTTATATCCAGGATGGCCAAACATTCCTGGAGTTAGTAGATAAACACATCGGCAAACTTCCTGGAAAGGTAAAGTTTCCATTTCGGAACTATAAAATCAACTTGTGGATAACATTTCTTTATGATTTAACTGTCATAGCTAACTTACACAATTGTGGAAATTTTCTGTACAGAAAGATTTCAAGGATGGCGCAAGTGAAGAGATACAGAAAGTTGTTACAGATTTGTTGAAAGGAGTCGGGAAAATTCATTGGGTGGGGGCAGCACTTTCTGTGGTGGGATTTGTATTGGCTAGATTTAATCAGATGTCCAACAATAAGAGTGAGTGCCTCGAAATTTTGACAAGGATGTTTAACCTTGGGAAGCAAATTCTGCAGTTGAGTGACCAAATGCCAGAACAGAAACAAAAACTAAACGAGGCAGTCGAGTGCATTGTAGAAGGGTGCAGCATGTGCACCTCCCAACTTGCAACGGTGAAAATTTTCAGGTCAGTTCAATTATTTGAGTAATTTTTATTTTGAAAGGCTGCATGTTCAGGGCCTCTCTAATCAATATATTTATAGTAAATCCAATACTTGAATTGTGTGAAGGTTTCTTACTGCTTCAGTCAATGCCGATAGTTTAAGGAGATTCCAACTCAAAGTAGATCGCTTGTACGATGATCTCGAATTGTGCGGTATAATTGCCATACAGAAAAGACTGCCAGAGATTGCTCCGCCGTCACAAGAACTCTATGCACACCCATATGCAGGTAGGACGTTTTTCAATTCTAATGATTTTTTTCTGTTATGTTTTGAGTTTTGCCACAAACTTTAATTCAGGTTTTGCACAAACTTTACAGTCGGAATCAACAGTGCACGAGATGAAGTAATCCGACTTTTAGATTTAAATGCACAACATACGTTAGCACAAGTTATGGTGGTCCATGGTTTCGGAGGAATCGGAAAAACGACTCTCGCCGATGTTGTTTATGCAAATGTTGACCTCCAACATTACAAGCATTGCAGAATTCACATGGAACAAAATTGTACCAAGAAAGATCTTAAAGTCCTCCAAGAACAGATTGTGTATGGATTGTTTCACAGGAACGTGAAATTGACAGACTGTGACCAAGGTCGGGGATTGATCCGGTTGCTTTCCATTAATCATCCTAATCAGCCTCTATTTCTATACATTGACAACGGTCTCAAAAAAGAAGATCTCAAGGAACTTCTACCTGCAGACTTGGGCAGCTGGATTCCAGCCAAGAGCAGAATTCTTGTCACTACCCGAAATCTACAGGAGACGGACATACTTGTCGGCTTGAAAATTCAACGCCAAGAATATTCTGTGAGTCCTCTTCAACAGATAGAGGCCAAAAAGCTTTTGTTGAAGAATGTTCCTGACTACAATGATAAAAGTAACATAGACGCCCTGCTCACGATTTGTGTTGGCGTTCCGCTTCTGTTGGAAATAGCTGGTTCGCAACTGGCTATAAGTACTAGAAAGTCAAAGAAAATAGAAATATTAGAGATGGTTAGAGAAGGGGATAAGGTGGAACAAGAAGATATCAGTGAGCGTATGATTGATTTTGTGTACAGCAGATTGTTACCGCGTGTGAAAGAGGCTTTTTTGGATATCACACCCTTCTTCTATCACTATTGGAAGAGTGAAGAGGTGGCCTTCATAGTTGGAGAAGAGGAATTTAGAGCTCTAGAGGAGGCATCATTCGTCAAGACATCTGAAGGTGGTCATGTGATTGTTCATGACATAGTTCGAGCAAGAGGGAAAAGGATGTCAGAGCAAAACAGAATCACAGACCCTGAAACTTTATTGGATTGTTTGAAAAGTGAAGAGGTATGTCTTAGTTACAATGTCTATTGCCAATATTATGAAAAAACATTTGTTATTCACAATCACAATAACATATATCGTTTGTTTTTGCGCAGAAACTCAAAAACTTGAAAGGCATCTTTTTCAATGAAAAATATGAGCAGCCTCCGATAGAAATTACTGAAAATCATCTTGACTGTATGAGCAATTCCTTAAGAGTGCTGAGTTATAATGGATCCCAGATAACATTTATGGGGAAATGCCATAAACCATTTAAGCAGCTCAGGTGCCTCAGTATTCCGAAGAATGTGCCTGATTTAACAATGGAGTTGGAGAAACTTGAAAATCTTGTCTATTACAGGGGCCCATTCAAACAAGGCATGAGCTTGTATGAGGTAAGATCTTGCCTCTTCAGACCATATTTCTCATTTCAATTAGCTTTCATTAGATTGTATAATGCGACTTGACAGCCTTTCTCATAATTGTTGTGTAAATATGTAGTTTCCCCCAAGCCTGCGCTATGTGCACATTGAGGGTTCTTCTGATGACGGAGTTGCATATTCTAAAACTCCTCCACTAGTCACTCCAGATTGTTTGGTTGTAAGCTTATGTTTAAATAGTTGTAAAAATATGCAAAGGTTACCAGATGGAGTGGAAAAGTTAACAAAGCTGGAGCGTTTATATTTAATTGATTGCCATCAGTTGACAGAACTTCCTTCCAAATTGGGGGAACTCAGCAATCTCAAAAAATTGCGGATATTTCGGTGCCATGAATTGAAAAAATTGCCTTTAGATTTTGGACAGCTCAAAAATCTGGAAGAGTTAGATTTGAGTTACTGTTATGGGTTAGAAGAATGGCCATTAAATTTTAGACATCTTACAAAGATGAAGAAGTTAGTTTTGGTAGGCTGTTCCTCAAAATTAAAAGAATCATTGCCTCACATTGAAGGAAATTGTTCCATTGAAGTTGATTAAATAACTTTTTCAATGATTTATCTCTCAATTATTATTTTGAGATGAGTTTTTAATCTTTTATAAAATTTGTAAGGTTTGTAAGTTTCAATGTCTATTTTTTAAATCAAATATTCATTTGATCAGTAACAAAGTAATCTTTAACTTAGCTCAAACAAGTGAAGCCACAAACAAATGATCTCACCCCTAATATGAACACATTACATTAATATGAAATAGTCCAAATCCATGAGCTTAGTAATCGAACAAGGATACAAAGCCCATGAATACATGAACCCAATGAGGGTTTGGAGTACTAAGTCACTAACACTAATGCCAACAACTTCATTGCAAAAGTTCAAACCCACAAGTACAATGGATTATTGAGGGCACAATGCCCCTAATCATGATGGCTCAATAGAAGTTGAACCTTCTTGACTACAACAACAATACCACGATTTAACCATCACTAATGTCATGAATGACATATTTTTTAAATCAAATATTATTTTTTAATGCATTCAATTTATTTTAAAAATATATCTATTTTTCCTTTTAAATTAAATAAAATATTAAATTTTCTTCAAATAACGATTTATTATTATGAAACAATTTAAAAAATAATCAATCTAAATTAATTAAGTATATATATGTAAATAAAGCAAAAAATTAACATAGATAAATTAGAAGTAGTTGGAAAGTATAAAAGTCAAAATCAAATATGAAGGAAAGGTATACTTAGCTCTTGATTTGGAGATCAATTGGGACTGTTGATGATTCATTGAATAAATTTGCTATAGTATAGAAAATTAATGACCTTGCAATGTAAACTAGCCTTGAAAATCAAATTTAAAAATTTGTGTTGATCAATCTCATATTTTGGCATTGATCATGCATAACAAAAATTTGATCTCTAAGGCATGGTTCTAACCTAATCAAACACAAACAATTATTATTTAGGTGGTTGTGATTATTTCTCTTTGTTAATCTACAAGGATCAATGATATTTAAAAATACCTTGGTAAAGATTTTGAATTGTAAGGGTTCATAGTCTTCTTAGTCAACTTTCTTTTAAGATGAACTTTAAGACCTTGGGTTCATGTGCCTGCAAACAAAAAGAAAATGTGAAATAGCCTAAATGTGAAATCTAATGTAAGTAATTATCCAAAGCTAGATGTTCCTAAGATGCCCCTTATAAATATAAAAATATTAAATGATAAATTACAAAATCATTAGCTAAAAGTAACCAAAAATATGACACCCAAATCCAAAGATGGCTTCAAATAAATGAAAATAGCATATTCCCTCCACCTATCATAAGTGCATCATAATCCACGTTGACTTAGAAATTTAGTTTTGGTTTCAATATATTCATTTAAATATATCTTATGACACATTGTAATATACATCATAAGTTGGACAACAAGTGTAACTTCCTCTAGCAACTATTTTCTATGTCCCCTATATTTTCATATTTCCAATATGGGAGGCTTGAACATTGGAGGCCATATCCTTTGATGTAGGAGTGCCATTTGGGATTTTTTTTCCCCTTTTTCTAAACTATAGATATAAAAATGTTTATAATAGGAATCCATAGAAGTAATTGTAGAAGTTGAAAGCCAACTTCAGACCCCAAAGATCACCACAAATAACCTCTGAAAAAAAAGAGATGGAGACAAACAAGCAAGGGTGCTCTGAGTGAAAATGTATTCATCAGAGAGAGTAAATTATTACAATGATGAATTTATATAAAGGATATTGTGCAACCCTAAAAACCTAATAGGTAGACATTTATAATTAATATAATTATTAAATGTCACAAAATCTAACTAAAGTGAAATCTTAAGAGAGGAATAAAGGTAATTTAATCAACATGATTAAATTAAAACCTTTCTCTAACACCCCCTTAAGATGAGCAAAAGTGCAGTTACAAACAAGTTAGACAAGGTACCACAAGAAAATTACAACCAAATTAAACAATTCTCAAAGTGGAGAAATAGAGAAAACCTCATGGGAAAAACTCTACTCCAAAAAGAGATGAAAGAAATAAATGCACTAATAAAAGGATAGGAGGTGGATAACATGATGATACCCCCATAGATAACTTCTATCATATAAGTACATGTACAATGGTCTCCATAGGAGAAAAAGAAAGAGACTAGAAGGCCCCCCCATGAAGAAACTCTCACATATGGATGCCTGAGGTAGAATCCGAAAGAGATCCTGAAGCGGCATATAATATTCCTCCCCTTGGGAAGAAACGGATCCAAAGGACAATGTCGAAGAAACCCTGTGAAAAGAGAAGAACCAAGATGTCTCAAGATGTGTGCCATGATAGGATGTTGAAGAATCTCTCTGTCTGAACTGAAACAAAAGATGTCAAATCCAAACTGAACTGAAGACTCAAAACTACAACCTCTGAATGCACAGATGATGGTGGGCTAACAGGGAATATGGCTGTCAATAAAGAGGAGCTGAAAATCCTCAAAGTAATCCTCAATCTGCAATATAGGACTCTACAAACAAAGATGAAATGCCTGCAAGATAAGAATCCCAAGTAGCCATGTCTGAAAGATGTATGATGTCCTGCTTAGCTGAATCAATAGGAGCCAAAGAAGAGGCAATATCAAACTGATCAAGAACAACAGGAGAAGATGCCGATACAAGTATAATCTCAGTCTGAAGAGTAGGAACTGTGAGACAATTCCTCTGATTCATCGAATATAGAAGGGTGTCTAAATACTGAAGTTCCTTTAAAGTATCATGATCAAAAGGTGTGTTCTCTCTCCAACCAATGGGTACAAGACAATCTGAAGCAGGATCCTCTGGGAATGGAGAAAGACTGGGGTCTCCATAGATCTCCCAAAGATGTGTCCAAAGTGAGTGAAGACAATCAATGCCCGATATAGCCCACACAGTGTCAGAATCAACACTAGACAAAATAACTCCTACTATATGATTTCTAATGATATCCCAAGCTAGTTTTCCCTCTAAAGTTGTTGGTTCAGGTATGAGATCATACAAATAAGGCAACAAATTTAGCCACCTACAATGTGTAAGTATACTCTTTGCCCATGACTCATAATTACCCCGTTCCAGAAATACAACTAAAGGGTGAGTAGAAAAACCCATGATAACTCTTCAAATTAAAAATCTGAGACTAACTGACCTCAATACTGATAAATCAGATCAACATATGCCATCCCATGCAAACAAATCATTTCCAAGTGCTGAAACATCCAAGTAACTAACAGATGTGTGAAACACACAAAATACTGAATAAAAGGTACCTGGTGCAGATTCTGGAAAAATAAATTGCAGATCTGGAAAGAGCACAGAAACACCTTTCCAACGCCTATTCGTTTGCGAAAAATGGAGTTCGGACGCAAAAGATACGCCCTCAGGAGTGAAAAACACAAGTTCTGACTTTGACTGGCAAAAAAGACTGCAAAACGGAAAAATCAGAAAAAATATCCTCCATCAATTAGATCGGGCTCGGAACCAGCTTTCCAACGCCTATTTCCATTCGAAAATCCGAGCTAAAATGCCCAAGTTATGCCCGATTTAGTGCAAGTTGCTCAAAAGGGTTTTAAAAAAAATTGCACAGCCCTAAGGGGCTAAGATCTTCGGCCCCTGGTCATATGGACGACCAGGGGTCTGGCAGAAAGGTGCTGGGCGCGCGGCCCCTGGTTCTGCATGTGACCTTGCCGCTTGCAGGGGAAGCCCTCGGGGGCTGTCGGCAGGGTGCTGGTCACCCACGTGACCTGGGGCCAGCCGAGGTAAGCCCACGGGGGCTGCACAGCCCACCGGCGGCGAACCAGTGGCTCTGCCCGGCCCGGTGGCGCCCGGGTGGCCGCCCGGTGGCCGGTTGGTGGCGGACCGGCGGCGCCCGGGTTTAACACTGGCGGCGCAAATTTTTTTTAAAAAAAACTTTAAAAAATCAATAAAAAATTGATTTTTTTTTAATTTTCTGCCTCGATCTGCGTGCCCTGGGGCCGTACGGCCTTGGGGCAAAAAAATTTTGCCTCCCAGATCAACTGTAGCCAAACTGGGCTTGCCTTATATGAAAATATAGGTTCTTGGCCTCTCTGAATCCAACCGTGAGGTCCGTTTGGGCCCAAAATGCACCCAAAAAATGGAGTTACCCAGATCCACTCAAAATCAGCCGGAAAACCTCTGAAAGCCAGATCAAACCCTCGAAGCTCCAAATTCTTCAGAAATCGAACAGGAAGCAGCAGGTCTGGAGCTCTGATACCATGTAGAAGTTGAGAAAGCCAACTTCACAGACCCCGAAGATCACCTGCATGCAAATAACCTGTCACAGAAAGAAGAGATGGAGACAAACAAGCAAGGGTGCTCTGAAAGCTGAAAAATGTATTCATCCAAGAGAGAGGAAATTACAATGATGAATCCTTATAAAAGGATATTGTGCAACCCTAAAAGAAACCCTAATAGGTAGACATTTAATAATTAATATAATTATTAAATGTCACAAAATGCAACTAAAGTGAAATCTAAGAGAGGAATAAAGGTAATTTAATCAACATGATTAAATTAAACCTTTACTCTAATGAATGTTGAGTGAACCAAATTTTTATTTTACTCATTTAAAATGAAGTCTATTGCCCAAAATTTGAGTTTTTTTATGTTTCATAGCTGGAAAACTACATTATTTTTATACTTAACATTGGGATCAAAGTTGAGACACATTTCTAATATATGCATATATTTTGAACACCTTATGAAATAAAATGGAGTACCAATACACTTATGAACTAGTTTCTAGGGATTGAGAGGCCCATATACTCATAACACCACTTAAAACTTTCTATGATCATTTCCTTCATCAATACATTTGTAGTGTTATACCAAGTATCAATTTAATTTAGCATAACCCTCCGATCATCTACCATATCATGAATAATATGATACTATAAATTAATATTCTTTATCCTTGAATAAAATATCAAGTTCTTTTCCATACATATGACACATTGATTGTCACATAAAATTTTAATACCTCTTACACCCAATCCCACATATGAACATAATTACTTAAGCTAGTTCACTTCCTTACAAGGATGAATAGTTTCCATGTACTTTAATTTTATAGTGGACAAAGTGATCAAAACCTAATTTTTTTCATCCAAATGATAACACCACAAAGAATAAAGCTCGAACATGTGCACTGGTGGATCTCCTACTGACAACTCACTAACGTAACTTAAATCCACAAATAATTGATAGTCACTATTTTTTCCCCCTCTACAATTACTATAATAAAAAATGAAGTACTTATAAGTAACCTACAAATGTCAAAAGACCCTTTTCACTACATCTCAATCTAATCTCTAGGATTAGCCATAAAATGACTAAGGACTTCCACTACTTAATTGATGTATAGTCATGTATAGACCATAACATACATTAGTATCCCAACAACACTAGCATAAGATACTTTGGAAATATCCTCCATCTCACTAGGAGAATTCAAACACTACTTAATTGATTATTTAGTCCCCTTTGAAATATAGGAGTACACAATTTTTTACAAGTTGAGATGTTGAATATCTCTAAGCTCGCATACTTTCTTTAGCCCAATCATATATTTTTGTTATCTCTACTTATTTTGATTTCCATCCCTAGGATGAACCTAGCCATCCTAACTATGCATGCCCTTCTTTTTAATCAAAAATTAACTTATCATCAACAAATAATACAATAATACAAAAATCCATCAATGTCCAAATTTTAATAGATGGAATGATTTGATTTAGACCTCAAAAATCTCAATCCCAAAATAAATGTATCAAAATATTTGTGCCAAATCCTAGGAGAGTTCTTAATACCATACAAATATTTCTTCAACTTGTTAACAACATTATTCCCCTAATTTAATGTGATGCTTTTGATGGGACATAAATCTCTTCTTTCAAATCACCATAAAGGAAATTTATTTCCATGTTCATGTACTTAACATAAAATGAAATTTTGTTGTAGCAAGTATTGAAAATTGAATGGATATTAGCTTAGCAACTAGGGAGAAAATATCACCATAATGAATTCCCTCAATTTGGGAATTATCCCTTTGTGACCATTCTAACCTTATACTTCTAAACACTTCTATTTGAACCAATTCTATTTTTGAACTCTTAGGTGCATCTAATGAGTTTGAATCGACTAGGAATAGGTATTAGGTCCCATGTACCATTTTTACTCAACACAAAAACTCCTCATTCATAGCCACCTTCTAGGACTCTACATCATCCATATCTATAGTGTCATTTATTTTCCTAGACTAATGTTTGTTATTAATGAAAGAAAAATACATCTCCAATCAAAATATGTATACCCACTTCTTTATATTTCTATCAAGTGGCTCATTTTACTAAATAAGATGGATATTCTATCTCTTATATTTTTTTTAAAACTATTTGAACTTTCTTCATTATTAGATCCTTTGTGGGATTTTGATTTAGATTTTGTGGTATTTGGGGATAAATGAACTATGTATTTATTTTCATCTTTTCATGGCTATAAAGTAATGAAATAATACTTAACTTATCTAAAGATAACACTTCTACTATATACAACTCTCTTAACCATAGCATCTTGAAGCTTATACTCTCTCACATGAATACCATAAATGATGAAGATATATTTATATCCTTTTGAGGCTAATATTTTTTGTCATGGTGGTTTTCCAAAGGTGTATCTTATGTAATCTTTCTTTTTTAATTTGATCCTTGCACTATGGTTATTTAATAAGCATGTATGCATGCTTTTCTCTCATAAGCTTATGTAGGAAATTATTTGATTAATGTGGTATCTTCATAACAAATTGTACTAGAGATTTGGTTGTTGATAAGGAAGGTGAAAGCTTCCTATATTTTTTTAACCCTTGTTTCAGAAAAATGGTGCAAAGTTGAATCCATGGAAATGTTTAAAATATTTTAGACATTTCAAAATATAAGGTTTTTTGTGCAAGTTGTGAAAATTGTAGAGTTGGGGTTTTGGAAATTTCAAATTGTAGCTTTTTTTTTTCTATGTTCACCAAGAGAGTTTTTAGGAGGAAGTTGCATAAATTACCTCTTGGACTAAAACAGACCTCACCATTGGATCCAATAGGCCCAAGATAATATGTACTTATATAAAGTTTGCAAGATTTGACCACTAGGGATTGAAGGAAAAGATGCACACTTATGTAATTGTATAATCATATGGTACTATTGGTTGTAAAAAATAAAAATAAAAATAAAAATTCATATGTAATCAATTTAAAAAATAAAATTAATGGGTGGTATTGGGTCCAAAAACTCCTATACCACAAATCCTTATGAATAAGTGATAGTAGAGTACACATGTATATGTCATGCTAGAACTTAGTTGGCCTCAGATTAATGGTAACAATGGAGAAAAATCTTATCCCTTGGAGTCAAAAATTCATCAAGTAAGCCTAGGTTTATCCGCTTGTGGGTTTTAAAGAAATTAAAAATTTAACCATAGCACTAACTTAGAAACTAAAAACTTCCTTTGACAAGTAACAATCATCATTGTGTGAACATTCCTTTCTAATTATGAAGTGGTTAGATGGAGCGCTCGAGCGGGACAGTACGTGGGGGAGGCATATCAAATTCTGCGCAGGCGGGAGATGAAGAATCGGATGAAGAAGATGATGGTGGCGGGTGGACTCACAGTTTTGGGGTCTGCCCTATTTGTGGTGGATTGGTATCAGGGTTTGTTGGTGGTAGGCGGAAGGATTTGGCTGTCTATAGATGCCCTTCTTTCTTCCTGGGGTTGGTTGTGTGTCCATGGGGGGTCTGGTCTTTGGTTGAGGCCAGATTTATGCCTGGCGACAGTATTCTTGTGGAGGGTCGTGCTTCTTCTTTCGAGGGGTGGCCTCTTTCTCCCCTTTGGTGGGTGGACCTTCCTCCTTTGTTGGTGAAGGAAGTTTCAGGTTGGGTCAGCTTCTTTTCTTATCTTGGGCCCCTGCCTTCTTATGATTTTTTGTTTTTGTCTGGGTGTTTGGAGGCTTCCTATTTTTCTGTGGGTCTGTGTGGTAGATGGCATTGCCCTGATAGGATGAGCTTCATAACTGTTTATTTTAGGGCTTGTGTTGCCTTTGCTTGTTCTCAGTCCTTTCACAAATTTTTGGTAGTTTCTCAGCCCCTTCTTGGCCCCTGTTCTCATCTGGTTTCCTTTTACTTCTTGGGGGTTTCGTTGTTTTTGTTTTTTCTGTTGGGATATCTGGTGGCTGTTTCAACCCTGACTAGGAGTGCTCTTTGTTTGTTTATCTGAGGGTTGCTTTGTTTGCTTCAGCTTCAGCTCTGTCCCTTTGGTAGGAAAATGTTGGTTTCATTATTTCTTGTCTCTCCTTGTTCCTTGAAGCGCTGTTTGTTTTATTGGGAGAGGTGCTTCTGCCATGGAGTCCTTCAGGGCCTCTTTGGGGTGCTTTCCTTTTTAGGATGGGGTCTGTGTGTCTTTGTTTATTTCTTCTGACCTCTGGGTTTTGTTGCAGTGGGGGTTTATCTATCCCTCGCCTTCTTGGTTCCATGGCTTTGCTTTTCAAGCCGCTTTCGGTGCATCCTTGGGTTGTTTTGGTCTTTCCTATGGAGGTGGTCCTATCTTCTATTGAGGGGGAGATGGATGTGGCTGGAAGTGACTATTCTCCTATAGAGGTGGAGTGGGATGCGGCTTGTTGTGCTTCAAAAAGCTGTTGGGGAGCTTTTGAAGCCCTGTTTTATGGTGGTTTGGGTTGTGATGGGAACCTACATGCTGCGCTGTTTTCTTTATCTTCTATGGAGGTGGAGATATTGATTTGGAAGCAGATCTTTGAGACTTTCAACCCCACGATCATTGACAGTTGCAGCTACGAGAAGCTGGGTTTTCTTTTCTATAGAGGTGGAAAGAACAAACAACTTTTGAAGGATACTGTTGGAGCTTTATGCTTTTGTGTTTACCTTTCCTATATTTTGGGAAGGGGTGCTTTGTTGGACTCTGCTACTTTTGCTGGTGGAGCTTTGATCATGATTTGTACTGTGAAAAGTTGTATTGGGTTTAAGGTCCCTATCAAAACCTTGTGTTATGGGCTGATGGTCTTGTCTATAACAATGGAGTGTAGTGGGCTGTTGGGCTCGTCAAAACCAACGAATTCAAGATTCAAGTGATTTCTTGATGCTCTTCTTGGCAACCTGCTGGCTTTTGGCTGGTTGCTATCTTGCTGTGTCCCTGGTTTGCTGCTGGTTGTATTTTAGTTTATCCTTTGTGTAGCTTGTTCGTCTTGGTGTGGGTCTAGGACCCCTGTAAGTCCTGATGGTTTCAGGTCCATTCAAAACCTGTTGTACATGGTTTCGGGTCCATTCAAAACCTTTTTTCCCCATCTATCAAAAACTTAGAAACTAAAAACTAAACCATATCACTACCACCCTAGCACTTCCTTTACAAAACCATTAGCATCAATGCAATATTGTAGTGTAGGAAAAAGTATCCCTTTTTCACATTTATTTTGGGAAATAATAATAATAAAATGAGCTAAATGATGCCTTAATTTAGTGTTGTAATATGTTTTACATATTCATATTAAGTTTAGGGCCTTATTTATTGAAATGGGCTTAATTGTGCCTTATTTTTGGTGTTGTAAGGTGTACCTTTATACTTTCACACTAGTCTAGGGATTTATTAATTAATTGAGGTTAATTTTCCTTGATTGGACCCTTTAATTCAAATCCAAGCATAATTAATTACAATTTCCAAGGGATAAAAACCAAAATTCACAAGTTCCATAACATTTAATCTTCATTGAGCAATGTGTGTCCTAGGTAAGTGACCTAGGATCCATTCACCATATAGAAAATGGGTCCTCACTTAGACCTAGGACCTAATTTCAAACTATTATTTTGGCAGTATTTTAATGATTCAAAATGTATATTCAGATGTCGGCTTGTGTTATTTGAATTTTGGGAAATAATGTTAAGATATGTATAAATAAGAGGTCATTTCACTGTGTTTCATCCTAAAATTTTTATATGACTTCATGAGATAAATATAGAGCATTATCAAGAGCATTTTAAGAGAATTTTCAAGGCAATTAAGAGCATATTTGTAGAAAATTATTGCAGAAATCAAGATCTTATTATCATGTCAAAGATTTCTTGCATCATGCATGTTGTTTGAGCTAATATGGTGATGTATAGTTCAAGATCTATTCAAGTATTCAAAGGAATTATTTCAAATCAATTTTCATGATCAAGATTCACATCCATTGAGGCCACTTCATGCTAGCTACAAACATGCATTCCAAGGTTTAATCGAGGGTTTGGTGAGTGGTGACATTGCATTGTTCATTCATCATTTCCTTAATGCTATTTTTTTTCATAATTTCAAAGTTTAAATACTCAAATGAGGTTTGACCAAGGAAACCCCCCATCACCAAAAACAACATTTTTCTCCTCTTGTGTTTTTGTTTGTAGGTTTTTAGGTGGAAGATCATTTGAAGAGAAAAATTGAAGAAAGTTGGAAAGTTGTCAAAGTTGCAAGGAAATTTTTTATTTCATAGAAATTCTTCTACATGATTTATTTTTGACTATCTGAAAGTGAGAATCGGGTATCTAGGAGTGTAGATATAGTAGAAAAGAACCCAAAAATGAATTTTGTAGAGCCCTAGCTAGGACCCATTTGCCACAAGGTGAATGAGTCCTCAGTGAGCTTCAAAAAGTGACTTTTGGTGATTGGTACACATCATTCTCCCTTTTCCAAATCTTCCTTTCGATTGGTGTTTCTAGTAGTTTTGAGTATATAGTCTTTTATTTTCATTTTATAGCTTACATTTTGGAGTTTATTTGATGGTTTTAATCTTTCTCCTCAAGTGTTATTTGACTGTACCCCTGTCCTTGCATAAAGGAGATTTTTTTTTATTTATACCTTGATTTGACTCACCTTTTTGGTTGTTAGTCATCTCATTGTTTGGATCTCATTTCTTGAGTGAAATAGAGGAAAATAGGATTATTTGTTATCATTTTGGTGAACCCCCCATTTTTCACCTTTTCATTGTGGTGAACATAAGTTTGGTCTTTGCATTTTTTGATTTTGGAGTCCATTTGCACCCTATATTTAGATTTGGAATTCATTTGCATCTCTTTGCATGGAATTGAGTCTCATTTAGGGTGTCTAGTTTGCAATTAACTTTGCATTGCATTTAGGGTTTTAGGAATGTATTTTTACATTCTTTATATATGAAAATACAAAGAAATTAGTCATTCACATATCATTTACATATTATTCATCATATTCATTTTCATTTGAAAATTAAAACAAAATTGCATATCAAATTAGGTTTTCTAGGTTGTCATTTTGTCACATTTTGTATTTACATTCAAACTTCATTTCATAGAAAAAACAAATTGTAAGTTGTTGTATCAGATCAAAATCTAGAAACCACCGAAATTAACTCATAAATCTATAAAATTATTTTCAAAACCCTAACCTAGGAACCATTTTCCCTAGGGTGAATGAGTCCCTGATCAGGGTCATTTCTTGATTTTCTAGACATTAAAACATTCATTTCTATATTTTTGTTTGTTATTTTCAGATCTTTGTTTCTATTTGCATAATTTTTGTTTCTTCAATTTGGTCATATTTAGCTTCATTTGATAAAATTAGTGCATTGTGTGATTTCAAAATTACATTTACAATATATAATTTTCAAGTTTTTGCATAGTGTAATTTCATAAAATTATCTTGTTTAGAATCTGAAAATTGCATTTACATAATACATTATAGGTCATTTCCTAGCATTTGACCCTCTTTCCATTTTGGGTTGACATTGAGTTTTTGAATCTTGTATGAGATTTACAACTTGGTGTCCTATTATCAATACTATTGTGCAACACAGTTCGAGACTCATGTTATCCCGTGATACACCATTTGCCATGGATCTTGGGTTTTCCAGCTCTTTCACTAATAGTGTTGATAATCAACCCTCTATGGATCAAATATTGCATACCTCATTTCCAATGACTTCCTTACCTATAACTAATATGCATAATGCTACTCATATCCTGCAAGAAAACATAAGATTGATAGATGAAGACTTAGAGAAATTGAAAAGTCTTGTGAGTCCTGATATGGTAGATAACATAAGAAATTTTCTTAAAGATGAACAAGGAATATAATTTTTTTGTAGAATCACTTACATCATTAACAAGCTCTTTAAAAATAAAGAAAATGATGATATACATGCCTCGGTCAACTTTATTTAAGCTAAACCTCATAAGGGCCAAACCAAAATGCCCTTGATATTGCTTTCTCACAAAATTACATAATCAAACATGCACTCGATAGTCCTCTTCACATAGCTAGAAGAATCAATGAAGAGCCTACCAATGGAATTTTAATTGATCCCGCCTATGTAGAGAATGTGATCATCGAAAAATTCCTATTTGTGCATGAACTTTATCTAGATACATATGAAATACTGAAAGAATCAATCAAAACAGATGATGGTAATGGTTTTTCTTTCCCTATGATTGGCTCGATAAACCTCCCTCTAAATGTTGGACTAAAAGAATTAAATGTCTCATTCACCACCATCTCAATGTTAGATTAGTTTTGTGTGAAGTTAGGTTATCCATGGATTTTCTCCATGAATTACATCCCATCAGTTGTGCATAAATGTTTGAAGTTTCCCTTTGGTAATGAAATCTTTCCTATGCACCATAGTGGCTTTAATCCTATGTCTTCCCATGGGAACTTTTCATTGGATTTCTTTTGGCCTGAGCCTATTGAACCTATTAGACCTTGCGATGACTTCATTTTCATATCATACAAAAAGTTTAAGGGAAAGTGTATAGTAGAAGTATCCCTTAGAAATATGCCTCAACCCATGATTGAGCCACCTATCCTCAAACAAAAATCCCTTCCAAATATCCAAGAGAAGCCTATTACAAATCCTCTTACCATTTCATATAAAATACCATGAGACAATAAAATCAATCCCATTGTGCCTTCTAAAGTAAAAAATGTTTACAAAGCCAAATAGAAAGTGGTTGAACAACCTCCAATGGTTCCTTTCATTCCTCCCCTAAGGGAAGAAAAGAAACCTATGGTTGAAAAAATTTCTCCTACAAAAACCCAACTTGAAAACATAATGAGAAGAAATTGAAATGATAGAGAGCATAGGCATATATGTTGTGCTATTGCTTGTATGTTACAAACTAAAGAAGAAAATAATAACATAGAAAATCAAAATCCAAACTTGTCTCCAATAGTGCATGATATATCTTCACCCTCACCATAGCATAAACAACAAAAAACTCCTATGGACATTATCATTCATCATCCTATTGTGGTTAATTTAGATGATGATATTGATATTGAAAAGATTGATGAACAAGTGCATAGCGAGTTGAATTCATTGTTCTCCTCTTCTATGAACTTAAATGATAATTATCCTGAACACAAGGGAAATAGGTGTCCACCTTTTAGGAGATGGAACTCTAGGACCTATTTCGTGCTTTAGTTCATTAGGAACCTATATCTTTCAACCAAGTGACTTGATTGAGGAATGGGCTAGGGGTTTCCTTGGTGTTATTAAACACGAGTTCACCATTAAATGAAGCTACAAAGGATAAATACAAACACTTATGCACAAAACCATAGAAACTTGAGAACATGAAATCAGATTGACAAAAGAGAATGAAACAAAAGGGTGCCTAGAAGAATGAAGAGGTCAAAACAAGATCTATAAACCCTAAAAACTGTTCCCTCATATTACACCAGGACTATTATGCCAGGTTGGGTGATTTAGTTCCACTCTAGGGTTTGACTAATATTTTTGTAGCCTCTAGTGATCTTTTGTAGCTTCCATCTTGTCTGATCTTCAAGCCTGAAAAGTCTGAATTCTAATTTGTAGGTGAGTTTCCGTGAAGATGACAACTTCTTGAAAACTTTGACAACTTTGACAACTTTTTCTTCGAAGGATCTTCAAGCTCCAATTCACCTACATCTGCAAACACAAATAGAAAGGGAAAATGTTGTTTTCTTAAGGAATAGGGGTTTTCCTTGGTTAAACTCCATTTTGGTAATTAAACCTTTCAATGAAATAGAATAACATGAAAGAATGATGAATGAACAAATGCAATGTTGCAACTCACCAAACCCTTGAAACAAAGGCTACAAACTTGTGTGAAATGGCTAGCATGAATGTTGATCTTGACTCTTGATTAAATGCTTGAATGCTTTGTCTTGAATGCTTTCTTGAATCATGAAACCTACATCACAAATGTTAGCTCAAGAACACACATGATGCATGAAGACTTGACATGATGCTTGAATCTTGAATATAGCTCCAAATCCTTGATGATTTTCCCTTGAGTGCTCTCTTGATGACTTGAAAACTAGTTAGATAGCTTTTTGGGAGAAATTATGTGAAATAACCTTGTATTTATACTTTTGTATGCCTTGTTCAATGTAACATTTAAAATTAGGCCTCGAGACCTAGGTGGTACCCATATGCCCAAGGTGGCATATGAGTCCTAGATCCCTAGATATGGAACAAAACCAAAAACATTGAATTATGATATGTCATTTATTAAATTTTGGGATTATCCATAGGAAAATGCATAAATTAATTAGGCTTATGGATGAAAAAATATTAGGGCATAAATAAGCCATGTTTTAATAGGGAAGGCCCAAATAAGTGTGAAAATATAAAGGGATACATTTTTCTACACTACATTTAGCCCAAAATTTAGTGAGAGGATAACCTTGCATCAAACTCACACTAAAGTAGAAAAATTTGCATCAAGAGGGGTCCAAGTGTACCAATGCTAGTGAGATAGGATAACAATGATCAAGAGGGTTGTGCAAGCACCCAAAATAAATATCATATGGAAAACCATCATAGGAACAAAATAACACACATGTAAATGATATATGAAGCAACAATAAGGTACAAGCATACGCTATCAAAGACATAAAGAAGAAAAAAAAAGGGGTGGATCAAGCCTCAATATTCTGTCTAATGCGACGTGGATGAAGTCTAAGTTTTTTTTCCAAAGAAACGTTTACAATTGGAACATTTTGTCCACTATGCAAATAAAATACATGATAACACGAGCTATTGGAATCCAGTATCCACTAGGTGAGCCCCTAGAGAAGTGAGACACATACACATGCGACTGCTATGTGCCCACATAGACAAGCAAGTGGCTATGGGAAATTCATTCCTATGGTGGGCTCCCATACCTACTAACAATACCAAAGCTATACCTCCTGATCTAACTTTGATAAGGTGCCACAAAATGAAAATAACATGAAAGTAAATATTTTTTCAAAGGGAATTTTCTTAGTTCATGTAAGGTCTCTTCTTAGGGAACATCATGCCTAATGTCTCCAAGACATGAAAAATCAAATAAATATCACACTATCAGAGGAAATAAAACCCAGGTACACCACCAAGAAAAGGACGCATCAAAAGAAGAAAGAAAAATGCACAATGAAACATGAGAACTATCGAAAGATAATGTCAATGTATGCCCCCACTTTAATGCAATTGCTAACACCATTGTTGTGAGCAATCTTCTTTAAAGTGGCCAATGAAGAATACATGAGAGATTATTCAGAAATCCCTCATATGCCAAGTCATATGTTCCTAAATCAAACTACATCCTGATTAAGGGAGAGGAGGAAAGGGGTTGCCCCCAAAATGTAGTGCTAAAAATAGAAAAAAAAGTATGTCACATGCAAGCCAAATTAAGGCATGTCATCCACATCCCAAGATTTCTCTTATATATACATGGTAGGTGGTCAAATACCCAAAAGAGACAATGACAAGTTCCTTACAAGGACAAGATTCCCCCACTTAGTGCATGACAAGGATGAGCCAAGATGATTAATGAGAAACTTGAAAATCAGTAGCAATTAGAGGAACAAGGTGCTTCAACACAAGGAAGAGTACCACAATCCTTAAGATGTTGAATTTTATCTGTCAAAGCTTTACATTCATTATTAGAATGACCATGAACTCTATCATATGTGCAAAATGAATTCTTGTAGTAAAATTTCTTTTGTATTCTTGGAGGGAGAGATATCAAATGATCTTGGAGGAGTCTCAACAAGATACTCTTGTGGTGAAAATAAGATGTTACTTTATTTTTCAACAAAGGTATCTCTTGCTTAGTACTAGGTGTCACACTTACACAAGACTCTTTAGATTACGAGATGTTGTTCTCTCCTTGAACGGAGGGGGTAAAATCTAACAAAATCCAATCATTATGAAGACATTTCCTAGGAGTGATTTGTGTGATGACATTAACGTTAAGTGAAGAGTTCTTTGTTTCTTTCATTTATTTCAAAGGAAAATAACCAAGACCACTAGTTTCTATGAATTTAGGATGTACTAATGTTAAAGTTGGCTTAGAAGAATCTTTTGTAAGAGTGTTGATATTGAGTGAAGGCTTGCTTGCTTCTTTTGAGGGAAAATAACTAAGACCATTAGTTGTTTCTTGCATGTTAAGCTCTATAGGGACATAGATGCCTTGTTCTCTAGCACCACATCCTTTTCCACTATACCCAAGTTGTTTCATAAGTTCATAACCTCTTCCATAAATGTTTTTTATTTCTTTTGGATTCAATGATTTCTCATATTCAACTTCATCAAATTTTCTTGTGTAATTTTCTTCTTCTTCTAAAGTAGTTGAGGTGGATGCTTTCGAATTTTGTTTTGACATTAATACTTTTTTTATTCCCTTTTTAGACTCTTTATTTATGATCTTGTATTTTCCCATGAATGTATGTATGAAATCTAAGGAACTCAATCATCTTCCAGTAACTTCATGACTTTTTCAATATGCTTTTCTTTTTCTTTCTCTTGCATAGGTTCCACTTGTGTAGTTGGTGTCAATATCTTCAAAGGATTTTCCTTTCCTTTCTCAATGTTCAAATAATTGTTTGGTTCAGGGTTGGATTTGATTGTATATAATTGTTTTTGTAGACATACTTAATTTTACGATGAAGGGTAGAAGGTGACCCATTTATTACATGAATCCATAGCCTTCCTAAAAGAATATTATACAAAATATTGAATGAGGCATAACATGGATAGGAGTTTAAAATGTAACCTTTCCAAATTTAATAGGTAGTGTAATCACACCAAGAAGTTGTTTTCCTCCGTTATCGAACCCACAAATGGATAAATAATCTAGTTGTACTTGGCTTTTTTCTACTTAAATCTTGTCCAAAATATTTATGCTACATACGTTAAGGACCGAACCATTGTCAACAATAGTTATTTTTATCCTAATCCAATTATGCTGAGCTATTATCATTAAAGCTTCATTTTATTTTTTCTCTATTAACGGAGGTAACTCATCTTGATGGAAAGTAAGTTCTAAGCTGACTAGATTTATAGCTTGAATTTGGGATGCTACTTCATTTGATTGCACATTAGGAGGGGTAGGAACTTGTTGTAAGGAAATTTGAATCATGTTATGATAATGAGGGGAGGCTTGAATAAGGTCCCATAATGATATCTTAGCAAGAGTGTTCCTAAGTTGTTTAAAAAGGTCGTACTCCTTTCCACTTTGTAAAGGAAAAAGAGGAGCACTAGGAAAGATAGGTTGAGACAATGGGATGGATGATGGATTTGTTTGTCTTGGTTGCAAATTGTTTCTAGTGTTATATGTATGAGCAATGGTATTGTAACTCGATTACTGCGACATATTATTCTTAGGTGGTTTGAGGATGAGGACAGGCTTGTTTTGAGTTTGCGGTTGGTTTGAGGGTTGGTATAGGATGATTTTAGCCTTAGGAGGTTCAATAATTAAAGGATCTCTAGGATGTATAAGAATTTGAGGACTCCAGGGAGTTCAAATGTTCATAACCTCACCAAATTTATCCTAATTTTATGATCTCTTAGTGAAGGGGAATCTATTGCCACTTCATCATCTTCATCTAAGGAAGTCACATCACTATTATTTGAAATACATGTGCCAATTTTCTCATTTTATTGCATCATGATATCCTCCCTAGTAGTAGAGTTTTTAGGAGAATTACAAACTAGATGTTCATGAAATTCAAAGGTTGGTTCTTCTAAAATGACTTCATCACAAGTGAGTTATCAATAGATGGATCTTCTTGCCTATTAATGATGGAATTCTCTTATTCAATAATGTTTTCCCTAGGGGAAGAGAGACAAATAATATTCTCATGAATCTCATCAATTGGATTTTATAACATCAAAATATCTTCTTTAGAAATAGTAGATATATTAGGAGAAGGCCCAATTTGATTGTTATGATTGTCCATGATTTTATCCTTTTTCTCTAAGGTATCATTCTCTTGTGCCATAATATCTATCCTAGTAGGAGAGCTTCTAGGGAAAGGAGCAAACAAGAGGTTCATCACATTCCATGGTTTTTGTAAATTAGCTTCATCACAAATAGAGGAGGCATCAAGAGAAGGACAACTATAATTTTCATGCTTACCGATGATTGGAATTTTTCATTCAAATATATCTTTCCAAATGGTAGGAGAAGTAGGGAAGGGATGCATAAGATTCTCATGACTCTCAATAAGTGTATCTTCTAACACCAAACTATCTTCTTCGCTCTGAGGAGGGATATTAGGAGAAGGATAAATGGTTATCTAAAATTACATCCCCATGTCCTATAATGTCTTCCCAAGAGAGGTAGGAATGTCATAGCTCTCAATCATTGGATTTCTTAACACCAACATATCCTCCTTAAAAATGTGATTTTCACAATTGTCTATGATTGTATCATCTTTCACTAAAGCGTTCTCACAAGTAGGGGAGGTGTTTGGATATGAATAGAGAATAGGTAAAGTAGTTTCAATAATAATATCTTCCCAAGGGAGAGGAGAGGGAAACAAAAGATTTTCATGATTCTCAATGATTGTATCTTCCTGTGCCATAGAAAAATGGCTCCTTTTAATTTTCATGGCCTTTTAGGTCTTGTTTCAAGGTGTTGGAACTATGTTGCTTTGATTTTATGTTGTGATGTATGGATTGAACATGCTTCTTTAGGTATTAAAACTTAAAGAATGACATATTGTGGAGGTGTTGTGAAGTTTTGTAAGACATTTCTACATTCTTCTAGACTCTATTTAATACAATTCACCTAAAAACCACCTTTTTTCTCATCAATAAGTCCTATATTTAAGTGTTGTAACAAACTTTCACACTCTCCTAGGCACATCTTCACTATTTACACCTTTCTAATGCTATATTTTGTCTCACATGACTTAATTAAGTGTATTTTTGAATGTTATCCCAACAAATAACATTAAATACAACATTATTCCTGACACTTTTTTTTAGGTCCTAGGTGGGATCCATTTGCCATGGGTGGTGAATAAGTCTCCCTTGGTCCCAAATTCAAAATATTTTAAATTTCCTTTCGGGATTTTATTCAAAATTACTTGATGTCAGCCTGTGGTGAGGTATGAATAGATACTAAGGCACAAGAATTGTATAAATAAGTGTTTTTCACCTCATTTTACATCGTCCATAATCTCCTAATTCATTCAAGAAATATCCTACACACTTCTCACTCATACAAGCATTCTACAACATCATTTCAAGCACTATTCAAGCACTTTGAAGCTACCATTGACATTACTTCAGAATTACAATATCAAGAGTTAGGTGAGTTGATATCATTTGGATGCTATTACTTTATCTTTCTCTTTCATTCCATTGTCTTTTCAAGGATTTAATTACCAAAAATGGGGTTTGACTAAGGAAAACCCCTATTCACTAACTATAATCATTTTCCCCCTTTTGCTTGTGTATTTGCAGCCTTTTTTTTGCAAATTTGATAGGTTATTAGGTGTTGAAGATTTATTTTTATGTAAACTAGGTGCTTCAAGTCAACATAAGTCAAATTCAAGCTTGGAAGGAGTTATTTGGCCATTTTTTGCAAATTTGACTTCGACAACCCGACAAGTAGATGTTTCTAGATCTGGTGTTGAAGAGTTGTCTCCTGGTTTTTCAAAATTTTGGGAGAGGAATGATTCACCACCTATGGTGAATAAGTCTCACCTTAGGACTGGAAACTTGAGTTTTGTTAGATTTTAGATCTCGACAGATAGAAATCAGCTCCCGACAGATTTTCACCAGTAGGTGGACTGATTCGCTACCCAGGGTGAATGAGTCCCACTGTGAAAATTTAGTAAAATTCACTAGCATTCCAAATAGTCTAGAAATCTCACACATCATCCAGATGCACTTAGATTTACCCATGTACTTTCTGTTCTACATAATTTCTTCATTTTCATAGTTGTTTTCATATCATAATGTGTTTTCAAGCATAGCTTAAAATGCACTTTTTCATTCATTCTAGTTCATCTTAATTAGTAAATTGAATTTAGTTAAGTTCATTTACATCATATCACATTGCACACATCCTAATTTGAGTGTTACATAACCTTTTTTGGACCTAAATCTCTCTCCTTTTAGGTGAAAAACCCTAGAAGTGCAAGATCAAGCATTTAGGTTCCCAAAAATCTATGTTTCATTTTGGTGAACCTGACATTTGAACACTGTAAATTTATGATTTCATTCATATCTTGCATTCTAGTTTTCATTTGCATTAGCATTCAATTAGGGCATTGATTTGTTATTGCATTCTAGGACCTTTCATTTTTCATTAGTGAAACATTCATTTAGTTTTCATTTTTGAATTCAATTTCACTGAAAAAAGTAAAAAATTGCATTCTACATTTGTAATTGCATTCTGTAGAACGTTTAAATCATCCTTAAAATTCTGAAAAACACAAAAAAATTGCATCATGGGACTCATTGGCCACCCAGGGTGAATCAGTTCCTGTACACATTTTAGATAGTAGTTTTGTGCTTTTTTTGGCATTTTCCTACATTTCTATTTTTTGTATTTGCATCTCTACTACAGTTAGCAGATTTTCTATCATTTGCATTTTACAATCTTATATTAGCTTTCAGTTCCATCCATCCCTCCTTTGTGGTACTTGCATGAGTGTTTGGTGCCCTGTTGATAATACTTTAGTGAGAAGAAGTTCTAGACTCATGGCATCCTGCGATAGCACTTTTGTTGTGGACCTTAGGATCTCATGAGCTCCTACTCCTGGTATGGAAAATGGTGCATTAGGCCTTGACAATGCCACTTCCAAGCTTCACCTTTCCATCCTATGCATGTTGACAATAAAAAAACTCTTTTGCAAGAAAAGGTCATTAATATTCATGAGGACTTTATACATTTACAACAAGATTTGTCACTTGCAAAAATTTCCACCACTGCTATACTTGCTATTGAGAACCTTCATTGCTTAATTGAGAGTGATGATGGATTGCAAGTGCTAATTTTTTTTTTTGAGATTTACAATAAACATGCCTCTTCAACTACCCAATACACAAACATTCTTGTAAGCCAAGGAGCACCTCAAGTTCCTCCCCCTTCAACTATAGCTTCCATACCAACTTACACCAATCCACAAGTCCACACAACTATGCATCAACCTAATTATGTGGCTACTTCTTTTTCAATTTCCACTAGCATTCCTACTTCTTTTGTGGCACCACAAGTTCCTCCCACCACATTCACACCCCTTAGCATTCCTTTCACCTCCCCTAACATCAATTGGTGTATAATCTAACATAGATGAAAAAGTGACAGATTTCATCTCTCATTACCAATCCTTATATGCTCAAGTTGATGTCAAAATTCTAGATGCACATCTGTAGAAGATGTTTATTGAGAATTTGCACACCAACCTTCAAGATAAACTTACCATAATGAAATTTCCTTCATTCATGCATTTATGTACAACCTTATTTGATTATCAAAATTTGGTTTCAAGTCATGAGTCAAAATCCACTTCTAGCCAAGTTAACAAACCTAAAAACAACAATCACAACAAAAATCACACGCAAAATTTCCACAAACCTAACCAAGGCTTTTTACAGTTTAATCCACCTCCTTCACCACAACCGCAACCAACTCAACAAGTTCAAAATTCAATGGCTACTACTAAGACAATCGTGCTTTATCATTATGGCAATCTAAATAGACAATTCACTCCTTTACCTGGCATCCTCCATCATACAATGAACCAATTAATTCAAAAATGTATGATCACTTTACCACCTGTTCGACCACTTGATCCTAATCAACCCTTACCACCTACCTTCAAACCTAATTCTTATTGCCATTTTCATTGTCAAAATGTCCATGACACCAAACATTGCAAGTGTCTTAAACATTTAGTTCAAGACCTCATTAATTCAGGTGAATTGATCATTATGGGTGTTAATGATCAAGGCAATAAGTCTATTGTACCCCGTAACCAAAATTTGATTTTCACTAACCCTATGCCTAAACACACTACCTCGTTTGACAAGGCTAGTGAACCTTCAAAGCTTGATGTAATGACTATTGATACACATAACAAACAACCTAATACACATCCTATTGTTACCCAAGCTAGTATTGTGGATAAACTTGTAGCTACGATAGATGTTATTCCTTGTAAGGGCCAAAACACTAAATCACTTGATATTTTTTTTCTTCTAAGGACATACTACAAAAGCTTCCTGATGGTCTTCTCTACATGGCTGGTAGAATCTATGATAAACCTACTAATGGAATATTAATAGATCTCACTTGTAGTGAGAACGTGATCACATAAGATTTTCTAGTATTACATGATCTATATCAAGATGAATATAATAACTGACTGCATAGATTAAAACACATCATGGTTTTGCATGCCCTATGATTGGATTGATCATGCTACCTTTACAAATAGGACCTTATACCTTGGAGGTAAAATTTTCCATTATTCCACAATTTGACCAATTTCGTTTGCAACTAGGCCTTCCTTGGCTTTGCTCAATGAAAGTGGTCCCATCAGTTGTTCATAAATGCTTGAAGTTTCCACATGGAAATGAGGTATTCACCATACACCATAGTGGCTTTAATACTTTATCTTCCAAAGGTAACTTTTCATTAGAAACCTTTTGGCCTAAACCCATGGAACCTATGAACCCTTGTAAGGACTTCTTTTACATTGCTTATCAAAAGTTTAAAGCCAAAAAGATACCAAAATTATCTCTTTGTAACACATCTCCATCCACCTCCACCCATCCTATCCTAGATGAAACCATGATTACACCTGAATCCAATATTGAACAAACCATCAAATCTTTTGAAAAATCCTCTCTTGACACTTCCTAGCCATCGTTTAAATGACCACAAGAAAATGAAATAACTCATGTCCTACCTCCTCGTATCAATCAAGTGTATAAAGCGAAAGAGAAAGTGGTTGATCCATCCTCTTTGGTTTCTCCTACTCTTCCCCCTTCAGATGTGGAAGAACCTATGATGACTCAATCTGCTCTTACATCTCAACAACTCCAAAACAGAATTAAACGAAACTGTGGTGCTCGGGAATGTTAGAGTCACCCTCATCTCTTTGCTCATCAATCCCATATGAATAATAATAAAGACAATCAACCTCCACCCTTGATAGAAGTAACAATCAATCTCTTTGTGTCATTCTTCCAGTTCTATGTGTATTTGGGGAATGATGACAATTTT
Organism: Sequoia sempervirens; assembly: GCA_007258455.2. NCBI lineage: Eukaryota > Viridiplantae > Streptophyta > Pinopsida > Cupressales > Cupressaceae > Sequoia > Sequoia sempervirens. The sequence continues at coordinate 267,366,855 of VDFB02353493.1, forward strand.
GTGCTCTTTCATAATAACATTGCAGCAACGAGCATACTGACCCCAAATCCATAGATCCCTTATGTGTTTGGTGTATTTTATTTTCTGGGGGGAACTCCCTCTCTTTGTTTTTCATTTTTCCTTGACATGACATAGCCTAACTTTGAAACATTTGACTTGGCATAGAGCTTTCCAAGTTGGATCTCATGTCTTGTTTTCTTTTTGCATTTTCTTTTCTTCTCTACTTTTAAGTAATTTCTCATAGAACAATGTGTAGCAATTCCTTTAAAGTGGGGGGAATACATTACCATTATTTCATTTTCATTCATGCTTCTTAGTGTAGCCTTGTTGTTTACGTGATGCATTTGTCACTTTGTGGATGATATTGGGTGTGATGTCCTTCATAAGCGTGATCTTTCTAAGCATACTACATTCCTCTTGGTAGCCTAATGCGACACACTACATCCCATAAGTTTTGAATATACTATTATTTGATTGGTCCTTTCTTGGAGACATTAGACACAATGTTCCCTAAGTGACTGAACTTGCATAAATTGAACAAGACTCCTTTGAAAATTTCACATATTACACTTTTTTCATTTTACATTCTACATTTTTTCCACCTTGCATAACTCAACTTGCATGATTGTGGTACCTTTCCTTTTTGTTCATGGATTTTTCCTTGTGGTGCCTTGTTAAAGTTATCAAGTGGTATAACTTTTTCATGGTTGAGTGGGAAGCCCAACTAGTGGCATGACTTTTCCCCATAGCCACTTTTGTGTTTTGTGAGTGCATACCAACTAGCATATGTATCTTACTTTTCAGGCTTTCTCACCTTGTGGAAAACTAGTTCTGTGGCCCTAGAGTGAGTATACATATGGGCCTTCTCACCCCGTGGAAAACTAGTTTTATGGCCCTAGAGTGAGTACACATTCTCTCTTTTAGACAATCAGTATAGATCTCTTTTCACAACTAGTTGGATTGATGATCGAAGCTTCATCTAATTCTTTTCAACACTTGTGTGTTCCTTTGTCCTTATGCCTAGTTTTCCATGGGATCTTCATCCTGGGGGCTTGATCATCCCTCTTGATTGTTGTATTCCATCTTTCTAACGTAACTGCATTCAAACCATCCCCTCAATATTCATGGCTACTTTAGTGTGAGTTTGAAGTAGGTTCACCCTCTCACTAAAGTGGGGGCTAAATGTGCCATAGAAAAATGGCCCCTTGTCATTTTCATGGCCTTTTAGGTCTTGTTTCATGGTGTTGGAACTATGTTGCTTTTATTTTATGTTGTGACCTAGCTTGAACATGCTTATTTAGGTATTAAAACTTAAAGAATGACATATTGTGAAGGTGTTGTGAAGTGTTGTAAGACATTTACACATTCTTCTAGACTCTATTTAATACAATTCACCTAAAAAATCACCCTTTTTTCATCAATAAGTCCTACATTGAAGTGTTGTAAAGTCTTGTAACAAACTTCACACTCTCCTAGGCACATCTTCACTATTTACAACTTTCTCATGCTTTATTTTGTCTCTCACATGACTTAATTAAGTGTATTTTTGAATGTTATCCCAAAAAATAACATTAAATACAACATTATTCCTGAAACTTGTTTTTAGGTCCTAGGTGGGACCCATTTTCCATGGGTGGCGACTGAGTCCCCCTTGGTCCCAAATTCAAAATATTTTAAATTTCCTTTTAGGATTTTATTCAAAATTACTTGATGTCGGCCTGTGATGAGGTATGAACAGATACGAAGGAACAATAATTGTATAAAAAAGTGTTTTTCACCTCATTTTACATCCTCCATAATCTCCTAATTCATTCAAGCAATCTCCTACAATCTTCTCACTCATTCAAGCATTCTACAACATCATTTCAAGCACTGTTCAAGAACTTTGAAGCTACCCTTGACATTACTTTAGAATTATAAGATCAAGAGTTAGGTTAGTTGATATCATTTGCATGTTATTACTTTATCTTTCTCTTGCATTTCATTGTCTTTTCAAGGGTTTAATTATGAAAAATGGGGTTTAACCAAGGCACACCCCTATTCACTAACCCTAATCATTTTCCCCCTTTTGCTTGTGTATTTGCAGCCTTTTGTTTGCAAATTTGATAGGTTATTAGGTGTTGAAGATTTATTTTTATGTAAACTAGGTTCTTCAAGTCAACATAAGTCAAATTCAAGTTTGGAGAGAGTTATTTGTCCATTTTCTACAAATTTGACTTTGGCAATTTGACAAGTAGACATTTCCAGATCTGGTGTTGTAGAGTTGTCTTCTGGTTTTTTAGAAATTTGGGAGAGGACTGATTCCCCACCTATGGAAATGATTCCCTCCTTAGGAATGGAAACTTGAGTTTTGTTAGATTTCAAATCTTGATAGACAAAAATCAGCTCTTCGAAGTTTTTCACCAGTAGGTGGACTAATTCACCACAAGCCGAATGAGTCCCATTGTGAAAATTCAGTAAAATTTACCAGCATCTAGACACTCTAGAAATCTCACACATCATCCAGGTGCACTTAGGTTTACCCCTGTGCTTTTTGTTCTACACAATTTCTTCATTTTCATAGTTGTTTGCATATCACAGTGTTTTCAAACATAACTTAAATTGCACTTTTGCATTCATTCTAGTTCATCTTAATCAGTCAATTTCATTTAAAAGTTAAGTTCATTTACATCATATCACATTGCACACCTCCTAATTTGAGTGTTGCATAAGCATTTTTGGACCTAAATCTCTCTCCTTTTAGGTGGAAAACCCTAGAAGTGCAAGAGCAAGCATTTAGGTTCCCAAAAATCTATGTGGTACTTCCTTCACCAAGATACCTTCATCATTAATAGGAGAGGTATCAGGTGAAGAAAAACTATGATTATCATGATTTTCTATGCTTACATCCTCTTTCACTAGAGACTTCTCACAAATAGGAGAGCTATTAGGGGATGAGGGAATGATGGGCAATGTGGTAGCATGGAATATGCCAACAAGCTCAATCTCTTTCACTAAGATACTTTCATGACTAACATGCTTGCTAATGCCTTGTTTCTTTGCAAATTTGGAAAAGAAAGATACTGACATTTGTGAAAAGTAATCTATCCAACATATGCAATACTTGGAGATGCAAATAATTATCTAATAGATCAGACGATTGTCACTACTAAAATAAGTTTTTCCTTGAATACAAGATAAATGATATGCTTTAATTCTAATTAAAATACACTTGAAATGAAACCAATTGTGAAAAGATTGTAAATGACCATAATTCTGCAAACTGAAATAGAGATTTGATAAAAATAAACATAAGCACAAAAATGAAGTTTTAAATATTGTGAAACATAAAAAATTGGCATACTATGTCTTGAGGCATAGAACAACCAATTTTCTCCAAGTTTCATTCAAGGAAACCCTAGAGATCTCAATCTAGGGATGTAATGGGGGGAAGATACCTACAATAGGGTTTCCTAGGAATGTGATTAAAGACAATGAAAGGGTTCACCACCAAGCTAAGGCTTGGAAAGACAAGAAATGTAAATAGCATGCAAGACTTAAGTAAATGACCTTGAAAATGAAGCAAAATAAGAACATCAAACTGGAAATAATAGAGGTTCACCTAGAAACTGAACGGGCTTGAATGAAGGTATGAAATCTTTGAAATATTGCTTTTTAATGAACACTAGGACTCATACACCAGTAGGGCTGATTTAGTCCCAGTTTAGGGTTTCAGGCTAAAACCAGAATTTGGAATTGCTAAATTAGGATCTATAGAAAATGCTTGAAAATGTGTATACTGGGACTCATATGCCACAAGTGGAAATTTAATCCTAGTATTATGGTTGATCTAAAACTCTAGAATCCTTTAGTGATCTTCTATAACTTCTCTCCTATCAAATCTCTGGTTATAAAACATTGAATTTTTCTCTGTAGGTGACTTTCCATGATCTTGCAAACGAGGTGACAACTTTGAAAACTTTACAAATTTTCTCCAATATTGCTCTTCGTTGGATCTTCAACCTAAATCACCTATATTTGAAATCACACATCAAAGAGGTAAAATTATTGCTTTGTTAGTGGATAGGAGTTTTCCTTGGTCAAACCCCATTTTGGTAATCAAACCTTAAAATGAAATCAAATAGAATGAAGGAATGATGAATGAACAAATATGTCATGTTGCAACTCACCTAATCCCTTGAACAAAAGTTTGCAAACTTCTATGTAATGGCTAGCATTATTGTGAATATTAAGTCTTACTTGTATGTTATGGATCTTGACTTGAATGCTTGCTTGAATCATAAAATCCTACATCAAAAATGTTAGCTCAAAAACAAACATGATGCATGATGACTTTGATATGATGCTTGAATTTTGAATAATGCTCCAAAATTCTTGATAATCATCTCTTGAATGCTCTTGAATGCTCTTGTAATCATAAACTTGCTATAGGAATTATTTCATCAATTTTCTAGATGAATTGTAAGCTTGCTAGGAGAAAATGAGTGACATAACCTTGTATTTATACTTGTTTATGCCAAATTTCTCAAAATTACAATGCTATAAGCCGACATCAGATCTAGGAGAGTAAAATACCACCAATAATTTAAATTTAAATTAGCTCTAAGATAAGCGAGACTCATATACTATCTGGAGCATATGAGTCTCATTAGGCTAAGCTTGGGACACATTTTTCAAGAAATGCTTACTTTTATGTTAAATTCAGATCTAGGCCCCGAAACCTTGGTGGGAACCATATGCCCAAGGTGGTGTATGAGTCCCAGATCACTAAATCCAAGCCATACGGTCCAAAATCACTTAATTATGATTGGTCACTTGATATATGTCGAGATCATCCTTAGAAAGATGGATTAATTAAGGATTGTGCATGCAAAATAGGACCAAATAAGGCATAAAGAAGCCCAATTTTAACAGGGAGGGCTCAAACAAGCATGAAAATGTAAAGGGATACATTTTCCTACACTACACATTGTAAAATGTAGATTTAGACCTAATTCAGGATTAAATCGCCCAGGTGGGCGAATGGGTCCCAATTAAGGTTTTTGACAGGTTCAGATAGTGAAAGAAAACAACACGAAATACCCAAAAATCAAGGAAAAAGACATGTTTAGGGACTAAATCACCCAAGTGGGTGAATGAGTCATAGATTAGAGTTTTCAAACTAGATTTAGCAAATTCTGAGTTTATTTAAGGGTTTCTAGGTTGTATGCTAACTTGACTATTTGCAATTACAGATTTCTAGTGAAATTGAATGATTCAAAATGCAAAAATGCAATCTATATCAACTTTTCACTAATGCATTGTTTAGAAACCCTAAATGAAAATATAATGAAAATTTCATACAATTGAATAATGGGCTAGGGGTTACCTTGGTGTGATTAAATAAGGGTTCACCATTAAATGAACCTTCAAAGGAGAAATGCAAACTGTTAGACCCCAGTTGTGTAGATACATTACTACATAGGGTAAATATGAAAGTAATGTCAATTCTAGAGATGAATAAGTGATTCTTGTACCTTGTTATCAATATGAATTCTATGGGTATGTTTAGGGTATGTGGCTAATGACTTGTTTTTTACCCAAAATTGATGAAATAAAAAGGGTTTTTAAAGGAGATTCTCAACTTTCCACCAATATAAATTATTCTTTACATTGAATTTAATAAATAATTATTATTCATTTTCTATTTGAATTATGACTAAAGTCCTAATTGATAGGCTAATTGAAAAAAATCTATAGCTTTGAAATGGTATCACATTTTTTGAGTCTGAAGCATGCATCACATTCTATGATTTCTATAAAATAGGATTAAAAAAGAAAAAAATGAATGTCGTGAAGTTTTGACCAAGTTAAAGTGGTTAGACATACACATTTTTATATTTTTTTAAATTTGTAATAAAAAAATCATAATTAATTATTTACTTGAAAAAAAATTACAAAAAAAATGCATCACATCGGGACATGAGTCCTCTACTTATATCTAAAATCTTATAAAAAAATATTATCATTTTATTGTGGTTAGGGTGGTCGGACAGACACCTACTTTGTTTTTCCCTAAAATTTTAGTGCTATTGCATTGAAATTTCAAATTTTCACCAAATAGATTTAAAAAAAAAAAAGTAGTAGTTTATAAACTACATTCAATTTTATATAGATTTTATTCTTACATATTTTTGAAATAATATAGATAACCTATTCAAATTTTTACGTCAAGTTGCCTAACTCTGATTTTTTTGAATTTTTTTCCACTTAAGGGCCTATTTTTTCCATGATGATCCTCCACATACCCCTATCTCATTTTTTGTTATCTTTTTTGATGTTATTTCATGGGGAAATACAACATATATGTGAATAGATGGTTATTGAGTTATTATTCTAACTTTGGAGATGTTTATGTATACTGCATATGTTGTGAATAATTAACTGTTGTGTTCATGTGTTAGTGGTTGCAGGTAAATGTTCATTCCTCCAGGTGGAGGGGAATTATCACTCGAGGGAATATATTTGTCGAATAACTGGTAATGTAAACTATCTCAGCATACAAACACCATAGTAGTTTTGTTGAGTCTAGACATAGAAGTGGGAAGTTGGTAAGTCATCCCTCGTTTAAAATATTTGCGTTAGTAAAGGACTTGTTTACTTCAGTATGCATTGAATGATGCTTACCTATTTGCGATTTTGAGATCTTTTATTGTGCTATTATGATTATATTGTCAAGTGGTCTGTAAGTCGAAGTTTGATTATATATGTGCACATGCATACCAATGAGATCTAACGACATGTATATGCACATGTATGGATATACCACACATACACACTTATCAATATGATGGTAATCATGTGTTACTATATGTGAAATGAAACATGAACATATATGTATATGTGCATAGTATATACATGTAACCATATGCATATGTATATTGATACATGTGTACATTGGCAAATGGACACGCTCATACGGATGCTATACATATGTGTACATAGAGGTATATATATTTATACATATATATATGCACACATTTAGTATAATGTGTTTACTAAATATATTATTTCATGTACTCATATATATAAATATATCGAATGTATCATTACATTATAGACTTACCATATATATGTAATTATATATACATTAATGGATATATATTTAAATATGTATATATATATATAAATACATGTTAAGCATTTAAGTATATATATATGTATATATATATATTAAACATAATATATATTTCAATTAAGATTGACTATCTCTTATTCATTAAAACGAATTCATAAGGTTGTTTTATAGTCGATATAGACTATGGAATGTAGGTCGATATTGACCATGTCTATGGAAGCTGATTTAAAAGCTTTTGACTACTAGTGGAAACTGATTATCATAGTGAATGGCACATGATATATGGTGTAGCATTGCATTTGATATTGTTGGTTGTAGAATGCTTGACTTGGTCAACATGTTTAATGAGATCATGCTTGAATTTGTCTCATGTACTAAATTGTTTATGTCGATTCATTTACCTGATGGGTCAATAGTAATCTACTTTCATATAATGGAAGTTTACTGATTTTGATGGTGCCAAATGTGAAGGAAAAGAATAAGGAATTGGTGCCACCTTTGTGTTTTATTTGCTGTAGATTTTTTCTCATTGAAACAATTCAAATTCTCCATGTGAATTTTGATTAAGTCTTTGACTTGCTGTCATGAAAACAAGTTGAACTGTAGGAGGTTTGGCTGAGTTTGAGCTTATTCAATCGCCACCTTATCATTGAGTTGCTTTGCATGGAGTTTTTTGTCATTTTACAAGCCTAAACTGTAGGTTTGAGGTTGCTTGGTTGCTCTATAAATAGCTGAACCATTTCATTGTGAGGGACGCATTCTTTCCCAGGAGATATACATATTTTGTAGTTCATTATTCCTGAGTTATAACCAGCCATACTTACCTTATTTTATGAGTGAGATAGAGAGTGTTATATTGTGAGTAAGAGGTAACATTGTTGTTTGAGAGAAGTGAGCCATCAATAAGTGAGATAGAGCTATTTTTGGGAATATGATTATCAAGCTAATTGTTGTTGGAGAGGTTGTGTTGTCTTATTTTGGATGAGTGATAACAGGCATGAGGATTCCTTCTTCTTTGTTATTTTACTTTGAATGATTTGTCTTTCATGCATGGTTGAGCTGTATTTTCCAATATATACATTACTAAATGTAGATTATTTTGAAAAGGAAGTTGAACCTATTATGTTGTTTTCATATTGTGTTTTTATCATAGGTATTATATACTAGTTATGATTGAACATGAAAAACACATATGGTGCATTTAGGTAAGTTATTGATTTAACTAGGAAAGCTTGTGTTTACTCCTAGGAGAGATGATCCAGTATGGGAGGGAATTTCTTTACTTGCTTGTAAGTAGGGTTATCCAAGTATTTAGGTTATCTTTGGAATGAAGGACTATCCATTAAACAGGAATACCTAGCTTGTGAACTTACTAGTTAAGTAGGTTTATTCATAGTAGATTAATATGGTTGTAGGTTATCTAGGATGATGGACTATCCATTGAAGGAAATGCATATGTGTAGCTTAAGATAGCCTTGAGTTAAATTGGCCTGAGTAGTGTATGTGATAGATGAACCTCAGTAGAACATTCTAAATGAAACACTTTTTCCAAGGTAGTGTGATGACCTTTGGCTCCACTGTCAATTTACTATGATCTAGTATTACATGCTAGAAAAATATTGTGGGATTGCAAGTTCTACTTATGTAGGACACAACACTATGCTCAGTTGGTTTTCATTATCGGTTACTCTACCAATCTCTTCATTAAAAGGAAGGGCCATTTATCGAATGATAGATGTGCGAGGGACTGCATTATGGGTCTGTGGTTGGAAGAAAATCACCTAAGTGATGCTTCTCCTCCATAGTAGGTGACAAAAGAACCAAGATTTGAAAGAAAGGATCCTGGGCCATCTTACAACTATTTGTTCTAAAGCTCTTTGAGCTATGTATGTAAATGTGTGTTTCTTACATTGATGTATTATATGAAATGAAAAGGAACTAATGTTGAAATATGTTATGCATCTTGATTGGAAATTATTAATAAAGAAAATAATTTTTTTTATTGCATAGGCATTGTTACTTAGTTTATTTACTTGTTTGGTGTAAATTTGAATTTTTTACTACATTGCAGGGCTGGCATGTTACATGTGGTATTAGAGCTACTAGGTTCTACACCAAAACCTATAAGCTTATTATGAAACAATATGTAAACCTTGTCAAAAGATAATGGTTGAAAATTTCTTATGCCACATCAGCAAGAGAGAAGAACATAGGGAGGTAAAAAGGAAGATGAGAATTTCTCAAATGTATAAATTTGGGACTAGTTAAGATTCATCCCTAGAATAGGAACTGCTAAACCAAAAACTTATGATATTACTTGGGATTGCGAAAGATTATGCAATCAGGTTATGTAGGAAGGTTAGGAAGAATATGTAATATAAACCTTTATCCTACGAAATAGTTATGACTCTTAAGGAATTAGAAGAAATGAGATAACCCTTTTATAGTAGCAACCTATAGTTGTAAAGATTCAAGAATTCTTGGATTTAGTGAAAACACAATGAATCTATGTGTATGCAATGTCAGCATAAATTAGATCAAAGTAGAGAGTCAACGAAGAAGGTATCCATAAGGTTGGATAACTTTTGACATAAATATTAGTCCTGTATAAGGATACGATCTTGCAATAAAAGAGTTAGTACCTAGGAAAAAGGGAAAAGATCGGAATGGTTAGAATGTAGTAATCAATGACATGGGCATGGTTCCACGAACCAAAATTGATGAGATTATTGGAGTTTTTATTAAATGAGGAGAAGGGAACCAAAAAACCTTGGTATCTCTAATGGTTACGAGAGAAAAATTTACCAAAGAGTTGGAACAAAGACACTTTGAAAGGTGAATGTGGGAAAGAAACCTATAAAAATAAACTAGGTTGGCTTGAACAAAGGTTTGGATAGTACATAGATTGGTTGGATTATAAGCCGAACTCATCAACATGTCTATGAAAATCAACATTCGTTTAGAAATTCCAAAAGGAAATGGAATACAATAAGGCACTATGTGTTAGATCAATAGAAGTTGTAAAGAAAATAACATTCTAAGTTGAAAGGCACATCAACATAAGAGGCTTGTGAGTATGGATATTCCTCCACCAAAAAGGATATTGGAAAGAGAATTGGATTAATAGAGTGCCTCTTAACTTGTAAAATTGTTGATTATTTATTAGATCTCCTATTAGATGATCCAAAATGTTGAATCTATGAGATAGAAAACAACGATGAATCTAACTTTGGGAAAAGTATATTTAAAGTATACCATTGAGGTAGGAAAAAGAAAAAGAAAGTAAACAAGGAATGACAAATCATTTCAAAAGAAGCAAGTGTTGCTAGGAAATTCAACTTTGAATAGATCGAATGTTGTGGAAACACTAAGGGGGGGAGAAAGAGAGTGGATTGACTCAATTAAGTACCCCAACCAACGGAAAATATGGATATTTTTTTGGAAGAAATAATGACTACTTCGTAAGTCATAATGTGAGTTAAGTCATACATTTCACGACCAATGAGAAAGGAAAAGGTATTGGGATTTTTGGAAAAATATAAATGGGAAGGTTAAGGATTATGTCCTATTATCATCCCATATCTTATATTTATCTAATTGTAATATAAAAATGATATTAACATTGATGCCTTAGAAAAGGATAGGCAGACAGTTTGACCTTGATAGGGAAGATCATTGCTTGTGGGATTGGCAAGGGAAGATCTAGATTGCTCATGATCATAAGAAAGTGTCTCTATACTCCTATATACCTTATATGGGGGATTTAGATAATGATGTTATTTTTATACATAGGTAGTAATACTACATATTATGAAATATATCCATGTCATGAAGTGACTTGACACTGTAGCTTACTATGCTAAGAGACCCAGGGATGATAATGTTTAGCTATAAGCCATAAAGATGGAGTGAACGATAAGGTAGGATGTGACATTATGTGAACCACATCAAAAATATATTTATAAGAATGATTGTAAATGATCATAATTTTTATTTGAATAAAACCTTATATTTAGAATAACCTAATTGGGATGAGAAGTTCATTCAATTAAAGAGAGAGACCTTAGGTTAAGTTTTATCTATTGGGTTGGAATATGTATTGGACTACTCATTAAAACCTTTAAGTTGGGGATAACTTACTTGGTTGAGTTGTACATATGGTCTTCATTGGAATATATAAGGGTAGAGAAACCTATAACATAAAACTAGTCAATGACTGAGAACTCTATGCTAATATTTGGAAGGGAATATTGAGACTGAGATTTTCGCATGTGAATGAATAAATCACTTGAGCTTATGAAATTCTATATGAATGGAAACATAGGTGGGATACCAAGTGAGTTAAAGTATCTACTTGGTTAATTATTTTACATTCTTGAAAGGAAGTCATATTGTTGACTAGAATCTACTTTGATTGGCTCTTTTATTAAAAGGGATACACTCTCAAAAGGGAAGCATATATTGTTATGTCGTAACATCATAGAATTTTCACTTAGCATGAAATGTTGGAAAGTTTATTAAGTAGAACACTAGGGTTGTTACTTGTGCTCAAATAGGATATATCGAAGTTGGGACTCTCCTATATGATTAAGTGAACACATGAAGTTAATGAGAAACGTTCTTGCTTAGTAATTAGGTATGCAATTAAATTTGATATCTTCTAAGGACCAACATGATTTAATGAGGATTGATACTCGAAATTAGTACCAATTTTTATCAAGAAAATTGGATTGAGTTGAGAGATGGATTAAATCTTTAAAACTAATCTGAGGAAAAAAGAAATCCATGGTATGGATGTCCTAAGTGAACAATAGATTTTTGGAACTATAGATGCTAGGTCTCTTTTGTTCAATTAGGGTCTTTAACCTAATGAAAAGAGATAGATCCTACACCCAAAATCTAGGTGCTTCACTCAAATTAAGGATTGTATGATGAAATTATGCCTAAATGTAATGTTCTAGATGTAGCTAATTGATAATATTGATTGATTAAGTATACAAAACCTAAGAAATGTGACTAGTTTGAAAACACATTATGTTATGCAGAAATGAATGCAAAACTTAACAAAAATGAACTAAACTGAAAGTGTCCACCTCGAATCTTGATCAAAGCTAGAAATTTCTTTTGAAATGTTGTTGATGCTATTTTTTTAGGCTTGGTGGGACTCATTCACCATTTTGGGTGAATCAGTCCTAGTTCTGCAAAACTAGTCAGAACCTATTTTTGGCAAAAGGGTATCTAAAAATGCAGAAAACACAAAATTGACATGGAAGTGGAAATCATTCACCACTCATGGTGAATGAGTCCACTTTTTAATTTTTGATTATTGAAAGGTGGATTCTGGAGCTCTCGGTCTGCACCTTGATTCTCTACAAGTGTGCACTTTTGAAACTTTGATTTATGGGTCTGAAAGTGATATTTTGTTTATCTATTGACTTGTTGAATGAAGAGAAGACTCAAGAAACCTTGCAACTTTATCTTAAATTATTTCCAAGCTTCCAAGAGTCCTAAATCTGCAAACACACAAGATAAGAGAGAGATGTTGAATGTTAGCATATGGGGGTTTGCCTTGGTCAAACCCCTTTTAGGTAATTAAACTAAAATGATGAAATAATGGAGTTGATTACCTTGCCATGATGTTTGATATTGAAATTCTACAACAAAACATGAAGAATCTTCCCTTGAATGTCTGAAAATCTTATCTTAATGACTTGCAATGCAAAAACCCTAACTTGCTTGAGAAGATGAATGATGAATGAGTTGAGATATGTAAATTAGGGCTTAGAAGGTTGTATTTATAGGAAATCCACCCATTATTCTTGTTAATACCTCATCATAGGCCGACATGAAGAAATAATAAACTTAAATTTCAACATTTTTCCGCTAAAAGGTCAAAATTAGGCCAAATGGGACTAATTCGCCACACATGGAAAATGGGTCCCATCTAGATTGTACTGATTCACCATGCATGGTGAATGGGTCCCACAAGGGCCATTTTGATAGATAAGATGCCAGGAGATAAGGAAATAAGGTTAAAATTACAACTTTGTCAAGTATTTTATCAATTTAAGCCTCGAGATGCACAATATGGGTTAATAGGGGCCTATTAGTGATGATGCAAATGTCAAATAGAGCTTGGGAAATAGAATTCAATGTCAAAGTGTGATTAAATACACTTTACAACACTAAAATGAGGTCCACATAGCCTAGAAAGATAAAAAACTAGTGTGAATGTGCAAGACAAATTACAACACTAGTTTAACATTAAGTTTAGTTCAAAATTCTTCTAGATTGATGCAATACTATTATTAAATTTTTTTTATAATGTTGAATTAGGGAGAAATTGGTTTATTAAGTCTAGAAAAGCATGAAAGTCCATTACAAGACTCTACAAAACCTTTACAAGACATCAATAAAAGCATGTTATTGAATTTGCAAGGGTCCAAGACCTAGTGTGGATGCATAAAATACCTCACAACACCTGAATCAAGGCATCATTAAGTCAATTTATCATGAATTATTCCCATGTCAAGAAAAGGGTACTTTTTTCTGACACATGTATCCCCCACTTTAGTGAGAGGATGAAATTGCTTTGAACTCACACTAAAGTAGACATTCAAGAGAAATCCAAGTGTATAGATTTAGATTAAAAAGGATGAAAGAGATCAAAGGAGGTTGCACAAGCCCCTAGGATCCAAGATCCTAAGTCAAACCATCAAGAGACAAAATCATGAAATTGCAAGAAAGAGAAAGATGAAAAAGGTGGATCAAGCTTCGATCGTCTATCCAACTAGTTATGGATTAGATCTAGGTTGGTTTGTTTCAGAAATACAATGCATACTCACTCAAGGGTGAAGAAACTCTTAGCTATCTGCTAGGTGATAAATCCACAACATACTCACTCTAGGGCCACAAAACTTCTGATTGTCCACAGGGTGAGAAATCCCAAAGGTGAGAAACATACACTAGTTGGTATGCGCTCAAACACATAGGTGGCTATGGGGAGAGTCATGCCTCATAATGGGCTTCCCACTCAACCATACCAAAGTTATACCTCCTGATAACTTTAATAAGGTGCCACAAAGGAAAATGATTTTCAAACTCTATGAGGTAAGAAAAACTTCATATGCTTGACACTCATAGACATTGTTAATGCAGAATAGTGTAAGGATTGTTCAAAGGGATTTTTCTTAGTTTGTGCAATGTCTCATCTTAGGGAACATCATGTTTAATGTATCCAAGAGAGGATAATTGAAAATGATCTCATCTTTTTTCCAAGAGAGGAAAAGTGCAAGGTCTCATCCTAGGCAACATTGTACCTAATGCTTCCAAGAGAGGGAATCACAAGAAAAAGAAAAATCACACAATGACATGTGAGTGGAAATGTATGCCCCCACTTTAAAGTGGTTGTGAACATCAGTACTAAGAGAAATTTCTTTAAAGTAGATGAAGAGGACATGAGAGCTTAATAAAAAATACATATGCCAAGTCATATGTTTTCAATGAGCTATGTCATGAATAAGGGAGTATGTCATGTGTGAGCCAACTTAAGGCACATCGTTCATGTCCCAAGCTTTCTCTTATGTATTCATGAAGGGTTAACAACTAGCCAAAGGAGGAAACCACAAGTGACATACGAGGACAAGGCTATCAAACCCTTTTCCCTCACTTAGTGCAGGACAAGGGTGAAACAAAATGATGGATGAAATGCATGCTAGAGTCAAAATCAGTATCAATTAGAGGAATTAGGTGCCCCCACTTAGGGAAGTAGACCAAAATATTGAAAATGATGGATTTTACGACTCAAATATTACATTCATTAGTGGAGTGATCATGAAATCTATGATATGCACAAAATGAAGTCTTGGAATATCATTTCTTTTGGGTTCTAGGGGGAAGGGTGATCAAGTGATCTTGGAGGAGTCTTGACAAGATATTCTCTTGATCAATGGTAGAAGGTGGTCTTGTGGCTTGCATCAAAGTTACATATTTCTTAGTAGTGGTTGTCATATCTTCACAAGAATCTTTAGATTGTGAGATTTTTTTCTCTCCATAGGAGGATATAAAATCTAATGAATTCAAATCATGAGTGTTTTGCAAGATGACATTGACATTAAGCGAAGGTGTAGTTGTTTGTGTCATATTTTGTAAAGGATGATTTTCAAAAACACTATTGTTGATGAGTATAGGATGGATGAAAGTTAAGGTTGATTTATGAGTATTTTGTATGGGGTTTTTGATGTTGAGTGAAGGTTTGTTGATCTCGAACAAAAGAAAATAATCAAGACCATGAGTTGTTTGTTGTGTGTTAAGCTCGATAGGATTGCAGATACCTTATTCTCGAGCACCACATCCTTTTCCACCATATCCTTGTTGTTTCATGAGTTCATAACCTTTTACATAAAGCTTATTCATTGCTTTTGGATCAGGTTGTGGTTTATCATAAGTTCCATTAAAGGTGATTGTGTATTTTTCTTCTTTCCCTAAAGTGGTGGATGTAGATGCTTTCAAAAGGTCTTTTGAATTTTATGTTGACATGATGGTTGGTTGTTCTTGTTTCTCATCTTTATTTTGTGTGATTATGTATTCCCCCATAAATGATGGTGTGAATTCTAAGGATCCCCAATCATCACCAACTAATTTAGACACTGATTCCTCATTGGTTTTTTCAATAAGATGGTCTATATTGGATGTTGGAATCAATGTTTGTAGAGGAATTGGAGCTCCTTTTTCAAGGTGCAAGCAACCTTCACGTTCGGGATCTGGTTTAACTTTATAAATGTTATTGTTATGGACATATTTCATTATATGATGAAGGGTTGAAGGCACTGCATTCATCTCATGAATTCATGGTCTGCCTAAAAGAATATTATATGAAATATCATAAGGCATGACAAGAATAGGAGTTTACAAAGTAGCCACCCCAACTATAATAGGAAAAGTGATTACACCAAGTGGTTGATTTGTTGTATTATCAAATCCTCAAATAGATACAGAATAAAGTATTATCTTTCACTTGACAACATGCAATTTATCAAGGAGATTCACACTACACACATTAAGGGAAAAACCATTATCAATAAGGGTTTGTTTTATCCCTATGCGATTGTATTGAGCAATGATCATGAAAGCTTCATTTTTTTTTGCAACTATAAAGGAGGGAGCTCATGTTGATGGAAAATTATGTCTAGATTAGTTTGATTCATTTGATAGATTAAAGCTAATACATCATTCAGAGTTGTACCAGGAGGAACTGCAATTTGTTTTAAGGTTGTTTAAAGAATATTGTAGTAATGTGAACAAGTGAGTTTTGAAGTAAATTCCAAAGGGAAATCTTTGCAGGAGTATTCTTTAATTGTTCAATAAGATCATACTCCTTTGTGTGTGGGACATAATGAGGAGCACTAGGTGGATTGGGTAAAGGTAAGGAGGGTGGGATTGGTTATAGTGGTTGCAGATTATTTCGAGTGTTATATGTATGAGCAACGATATTATAACTTAGTTGCTGTGACAAATTAGTTTGAGGTGGGTAGTGTTGGCAAGAGACACCGCACATGCTTTATGGTGTTGTCATTGATGGAAACCCTTGTCAACTAGTCAATCTGAATGTTGCATTTTAATCATATCGGCAGATAGATTGAAGATCAATGTTTAACTATTAAGCTTGAATAGAGCATCTGGTAAATCTTTGTTCTTCAATTCATATGCAAATTTTCTATTATTATTTTATGTTGTGGATCTCAGGGAGTATTGTTTGATGCATAATCTATGTTATCTTCAAATCTTGGTACCTCATATCAATCTAGATGTAAATTAAGAGGTTTGGTTGTCAATTTTTTTGTTCATCAGTGTATGAAGGCCAACTTGGTAGATATAGTGTGTCACGGATATTTGAGGAGTTATTTATTAAGTGTTTTTTTGTTTGAGCATTTAGTTTTGGGTCCTCACTATGCTGTGGCTGACTCT
The DNA here is from genome assembly GCA_007258455.2 of Sequoia sempervirens. Taxonomy (NCBI): domain Eukaryota; kingdom Viridiplantae; phylum Streptophyta; class Pinopsida; order Cupressales; family Cupressaceae; genus Sequoia; species Sequoia sempervirens. Next base: position 267,383,938 of record VDFB02353493.1, read on the forward strand.
TTTTGATTTGCATTGAATATTATGAATGATTTGAAGTTGATAGTTTGTGAATATTTGCTTATCTTGTTGAAGCCAATATGGAGCAATCAATCTCTTGTAGTAGATATATATAAGCAATAGATTATATCATTTTGATATATCCTTTATGTGAGTGGATGTATTTTTCAAATATTACAAGATGAGCAAATTGGTTAAGGGAAATTTCACTTGCACATTAAGGATTTTTGTTGCGAGTTGATGTAGAATAGAGTAGAAGAGTAGAATCAGTCTGAAGGAGAAAAATTTGATTCTTGAGTCTAACCGAAACTATAATCACGAATTTGTAGATGCTATCTATCTCAGTTCAAATATTTGGAAGTATTACAAACTTTTGTAAGGAAATCGGCCTTTTTTAATTTGAGCAATGAGCTCTAGGCAGTGTTCTTGAATGCAAGTGCATTCCCATTTTGTAAACATCTTTTTGAATATACTCAAATTATATTTTGGATTGTCCATCCACCATGGTTTTTCCCCTAACAAGGTTTCCATGTAAAAATCCTTCTGTTATGGTGTTGTGGTTGCTTGCATTATGTTCATGCATATTTATTTTGGTTGAATGTTATAAGTACTTTGAAGATTAGATTAATAAAGATAAAAATTGCACAACACTAATTCAGCCCCCCCCTCTCAGTGTTGCTTGATTCCAACAATTGGTATCAAAGCTTAGTTCCTCAGGAGTTTAACATCTTGGGGAAGAACTTGGAAAGTGTTTCAATGGATTCAAGCAATCTTCAACAATAACTTGTGGTGGCCCTAGATGATCTTGATCAATCAAAATATGAAGTCTATGAATTGAAAGAAAATCTTCTAAATGTTGAGAGATTCATTGAGTCATTGAAAGATAAAATCAATAAGTCCAAGGAGAAGAGAAGGAACTCTATGATCATATCAAGAAAAATGACAATAAACACATTGAAGATGAACAATTGAGTCAAGCCCTGAAGGAAAAGACAAAAGAATGTGAATTTTTTTCCAAAGAGAATACAGTTTTGAAGCATGAGACAGAATATATTATGATGAGGATGACTAAAGAGATTGAAGATAGAAAGAAGAATGAAGAAAAGCTTTCCCAATCCATGAAAGAGAAATTTGAAGAATGTAGCTAAATTATTGATGGATTCATTCAGTTGGAACATGAGTTAGAACAAACCAAACACAATGAGGAAGAGCTTGAAAAGCACATTGTTGATCTTAGAGATGAACTTGCTACTACAAATGAATACAAGGAGAAGTTTAAGGTTATCTCATCCAAGCTTGATGAACTGATTTAAAAGAGTTAGAGGACTGATGGTGACAAGTGAGGTCTTGGATATGAGGAAGGAGAAAGTTCCAGATCTAGAAAAAGGAATTTTGGACAAAGGAGAATCAGACAAGGAAATCAGATGAACAACACTGGAAGGTATCCAGTAAGACAACCTAATTCTCAAAGGTTCAATGGTCATTGTTTTACTTGCAAAAAATTTTGTCATATGGTAGCTCAATGTAGAAGTAGAATGAATTCAAATGGTCCATTATTCTCCGGTCAGTGCTTCAACTATAACAAGTATGGTCATAAGTCAAATGAATGCAAAAATGTGATGAACAAATTTTATACAGATGTTAGATGTTATACATGTAATAGATTTGGCCATATTGCTAATAAATGCAGATCAAGAGAAAATCAATGGAGCAATTGGCCTGGACAAAGAAATGTGGTGTGATGCAATTGCAACAAAATTAGTCACATTGCTAGATTATGTAGAATAGGTTCGCTAAATCAAAGAAGAAACATGTAGAAGGATGTAAAAGGAAAAGGGAAAGTTACTACAGATCATATTAGAAAGCATATGAAGAAAACTTGGGTGAAGAAGAGTCCCTCTATTATAGAAAATGAGGGAGCACCAAAATTAGTTTCTGGTAATTCCTCTTTTTTTAGGCCTTTGGCCTAGGGGGATCTGTCAAGAAAATATTTCAAACCCCCTATCAATAATTGACACTGAGATGTGGATGAGCTCAGTGATTGCATTGGTGATCTACAAATGTTTTTGAACAATTAAAGAGAGTATTTATGCATAATTGAAGGTTCGTAGAAGAGTTATCTTCTATAGTGTATGAAAACAAGGTATTCATATGAGTTAGGGAAAAAGCATTTATTGTGTCAAAAATTTAAGTGTGCGAGTGATAAAATGGTCATTTCTATCTTTCATTTGTCACTTTTCATTATGAGAAGAATAATTTTTTGAGCTCTGAAGTGAACTTTGGAAAAATTTGGGAGAATTCAAGTGTGAAGGCGATTTGAAGCTCAAACCCTACTTTGACTAAAAGGCATTTTTTGGGAAAACTTGTAAACCTGTGAATTTTTTGAAATGGCTACTCCATTGGTAGTTGAAGTGAACATGATAGACCCCATCCAAAATTCAAATGGAACTCTTTCAATTTTGTTGAGACTGAGCCCTTAGGTGCATTTTCGTTTGTGTCGTACGAAGTTTTACATATTGAAGATATTAGGGCATATATTCATGCTAATATTGAAGAGTTACGAAGCTCGTAGTTGTTGAAATTATATTCCAAACACATTTTTGGAGAGTATTTTTGTGTCAAGCCCGAATTTAAAACCCTAGAAGAGAAGAAATTCACACAGTTTGTGAAATTCCCTGTGTTTGATGTAAGTGAATGGTTTCAGTACATTTTGAATCAAGTCCATGCTGAATTAATGTGGTTGAATCAACCTTTCAAGATAGCAAAAGAAGCTATAAGATTTGTTACAAATCTAAATTCTTCCAGTGGTTTTCCAATTTTGAATTCTATAAAGAATCAGATAGTCACTAATGTGACTAGTTCAACATTTGAGAGAAGAGCAATGACAATTGATAACATCACTAATGTGGATGTGAAATTTGACTTGATGGTCATTAGTTATAAGATATATCACTCTAGCAGAGAAAATTCTATATCTGGTATTGCCATATATACAGCATATCAAATGGTTAGGGAGAATGCAGAATATGACTTGTGTGAATTGCTTCAAAGTTAGCTTATGGAGAATCTTGGAAAGATAAAGAAAGACAAGAAGAAATCTTTTAAATATGGTAATCTATTACTATGTCTATTCTCTTAATTCATGAATGAAGTTTTGGGAGCCCGAAGGTAGTCTAGCAAAGAGGTGATAAGCTAGTAGATGTTCAGATTAGAGACATGTTATTTAACCTTGGTGATAGTCAATTCAGGAAAACTACAATTTGGGGATATCTCAAGAACATTAAGGAAGTAATGCAAGCAAGGGAAAGGATTCCTACTTCTATTGATGAGAAGTATAAGGACACAATTTATTTTATGGTGGATATTGATTAATGCTTAATGGAAGCAGTTGATCCTAGAACTGTTTAGATTATGTCAATGGGATATGAAGTCGAGGAAGGAATCTTGGAGCTATATGCACAAAATTTGTTAAGTAAGCCTATGGTTTCGACAAAAGAAAGGTTTGGAACATATGTAGAAATGGACATGCAAGTCCATGATCAGTTAGAGAAGCCAATGATAGTATAAAGAGTAAGGAAAGAAGTGGAAGTCTTTGTAGAAAGTACGAGCAAATCTGTAGAAGTAGTAAGAGAAGCCAAAATGAAGAGAGATCAAGCAGATGCCAAAAAAGGAAAAGAGCCTGATAAAACCAAATCTGCTAGTTCAACAACATCCTCTACCCAAACTAGATCAACAAGGAGCTCTACACCTCTATCCAGTCATACAAAGAATTCAACCCCTACAAAAGCTCAAGTCAAGGTATCTAGTAAGAGGAAGAAGGATACGAGCACCAGAGTGTATGAAGCTATCTCAGAAGATGAAGAGAAAAAATTTGATGAAGAAGTTAGGGAAATAAAGCATATGGGAACTCAAGCAGCAATATTTACTAAGGACAAGCCCTCCGATGAAAAGGTGAAAGCAAAGAAGAAGATGAAGCCTAAGAAACTAGGTATGTCTGTAGAGGAAGTTGAAAGAGGTATAATAAAGGATGGAAATCTCAAGACTTTATGTGAAGTGTATGGCACTTTTGATAATGTTGGTCAAAGAGTCCTTGAGGAGGCTACAATAAAGTATTTGAACAATTTCAAAATAACTCTTGTTGAAATAATGACATAGTTGCCTAAGGAATTGTATGAAATTTTGGAGACGAGGAGAGTTAGTGCTAGAACTAAAGATGGGAAATGAGAGAGAGAATTCTTGCTAATCTAAGTTCGATAATTTAAATTGAGGAAATGTAGGCAATCTTGAAAGAAGAAAAAAGAGATTTCAAGAGCAAGTCAAGGATAAACAGGCTTATGTTGGGCAAGATAGAAGAAGTTGTGAAAGAAATTGAAAGAATTTTAAAGGAAGTTCTATTAAAGAATAGGATTGGTGTTGTTTCTAAAGAAGATCATGTAGAAAACATTTCATTTGGTCTATAAAATGAAGAGGTTACAGTTGAGGATAATTAGATTCCTCTTGATGTGCATCATACAAAAAAACATATGGAGACTGAAGCTCCTAAAGCTATGTTGGTTGAATAAAAGGAGATGTCAGTTGAAGAGGTTGAAATTCCAAATGACAAGAAAAAATATACGGTTGAAGAATTAGTGGTTGAAGAAAAGATGATCAGTTAAGGAAATTCTAGTGGAAGGAAGAGACACTATAAAGGCAATGAAGAGATTTTTGGATGAGCAAAAGGAAGAATTTGATCTTGAGTTGGGAGATGCCCCTATTCATTTGTCTACCTTGTCCCCAATTCATAAAATGAAAGTTGCATCATTTGCACAAGCTAAGGCTAGGGAAGAAATTTTGAAGTCCCACATTGAGGGCAGTGAATTATTGAATCTTTCATCTAGTATTGTGGAGCAGATCATGCCTAGTCATGTTAAGGATCAATCTAGTTCTTCCTTTGGTGAATTTAAGAAGCTTATAAATTCGGTAAGTACTCATTATGAGTCACTTAAGAAGTTAGCCATGGTCAAGGTACATGAGTTTAATGACAAAAGGTTCAGTATTCTGAAAAGTATGATAGCTAAAGATAAATATCTATTAACTATCTTTGCAAAGAATGTTCATAATGCTCTATCTAAAAGTGGAAAAGTCTACAAGTCATGTTTGTCTTTATCAAAACTTACTAAGGATAATGAGAAAAAGGTTAAGGATCATGAGAAAGAGTTATCTGCTATTTTTGATGTTTTTGATCCTTTAACTATTTTTGTTGGAGTGCAATAAGGTCAAGTTATCTCTTTACTTGTCAGAATAAAGAGTCTGAAGCATGGAAATGAAAGAGTTGTGGGAAGAGCTTGTGAACTTAGAGGTTTAATTGGTCCAAAAATTGAAACTATGTTGAGTGCTTTGGAGGAAGCACAAGATTCTTTAGTAGTCAGTGACCTTGTAAACCTTGAATCAGCTGAGATGCAATCTTATTTTCTTTGTGGTCACATAACTATTCTGGAGAGTCTTAAGAAGTGTTGGGACTTAAGCCTAAACTTGTTGAAAACCAATTTTGTAGATAATTTCAAGTTTGTGTAAATTGTTGAAACAAATTTGTACATATGCAGTTTGATTTTTTTTAATTTTGTATGTGGATTCCCTATCTTTGCCATTGATGTAAAAGGGGGAGAATATAATAGTGAAAAATTTATATTCATCTAAGGGGGAGATGTAGTTTTGGAGATCTTTTTGGAGTTTTGGTTGGAAGTGCATTTTTTTGGTACTGACCTGACACTTAGCTATCTTTCACTAAGTGTTGCCATCAATGCCAAAGGGGGAGATTGTTAGCAAGAAACACTACACATGCTTTATGGTGTTGTAATTTATGGCAACGCTTTTTAGCTAGTCAATCCACACATTTCATTTTTCTCACATTGGCAGATAGATTGAAGATTAGTGTTTAACTGTTAAGCTTTAACAGAGCATCCAGTAAATCTATGTTCTTTGATTCATATGCAGATTTTATGCTATTATTTTGTGTTGTGGATCTCATGGGGTATTGTTTGATGCATAATATATGTTATCTTCAAATCTTGGTGCCTCGTATCGATTTGGATGTAAATTAAGAGGTTCGGTTGTCAATTTTTTTTGTTCATTGGTGTATGAAGGCCGACTTAGTGGATATTTGAGGAGTTATTGCTTAAGTGTTTTTGTGTTGGAGCATTTAGTTTTGGGTCCTCACTATGTTGTGGAAAACTCTCTTGGTTTTGCATTGAATATTATGAATTATTTGAAGCTGACAGTTTGTGAATATTTGCTTATCTTGTTGAAGCCAACATGGACCGATCAATCCCTTGTAGCGGATATATAAATGATTGATTATATCATTTTGATATATGCTTGTTGTGAGTGGATGTATGTTGCAAATATTAGAAAGATCAGGAAAGTGATTAAGTGTAGTTTCACTTGTGCATTAAGGATTTTTGTTGTGAGTTGATGCAGAACAAAGCAGAAGAGCAGAATTTGATTGTTAAGCCTAACCAGAACTGTAATCAAACATTTGTAGATGCTATCTTTCTTAGTTCGAATCTTTGGAAGTATTCCAAAATTTTGTAAGGTAGTTAGCCTTTCTGGTTTTGAGTAGTGATCTCTAGGTAGTGTTTCTGAATGCAAGTGCATTCCTATTTTGTAAACAAATTTTTGAGTATACTCAAATTATATAGTGGATTGGCCATCCACCATGGTTTTTCCCCTAATAGGGTTTCCCTGTAAAAATCCTTGTGTTATGGTGTTGTGGTTGCTTACATTATGTTCATGCATATTTATTTTGGTTGAATGTTATAAGTACTTTGAAGATTAGATTAATAACGTTAAAAATCGCACAACATTGATTCACCCCCCTCTTAGTGTTGCTTGATTCCAATAGGTAGAGGGTGAATTCAAGTTTATGTTGAGGTTGTTTTTTGTGTGAAGGTGGATAAAGAGTAAACTTGGGTTTAGGAAGAGGTTTATGTGATGGTGGGTAAAGGATGAGTTGAGGTTTAATAATGTTAACATCCCTTAACAAGTGAGGGTCTAGATTTTATTTGAAGAGCATACTATCATTAGTTCCAATGTTATCTTTGTCTTGTATGATGAGATTATCCCTAGAAGGAAAGTGTTTATGAGAACAACAAACCTCATGTTCTTGATAATTAAGGATTGGCTCATCCAAACTAACTTCATCGCAACTAAGGGAATTATTAATGGTTGAATGTGTGTGATGATAGATAATGGGGAGATTAGGGGTAGATTCTATTTGATTATTGGTTTTTTCTAAGGTCGCATTCTCTTGTACCATATTATCTATCCTACTAGGATAGCTTGTAATGTGTTCATCCAAGTTTGAAAGTTGTAAAATAGCTTCATCACAAGTGGGGGAGGCATCAAGATAAGGACCACTATGGTTTTCAAATAGGTTGTCCCAAATGGTAGGAGCATTAGGGAAGGGAGGATCAAGGGTGTCATGATTCATAATATGGATATCTTCTAACACCAACCTATCCTCTTTACATCAAGGAGGGATATTACGAGATGGATAAGATTGATTGGAATGATCATGGAGACTAGGTAAGGTGACTTATAGGAATGTGTCTATGATCTCATGTTCTTGTTGTCTAACATTATCCAAAGGGGAATAAGGAAATGGACAATCAAGACCCTCAATGCTTGTAACTTCTTTCACCAAGATACCTTCGTCACTAATAGGAGAGATATTGGGAGAATCACAAGTATGTGTGTTATTATTGTCTACATTACCATTCAAACCAATGGGAAATGTGAGATTAAGGATTGTACCAATGGTGTGATCATGTTTCGTAAAGTACTCATTGTGGTAATCAAAAGTGAACTCATAAGAGGGAATATTGTACTTATACAATCCATTATTAATGAAATCAAAGCCATTTGAAAGAAAACATGCTATGATAAAAAATGAAAGAAAGTAGAATGTAAGGAAATGCAATTTTCAGTTTTTAAGTAAGCTAATTTTCTATTTACACAATCCAACGATCTGAAAATGAAATGTTGTGAATGCAAAAGTGAAATTAAATAATGCATGAAATGAGATAGTTTAAGCTAGATCTAATGAAATGCAGGTTACAAAAATGCAACTACCTGATATGGGTGGGTTAAGGAACCAAACAAAAGCTTAAAAATAGAGTTTTCAGTTCTGTAAAATGTAGTTTTAGGGGTCAAAAGGGACTGATTCGCCGAGGGTGGCGAATGAGTCCCAGTATGGATTTTTTCAAGATTTTGAGAAAGTTTTGAGGGATTTTTATGGTTTTTGAGTGCTATGATGTAGACCTAAATGAAAAATGCAGAATTTTAGAAAATCAAAATGAATTTAGATGCCCACAATGCAACCTAAATGCATGTTTTATAAATGCAAAATGTAACACCTAGCATGCAAATGAATCATGAAAAACCTAATTCAAGGGAAATGCAAGCTAGATCTATGATGATGAAGGACTCCAAATCAGATAAGAAAGTGTTAAAATTGGGTTCACCAAAATGAACCATAAATTTTTGGGACTAGGGATGCTAGGTGTCTTTTGTCCAATTAGGGTCTTTCACTTAATGAAAAGAGATAGATCCTACACCCAAAATCTAGGTGGTTCACTAAAATTAAGGATTGTATGATGAACTTATGCCTAAATTCAATGTTCTAGATGCAAATAATTGATAATTTTGATTGATTAAGTATGAAAAACCTAAGAAATGTGACTTGTTTGAAAACACATTTTGTTATGCAGAAATGAATTAGAAATGAACCAAACTGAAAGTGTGCACCTGGAATCTTGATGAAGGCTAGAAATTGCTTCTAAAATGTTGGTGATGCTGATTTTTAGGCCTTGTGGGACTCATTCACCATTCTAGCTGAATTAGTCCTAGTTTTTCAAAACTCAGCTAGAACCTGTTTTTGGCAAAAGGGTATCTAAAAATGTAGAAAACACAAAATTGACCTGGAAGTGGGACTCAATTGTCACTCATGGTGAATGAGTCTGCTTTTGAATTCTTGATTATTCAAAGGTGGATTCCAGAGCTCTTGTTTTTCACTTTGATTCTCTACAAGTGTATGCTTCTGAAACTCTAAATTATAGGTCTGAAAGTGAGATTTTGTTGATATTTTGACTTGTTGAATGAAGAGAAGACTTGAGCAACATTGAAACTTGATCTTCAATGATTTCCAAGCTTCCAAGAGTCCTAAATCTATAAAAAAAAACAAGACAAGAGAGAGAGAGATGTTGAATGTTGGGGCATGGAGGTTTGCCTTGGTCAAACCCCTTTTAGGTAATTAAACCAAAATGATGAAAGAATGGAATGAAAATTGATATAATGGAGTTGATTACCTCGCCATGATGTTTGATCATGAAATTCTACAACAAAACATGAAGAATCTTCCCTTGAATGTCTAAAAATGTTATCTTAATGACTTGCAATGCAGAAGCTCTAACTTTCCTGAGAAGATGAATGATGAATGAGTTGTAAAATGAGTTGAGAGATGTAAATTAGGGCTTAGAAGGTTTTATTTATAGGAAATCCACCCATTATAGCTGTTAATACCTCATCATAGGCTGACATGAAATAATAAACTTAAATTTCACTTTCTTCCCGCTCAAAGGTCAAAATTAGGCCAAATGAGATTGAATCACCACACATGGTGAATGGGTCCCACCTGGATGGGATTGATTCTCCATGCATGGTGAATGGGTCCCACAAGGGCCATTTTGATAGCTAAGATGCGAGGAGATAAGGAAATAAGCTTAAAATTGCAACTTTGTCAGGTAGTTTATCAATTTAAGCCTCAAGATGCACAATATGGGTTAATAGGGGTCTATTAGTGATTATGTAAATTTCAAATAGGGCTTCGGACATAGAATTCAATGTGAAAGTGTGATTAAATACACTTTACAACACTAAAATGAGGTCCACACAGCCTAGAAAGGCACAAAAACCAATGTGAATGTGCAAGACAAATTACAACACTAGTTTAACATTAAGTTTATTTAAAAAACCTTCCAGATTGATGTAATAATGTCATTAAACACATTTTATAATTCTAAATTAGGGATAAATTGGTTTATTAAGTCTAGAAATGTGTGAAAGTCCATTACAAGACATCAATAAAAGCATGTTATTGAATTTGCAAGGGTCCAAGACCTAGTGTGGATGGATAAAATGCCTCACAACACTTGAATCAAGGCCTCATTAAGTCAATTTATCATGAATTATTCCCATGTCAAGAAAATAGTACTTTTTTCTATGGCACACTACGATAAATGGGATTTTGCAAAAATTATAACCATTATTCAATGGGAATTAAAGATGGTGTGAGATCATAAAATAGGTTTTCACTTAGTCAAATAATAGACTATTATTGGATATAGAATTACCTATGTACCAAATTTTTTGGAAGATTCAAGAATGAAATGAGGCAATCAATGTCAGAAATGGGACATTGGAATGACAAAGTGATTGATGGATGAGGAACCACTATAACCTAAGAAGAGATAAAGTAAGAGGCTACAAGGAATATGATAGGATATTATCTAGTATTCCGAGAAATGAAGATAGGAAGTCATCATCAGTAAGAAATGTATACTCTCTTGAGATTCTAGAGGGAAAGTGATAGAACACAATACAAATTAATCTATCTATTTTGGTAAAATTGACATAATGTTCTAGTGGATAGACTCACCAATGCTATTTGGAAACTTAAGTTATAGGATTTGGTCCTAAATAATATATTGTGAGAAGTAGTTTCTTAGTATTCTTGAGAATGTTATCTCAGTTATGAACAATCAAATAATGATAGGGTTGTGTAAACCATGATCATACTATGAGAAATTCAATTGAACGAATGCACAATATATTATTATATCCCAAATAGGCAAAAATGGTTGACTAAATCTTGAATGATTTATAAACTTCTAACATTGAAGTTTGGACCATTATATGGAAGGCAAGGTTGGAAACTCTATTTAGCTAAAATAAACTTAGAAATAGGGTTAACCATAGAATTGATAGAATGTCGAATAGGAGTAATAGATCAAATAGATTGATGAAACTTTATCGATACAAAACTTAAAGTATGAAGCAATGTTGGAATTTTAATAGGTGTTCAAGAGCAATGTTATGCTCAAGATGGACAAGTAATCAGGAACAAGTAGTTTTGGGTAAGGAAAATGGATGTGTAAGTGATGGATGGACTCAATTTATGAGTTTTCTAAAGGTGTAAATACCAAAGGGAAGGATGGGACCCACATTTTAGTGTACAATGCACCAAAATTCCTTATCTATTTGGATTATACCAAGGATAAATTCAAGGGCCAATGATTTTTTATCACTATATTTTAGGTGTCATGTATAGCTACTATTGTATCTAAGATGTGTATATATGATAATGTAATAAGGATCTTTGGGGGAGTAAGTATTTATAAGGCATACAATATTTCCCTATGCGATAGTAAGGGCACTCGAAGCAAGGTCTAGGGAGGAAAAGGATACTACATAGGATGAATGTTTTATAAATCTTACGTATTTTGAGAATGATAAGTAAAAATTTATTTGAATTTAATTGTATGTTAAAAGGCTATAAATCATCCAGGACAATGGTTCACAAGGGGGGAAGTATGTTACACCCCAGTTGTGTAGATACTATTTACTATTACTACATAGGGTAAATATGAAAGTAATGTTATTTTTGGAGATGAATAAATGATGCTTGTACCTTGTTATCAATATGAATGTTATCTCATTTCATATTGTTTCATTTGATGTTATTTCATGGGGAAATACTGCATATATGTGAATAAATGGTTATTGAGTTATTATTCTAAATTTGGAGATGTTTATGTATACTACATATGTTGTAAACAATTAATTGTCATGTACATGTGTTAGTGGTTGTAGGTAAATGTTCATTCCTCCAAGTATATGGGAAGTATCACTCGGGAGAATATCTTTGTCGAATAACCGATAACATAAACTATCTAAGCGGACACACACCACAATAGTTTGGTTGACTCTAGACATAGAAGTGGGAAGTTGGTAAGTCATCCCTAGTTTGAAATATCTGCATTAGTAAAGGTCTTGTTTACTTTTTCATGCATTGGGTGATATTTATCTATTTGAGTGTTTGAGATCTTTTCTTGTGCTATTATGATTATATTATCAAATGGGTTGTAAGTGGAAGTATGTTTATATATATGCACATGCATTTCAATGAGATCTAATGACATGTATATGCACATGTATGGATATACCACACATACACACTTATCAATATGATGGTAATCATGTGTGGCTATATATGAAATGAATGTGAACATATATATGTGTCTAGTATATACACATATCCATATGTATATGTATATTGATACATGCATACGTTGGAGAATAGACATGCTCATATGTATGGATCGATATAGATATACCTACACATATGTGTACATAGAGGTATATAGATTTATACATATATATATGCACACATTTAGTATAATGTTTTTAGTAAATATATTTTTCCTATACTCATATATATATATATGTAATTATATATATTAATTGATATATATATATATAAATAAATAGATATTAAGTATTTAAGTATATATATATCTATATAATATATATTATATATATTTATATATAATAATATATATATATTAAACATAATATATATGTCAATTAAGATTGACTATCTCCTATTCATTAAAGTCGATTCATAAGGCTATTTTATAGTCAATATAGACTATGGAATGAAGGTCGATATTGACCATGTCTATGGAAGGCGATTTAAAAGCTTTTGGTTGCTAGTGGAAATTGATTATCATAGTGAATGGAAAACGATATATGGCATATCATTGCAATTGATATTGCTGGTTGTAGAATGCTCAACTTGGTCAACGTGTTTAATGAGACCATGCTTGAATTTGTCTCACATATTAAACTATTTATGTCAATTCATTTACCTAGTGGTCAATAGTAATTTACTATCATATAATGGGTGATGAGGGCGCAGCCCGAGACTTAGAAAATAACTCACAAACAAGAGAATAATTTGATTATTTAGAAAATGGAGCTTCTTACATGCAGAGGATCTCAAATCTCCAAGTTCTACAACACATGCAAGTTACAGAAAGCTACAGAATCACCCTTTCGCAATATGCGAGCTTCTCCCCAAAAAGTTACCCAAAAATTAGAAACCTGCCCATAAATAGAGCTCCTCTTTAGTTTGGAGCCAAAACAACATTCAAATTTTAGTTTAGGCGGTTTGGCACAGAAAATTTACAACATGAAGTTCAAATTTCAAAAAAGCATTTGCAATTATATCTTCTAGAAAGTGCGCCAACTTCCTGGGGCCATAACTTTTGATCTGGGACTTCGATTCGCGAACTGTTTGAACTGTTGGAAAGGTCACGAAGTCAATAACGCGCTCAAAATATGCTATGCCGATTGCGGCAAGTTTCGGGGCCGATCCGGGAACTCTAAGTGCCTTAAATCTAACTCGGAAGATTTTCAGGTGCAAATCTGGGAAACTAAAACTGCAATATCTTTCCACCCAGGAGCAGAAAATAAAAACTGTAAATTGGGAGTTTCATTATGACAAAAAGGGTATCCAAAAAAGTAAAAACATCTAAAAACTGAGAAACTTGAAATTTAACTATTTTTGGGTGATGCAAGATTTCCCTTACACCACCGGATGCTCCTGCATCAGACACCTAGGGTAATTTAAGAAGTGACCCCGTCACATCTCAAATGGTGGAGGAAAAACCCAAACGGTTAACCTTTGCCTTATGAAACCAGAATGAATCTTCAACAGGCCTTCCTTTCCATTTCACCTGATATTCTTCATATTGCCTATTCCTGGTACTCCTTCCCACACGGTTATCAGGATTTCTTCAATCTCCTCATTTTCTAAAGTAGGTGTTGGAATCTCGTGCACTGTTCCATTGTTGGTACTTCCTTGCCACCTTCATAATACTCTGTCAAATAGAATGTTGAACACAGGGGAAATGTTGAATCCATCTGGCAACTCTACTTCATATGCATTCCTTGAATCATGCCTCTTCAAAATTTTACAAGGACTGAACTTCTTCATCTTCAATTTTTTATATGTTCCCACTGGAAACCTTTCTTTTCTCAAGTGGACCATCACTTCATCATCAATCTGAAACTCCTTATACCTCCTCTTCTGATTTTCCTTAGCCTTATACGCATATTCATCTTGTTAATATGTTCTTTTACCTTCTCATGTATATCCTTGATGTGTTATGCAAAATCTTTTTGGTTTTATTTATGTATTTATTTTTTTTTAAGTTTTACAATTGCGGCATAGGTTTTTCATCAGTAATTTCTTTGTTCTTCACATGTGGAAAAATAGAAGATTATCAAATTTTTTTTTGAGAAAATATGTGTGCACAGGATATTGAAGTCCTTGATCCCAAGTCCCATCCCTTTGGTTTATCTCCTACCAAACATCTTAGTAGGTTACCCGCACTTTGCTAACAACCTTGGTTTCACTCCATGTTTGTGGATGGTGTTAAAATCAACTTCAACTCGCTTCAAA